>VWZF01005780.1:564111-620367 GCA_013396755.1 Sclerurus mexicanus
GCTCTGGACGAGAGCGACCCGGACTGGTGCAAAACGGCGTCGGGGCACATAAAGAGACCGATGAACGCGTTCATGGTGTGGTCCAAGATCGAGCGGAGAAAAATCATGGAGCAGTCCCCAGACATGCACAACGCGGAGATCTCCAAGCGCCTGGGCAAGCGGTGGAAAATGCTGAAGGACAGCGAGAAGATCCCTTTCATTCGGGAGGCGGAGAGGCTGCGACTCAAGCACATGGCCGATTACCCCGACTACAAGTACCGGCCCAGGAAAAAGCCCAAAATGGACCCATCGGCCAAGCCCAACGCCAGCCAAAGTCCCGAGAAAAACGCGCCCGCCAGCAGCGGCGGCAGCAAGAGCGCCAAGAGCTCCAGCAAGAAGTGCAGCAAGCTGAAAGCCTCCTCCGGCTCGTCTCCCCCCAAGCCGGGAGCCAAAACCGCCCACCACGGGGACTACACGGGAGACGAGTACGTCTTCGGCACCCTGAAAGTGAGCAGCAAGACGGTCAAGTGCGTCTTCATGGACGAGGAGGAGGATGAGGAGGAGGACGACGACGAGCTGCAGCTGCGGATCAAGCAGGAGGCAGAGGAGGAGGACGAGGACGAGGAGCCGGGGCCGCAGCAGCTGCGGCGGTACAACGTGGCCAAAGTGCCGGCCAGCCCTACCTTGAGCTCCTCGGCGGAGTCCACCGAGGGGGCCAGTCTGTACGAGGAGGTGCGGGGCGGCGCCGCCGCGGCGGGCGGCGGCAGCAGACTCTACTACAGCTTCAAGAACATCACCAAGCAGGGCCCGCCGCCGCCGCAGCAACCGCCCGGCCTCTCCCCGGCCTCCTCCCGGTCCATCTCCACCTCGTCGGCCGGCAGCGAGGAGACGGACGACCTGCTTTTCGACCTCAGCCTCAACTTCTCCCAGCACGGCCATGCCGCCGCCGAGCTGGGGGCGGGCGCCGCCGCCGGCAACCTCTCCCTCTCGCTGGTGGACAAGGACCTGGACTCCTTCAGCGAGGGCAGTCTCGGCTCCCACTTCGAGTTCCCTGACTACTGCACCCCGGAGCTGAGCGAGATGATCGCGGGCGACTGGCTGGAGGCGAACTTCTCCGACCTGGTGTTCACATACTGAGCGGGGTCGGCGGTGAGAGCGGCGGAGCTGGAGCGGCGCGACGCCGGCGATGATGATGATGAAGATCGTGATAATGATTAAAAAAAAAAAAGTCTTGTTTTCTTTAAAAAAAAAAAAATCTCGAAGTTAGTTCCGAGCCCGGGAGTTGTGATTTTAATTTTTTTTTATTTTTTTGTGTTTTTTAATTTTTATTGCGTTTGGTGGTCACAACAACAACAGCAAAGGCAAATGGGACTGGGGGAAAAAATGATACAGAAGGCGCAGTTTGAAGCTTGTCGGTCTCTGATTGAAGTCTGGAAGATGGTCTGCAAAGAAGTCTTTTGGCAGCACAACTGTTACTCAAGGGGGTTTGTGGATTTTTCTTTTTTTCCCGTGAGAGATCTTAAAGAACTGTTCTTATTTTTTTTAATTTTTTTTTTTTTCTGAAAGGGACCATTGCAACTTTTTTTGGAGGGAGAAAACTGATGTCTTCTATGCATCCGATTCTTAACAAAGCTGCAGGGAGCTTGAAAAAATGCAGACTGTACAAACGCTTACAAATAACTGAACTGACTTAAGATCAGAGTTTACTTTTCAGATCAAATTGTTTATGGTTTTACAAATGTGATTTCTACTTGCCAACTTTTTTTTTTTGTAACTTGTTCCCTTATACCTCCTTGATTGAATACCAGACAGCCTAGACCTCAGTACAAAAAGGTATTGAAACATTTTTGATACATAACAGACCTCAGTCTTTTTTAAAAATTAATATATTTTCAGGCGTATTTTTGTACAGTGAAAAGGGAACATTCTTGCTGTGTTTTTTCAGTAAGACTTTTCAGGCACTTCTTCCCTTTTATTTTCTTTGTTTTTCTCTGTTTTTAGCATGCAAGTTTGTTGGTACGTTACGTCCTGGTTTTAAAAGGATTAAAATTTTAAAAAAATAATCCTTGCATCTAAAGGCCTTGTGGTTTAAAAAAAAAAAGAAACAAACACTTTTTTTGTACAGCTATAGTTCAGATTTGTTCAATATTTGTAGGTAAAGATTTATTGAAAATGGTGATATAGACCTCAGAGCTGTTATCTTAGTTTAAAAGATTGTATATGTACTGTACTATAGTAGGACTTTATGTATCTCATACGCTGTGATATGTGGATGGGGCCCCAGATGGAAGGTATGAAACTGGATTCTCGATTTTAGCAAAAAAAAAAAAAGAAAGAAAAAAGGCACATAGTTAAAAAAGTTTCTCATGTTGTGCAATATAATCTAAAGTACAGACCATCTGCATATTTTGTAGCAAATGATGGCAAAAGCAGACTTGTGCACTGTCAACATCATAGCCTGTTTTTTTTTTTTTTTATGCTGAAAGTCTGTATCTTGACAATTTTAATAAATCAGCTGGAACTGATAGAAACTCGTATCGCAATTAGTGTCTGTAGCAGTAACGCTGGAGATGCCGTATGGTCACCCCCTGCCCGCGGAGGAGCGGTAGCTGTAGGCTGTTGTGCATGATCAGAACTAGGGGGGAAGGAGAGTCAGGGCTGCTTTTTTTGCCTTTTCTTCTCTCGTCGCCTGTTTCCCACCGTCTTTTGCACCGCGGGCCCGGGGTTCGCTTGCTCGGGCCGCTCCGGGCGGCAGCAGGTCGGCTCGCCCCGGGTCTTTTCGGCTCTGCCGCTTTCCCCCCGCCGCGCCAGCCGGCTGGGAACGAATCCTGCTCCCAGGGGCGGCCCNACCGAGTCCGGCTCCCGGGGGCGCCCCCGCCGGTCCCCGCAGCCTCTTTCCTGGACGGGGGGCGCGGCGGGGCCGAGTGGCCGCTCTCATCGCCGCCGGGGACGCGGCTCCCCCTCCCTTTGCATGCCCCTGGTCCTCTCCCCGGTGTGATTTTTCCCCTCCCTCTCCCGTTTTTGATGAATAGCCTGGGCGAGGTGGACGTGCTTGGGGGTAGCGGTGCTGCATCTTAACCCTGGGCAGAGCTCGGCCGGCCCCTTCGGAGAGCCGTCCGCCGCCGCGGGTGGGCAGGGCAGGGCACGGGACGGGACGGGACGTACGAGCCTGAGCTGTAGGTGAGCAGACTTTGTCAGTGTGCTTTTTTTTTTTTTTTTTTTGTACCTTAGGAGCCATCAGATTTCAGATTCGCCCTCTGAAATAGCTTCTGATGGCAATAAACAGACTCACGAGGTGGAAGTTTGTTTCTCAAGAAGTTTACTTTTTTTATCTGATAGGCATTGGTAAATTATTACTACCTTTTTTTTTTTCTCTGCTAATTAATGATCCAGCTGTTTACAGGGACAATTCACTGTGCTGGTATTTTGGTGGCAACCACTGCTACAGGCTTTCAGACTTGCTGAAATGAAAATCCTGCATATGCATTTGTAAGGCAAAATAAAACATAACATTAAAACCTGCATGCATGTTATGTTTAATCAAAGACAACTCTTAGGCATTTAAGTGGTGAGATATCTTACTTTAGGTTAGTTAAACTGATAGTAAAATGATTAATATAATCTGATCTCTTTCTAATAATAATAATAATAATAAAACACTCATGATTCTAAATAAAAGTTGTTTGGCCTAAATCTTTGCTATCAGAAAAGAGATATAGCATATCTGGGAACTCAAATTTATGTCTTGCATTGTGATAATTCTTTATGAGAAACTGTGTTTTAAAACAAGCTTAATTACAATATACAAGATATCCTTGGCAATGGATAGTCCTCAATAAAACAGAGTTTCTTGAATTTTCAGTTTTTGGTCTCAAATGATTAGTGTGTTCTCCATGTAATAACTTAGAAATCAGACTGAAAACAAATGACATTTATCTCTTCTAAGGCAAAAGAGTGAAGGAAAATAGATACACTGAAGTGCTCTAGCCTAGACATTCGCTATCCTGCTATCAAAAATCCGGTTTTGGGCTAGGGTGATGGACTAAGTTGATCAGGTTCTAAGTCTTAAAACTGAGCCAAAATTCTCTTAGTAATTCTTCAAGCTATCATAAGGGTGGGGTGACTTGTTCTTTCAGTCCCTTTCTTCTGATGTGCATCCTTGTTTATTAAAGTGATAATAGGCAGTGTCATTAAACATTTGTACTTTACAGATGTTCAATGGGTTATGAATGATTATGGTCAAATACAGGCTGCATTTAGTTTGCATTGTAATAAGGTCTGTGTCTCAGTCTACAAAAGTTTTGACTTGCATATATTTTTGGAAGCTGTTTTTAAAATTACCATTTAAAATATTAGTCAAGGATAACTGGTTTAAAGGATACAAGTATAGAGTAGTCAGGCATATTTTAAAAGAGCAACAGGTCTACTTTAGTCAAAGAATATAATACCCACTCAAAACTATATCTTTCTTCTAGATGGGAATTATACAGTACTATAATAGAGGAATATTTTGAGTGAAGGTATATGGTGCAGGGAAATAATTTTTTTTGGCCAAACAGTTGAGTTGCTTTTATTTTAGAATTTATTGTATCATATTGCTCAAGATAAAATTAGGTAGTGTTCTGTTTAAGCCACTACATAGTGCTGAAGTTTGATGCTGTTGAATGCCTAAGCTCCTGCTGATCTCAGTGAGAGTAAAAAACAATCTAATCATGAAAAATAGCATCTGCTAAGCTCCTGGAATTTTTTTTTTTTTTGCTTTTGTCATAACTAGTAATATTCATACCTTCTGTTTCTCTTTCCTTTTTTTTTTTTCCTTTGGTGTACATAGGAATCTGTTGACATGCTAGAGCAGTCCTGTTGCAGGCCTAGTATCTCCCATGGCCTTTTTCCGCACATTCCTTACATTTGTTTCTGTGCAGTACTATTCTACGTATAATAGGACTCAGTGACAGGAAGGACAAAAATGAGCTTTTTTTTATGTTGAAGGACAATTTGCTTGCTAACACTGAGTATGTCAACTCAATGTAAACCCTAAACAAACATGCTGATTCTTTTTATTTTAAAAGTGAACTTTTTTTTCAAACTTACATTTTTCCTCTTTTGTTGTTTTTATTATGTTTTTTTTCCTCTTCCGTTTAAAAGAACCACAATTATGAAATATTTTCTTCCTTTAAGTGCAGTCTTTTACAAATGTGGTAGAAAGACTCATTCCAAGCATCCTTTAAGTGCTACATGCTCTTTAGGCATTCACTGATGTTCGGATGAAACTTCTTCAAGTCTGTTGAATGTGATTTGCATGCATGCAGTATGATCCTTCACTCAGGCCTGTTAAGGAAAGTGCTACTCTTATTACACCAAGGGAAAACTGGTGTGGGGTCAGAGTCAGGGCCATATAAGTTTTGGGTGTTTGATAATCAACACAGTTCATGAAGTTTCATTTTACATTTTCACAATTGTTGCCTAGTAAGGCCTTAAACCTGCTCTGGTTAAAAAAAAAAATAAAAATTCTCATTGAACTTAATGGGAGTTTTTGCCGTAAGGGCTGCTGGCAGGATAGGTGTCTTAGTTTCCTCCTAACCTTCATTTGTAAGCATGGCCAGGAAAAAATAAACAACAAAAACTTAATACAATGAGTTGCCTTACACTTCCCCTACTATACAGTTGTATTCCTTTGATTTATTTCCTTTCCCCTCACTCACATCCAAGGCTGTGATTGTTTTTGTTTTTCTTTTTTTTTTTGCACACTACCTATACCAATTAACTGCCTAATTAGTTTTATCTTCTCTACATGGATGCAGTGAATTTGTAAGAGAATTTCACAAGCAAGTAGTTTTTTAGTGAGTTTAAAGTAAATAGAGTTTTAAAGACCTATTTTTATATTCAATATAAAGCACAAATGTGCAGAAAGTGTAGAATGACTTACAAAAAGGGAAGCAAAAGTTCATAATATTTCATGTATAAAAGTAATACCTTCTTTGGGATAAGATTCTCTTAGAAAACCCAATACTTATGCCAGTGCAAAGATAGAAGTATTTTAAAAACTTAGAAAATTGTGATTGACAGCAATTTAAAAGGAATGACTTCTCTAGATACAAGGAAGCCCCTAAAGCAATATGGATAAGAAGGGGTGAATGGTTTTAAATGATGAACAACAACCTGGAAGTGTGAGAATGGAGGTTTCAATCCTTATTAATTAATCAAATTTCTTCTTTTGTGGTTAGTTACAACATCTGGATTTTCTGTGAAGTGCAATCTTGCAGGATAAAAAAGCTCAAGGGCTCCAAACTTCTAAGATTTGTGAAAATTCAGAAGCAGGTTTGACTTTGAATTATTAAATAGGGTTTCAGATTTTGGTAATTCACCTTCCAGGAAAATCAAGACATTGATTACTGCTTGAAGAAATTTGATCAAGTAATAATGATTAATCCAGGAACTCCCATTGTCACAATTTGTTTTTGTTTCCATCATCCTGCTTATCTCCAAAACCAACTTGCCTCAACTCCTGGCAAAGCCAGGGAGAAGAGTTATATGCCATGTTAGTTCATTTACATTTTGTATCTGGTTTTGCTCTTGTACATATGTTGGCGTTTTGGAGTCTTTACATAAATGCTGTGATACTTTTTTTCTTATTTCCTTATAATTTTTGGTGGGCTGTTTTAAAATGGAGGCCTGTTTTCCAGTGTGGGACTTTTGATGGTTACAACATTTCAATGATGTTGCATGATGGCCACAGGTGGGGGAAATTGAATGTTTTAGAGCAGTTTTTCAAGCATGACACTTTTAAAATATGTAATTTCAAAGACTTTTCAAGGCCACATGAAATTAGTTTTCATAGCCACTCCAGGTCTTGGGGGGAAAAGCTGAAAAGTACTTTTGTTTAGAAGTCTGAGTGATGGTGGGGGGGAAACCTTTTCTTGAGGTTTTTGCATGCCAGTGCACGGCCTATTGCTGTGAGAGAAGGAAGATGGTAAGGCTGCTTGAGGCAATGCACTGGAGGACAAAGTGTTTTCTAGCACTAGAAAAAGAAAATGCATGGCAAAGTTTTGTCTTCTAGTAGACTATATAGCATGCAGAGTTTAGTATGTGTCAAAACAGTGTATGACATTGCTGTATCAAAGTTGTAAAATTAAGCATTATTTATTGAAAACTATGTATTTTTTTTGTAAAAACCTGATCACCTAGAGGATTAATATCAGTGACTTGTGCTAGTGCTACAAACTTAACCAGCTTCTTTACTACAGTACTTGATATGCAGTGTTAATGCTCAGGGTTGAAACCAGTCCACTCCAATGTCTTTTTTTGCAAGAGTTTTTAAATAAAGGAACAAACAACATAATGCAATTGTTCAAAAGACTCTAATAAAATTGTGTGATCAATCTTCCTATGTGGTTTTATGTGGATTTTTTTTTTCTGGTATTTGGTAAATGCAGTTCAGCTATTATAGTGTATCCACTCTTCATTCTGCAGGCACCTAAAGCTGAAATGAGAATGTTATATCTTTCAAAAAACTCTCAATAGGTAGTTATGGTGAAGGTAGTATGTACTAAGTGTTGTTCTGGGTATGCCTGAGAAACACTGAAACAAAATAAGCCAACTAACAATTTTATTTTTTTTTTCTGGTTAAAACTCTGGATAAAACATTATTTTATTGCAAACATTTTTGATTTCACTTTAAAGTTGGTCATGAAAGAATGAAATCAGATGGATTACATGCCAGCAACCACTATTTCTCTCTAAATCTTTTTCTACAATTTACCATCTAAATGTATTTTGACATAGAAAAATATCATGCTGTATTGAGATTCTAGTTACAAAAATGTTTTTATGAGAACCCTGTAATCAATTCTTGGAAATACAAAAAGGTGTTTTTAATGTGTTTATGTGGTAAAAGTTTGTTGTATATTAAATGGAGTTATATTGTTACAAATTCAAAATTTGTAATTAATACAAGCCATCTATTGCTGAAATCAACCTTCTAGAACTCCTGCCAATAGACATATTCCCATATCTCAAAAAATGTACAAGACACGTTTCAAGCTTATGTTTAAAATCTGTACTTTTGCAAGTTTGCATACAGTTGAAAATATTGACTGATAATACCTTCCTTTCTGCCAGGGGGGCTTGTTGGTTAGTCTTAATGCCCAGGAAATAATAGAAAAATTCTAATCAACTTTAGCTGTAGCTGATAGAAACCTTTAGACATGGGGGGAGTCAATTCAATAAATAAAAGGTTCTAGATAATTTTATATGGCTCTTGAGCACAGCTGTACCCATTATTCCTGTTCTTTTCTTATCCCAAAGGTTAGCTGAATAGCTCCCTTCTTCAAAAGACACTTATTGATTGGCAGGTGATTTCTGTTCAACTTATCAGTCCTACTGAGAACACTGAAAGTAATCTATATAATTTCAAGAGTCTGTTGTGATAACATATTTTCATATGAATGGAAATGTGTAACTGATGTGAAGTAAGGGTTTGAAAGTGACATGTTATAGTAAACATAGAAAGTTTAAGCTGATCATTGTAAATCAATGAAATAAAATCTTTATATACAGCCACCATACCACTATCCCTTCTGTAAATATCAAAAAAAGTTTCAAAAATGAATTTTAGGGTTTTTTAGAAGGTTTTGAAACAATAGTCTGAGAATATTTCATTATATTTGATTTTTTTTTTTGTTATTCAGAGATGATTTGTTTAATTCTTGTAGAGTTTTTTTTTTTTTTTTTTTTAAGTCCCACCATAATTAACCAAAGATAAACTAGAAATCTTCTAGAACAGACTAGGGTCACCTTCATCCTGTCTCAAATGTGTCTAGTTGAAATCTTCTCTTTGGTTCCTCCTGAACAGTTATTACTACATTGAAAAGTCAAGCTTCAGTTCTTCTATGTTAAATCTTAATGCCAGAGGGCATTTCAGCATGACACATTGGGAATCTTCCCTACCTAGTGTTTGAAAGAGTTTTTGGATTGGTAAACAAGTTATCACATCTTAAATCTATCATTATGAATGTATTGTGTGGCCTGGGTATTGGCTCAGTTTTATATGAAAGGAAGGGCAAAAGCACTTGTTTATGGGGAAAAATGGTACTTGGCATTTCAATTTTGAATATGTTCTTAGGTATGTATGTTAGATCTAACCCTAGAAGAAGTGCATGAAAATATGGAGTATAGGTAACATAGACCCCCACAGATACCCAAACACATTTGCATCATTACAGATTTAGCACATGCATATATGAATATAGTTGGATTTTCATTAAATACTTGCTGGCTGGACCACTCTATATGGCTAGAATGTAGTGTCCATTAAAACCTATAGAAGGCCTGAGAACTTCAGAAGGTTCTCATCTGTTGGACTGTCCTAGTTACAGCGGCCAGGCCAAGTTTATCACTATGTGGGTATAACCAAAACTGTGTATTCTACACCCTCTGTGTCATTTCTGATGGACTGTTAATAATGGATTGTTTGCAACTGCTGCCTAGGGCACACCTGACACCTCAGGCTACAAGCTGGGTGTTAAAAAACTCTGTAAGACAGAGGAGTTTTTCTCTGTCTTCATACCAATGACTGCTGTGATACCTCCCCTCCAGGGGTGCTGATGCACCTTCACACCCAGCCTGAGGGGTCATCTCTGCCAATGGGCCATAATAGACAGTAGCAATGACCTAGACCATCAAAGATTTCAAAATTATCCCATGACTCACGGAGTTAAATCACCCACTGTGAAACTCCCAACCCTGGGGGAGGTACGGGGCATTCCCACCTGAACCTGAGCATAGATAGTCTTTGGGGTTTGGGACTTCTGGTACCACTCATCTGACCCAGAGGAGGAGCAGGACCTCAACAAGACTGTGACTGCCATTCTCAATCAGACTGTGATCATCATCCTCAATAATAGGTTTTCCTTTCCTTTTACTTTGTACTCAGGGGAACCTTGTGGTGCTCAGCACAGGGGATAACAGACACCATTCTGTTACTGTCCCAGGGTGCTGGGTTATAGGTCTGTTTTGTGGGTTAAAACCAATTTTTCTCTGTATCATTGTATTTATTGCAATCTTTTTAGTAAATTGTAACTCTGACTTGTAATCTCTCTTGAACTGGATTAATTTCTCCCACCAGTTTACCTTTAAACCAGCACATGGACTTAAAATATTGTCCCTGAAGTTTCGTAAGTTTTAAAATTCATAGCCTATTAAAATTTTGATAGAATCGAAAAACAAACGGACAACAACAACAACAACAAAAACCAAACAACTCCCTCCCCCCCAAAAAACCCTCACTAAAATGTATAGCAAAACCAAAACAAAACAAAATTACACAAGACCAACCAAACAAAAACTCTCAACCAATATCTCCAACTCTAGAAATTAAAATTTCTGCAATAGTCAGAGTAAAATGATCTTGGTCCTTTCCCTTGAAATCTGATCTTTTCATTTATTGACATTACTCTGATATTTGCATAACCTAAAGTGTCTGTGTTCACTTTTTTCTACAACTCTGTTAATTAATCTAAGTAAAAGATGATGATCATCTTCAACCAAAACTAACTCACATATATATACTTTAAAATACAAGTCTTTTTGAAATTACAATGTTAACAAATACTGAAGTGTAATTAGGGAATGACGCAGGATTCATCTGCACACAAGAACAAGGCAATCCAAGGCATAGTGAAAAGGAAAATCTAGATCTCAGTTATAATTGTTCCGTGAAGTTTCATATTAATGTGACATTTTAGCATTTCACATGCATAGTTAGGTGGGTTTTTTCTTTCTCAAAGACACCAAATATGCATAAATAAATGTGCAATAAATTTAAGTGTTCAGACTGCTTTTCAAGTCAGTACTATAAGAACCTCTGTTTTATACCTAACTGTTTGTAAAGTAGCTTACACTTGAGTCTAGCCTTTACTTGATGAGACTTAATTTGTCTGCATAATCTTATTGTAATAATATTCTATAAATCTCTGTAAAGCCTCCTTTTCATTCACCTGGTTCTTCGAGGTTTAGTGCTCATACTCTTCAGCAACCAGAAGCAAACTGCTCTGGTAGTAGCACTACTGCGCATTGTCTATCATTCTCTTTTTGAGAGTAGAAAAAGGATAGAAAATCACTGAGAAATGCCCACCTTCCACCTATTTACGTCCTCAGACACATCAACTACTATCTCTTTTTGGGGCTATGAGCACCCACACCTTGAAAACAGCTGTTTTCCTTTACTATTTGTGGTCATTCAACAAATGTGAACTATCAAAGCCAATAGTGCTGCAGGCAGAAAGATTTATCTGAATTCAACTAGATTCTGAAAACCACCTACTTAAAACTGCTAAAACTATCCATCCTGATTTTGCCTGAAGTTCATGTGATTTGCTCCACAAACAGAATGGTGGAGTACTACCTTCTGTGAAAGGGGAAATAAAAGCAAAAATATTACCACCGCCTTCCCCCAGGACCTGCCTGTTTGAAATGTGACTCATGATGTAGCCATGACGATGATGACCTGAGACTTCTCCAGCCCCAAAGAAGAGCTTTTTGTGAATAGATGTTTTTGTGTATTTTCACTATATGTGTCAGTCAGATGTAAGACATCACATTTCCACAAATGTATTTTGTATTTGAAAGATAAGCAAAAATATACACAAAGTCACATGAAAATTGAAAGTATTTATAATAGTTGTAAAGACATTGGAGAAGACTGTGGCAATAGTTTTTCAAAAATACATATATCTTTGTTTTCCCTATGTCAATCTCTTGCACACATATTCTCCCTCCACCCTTTTCCTAAGCATGTATTTTTTTATAGAAATATACAGATACTAATGCACAAATACAATTAAAAAAAAAACATTACTAAAGCTGCTGTATCAGTCATGCAAAGTTAAGGAACAATGCAGGAAAAATTGCATTTGCAACTTTACTCAAATCCTTTTTAATAAATATACTGCCATGAGAGCTTGTGCACCAGGTGGTACAGAACCTGAAAGTTAGACACCTGGCATCAGCTGGCCATCCACAGTGGCTTCCTGAACTTAACTTTCATGCTGGGTGAGGAGCTATCTATGGCTTTGCTAAAAACAATGGGAAGTGTTTGGCAATCCCAACACCTGTCTCAGGATTTCACATTGGGCATCTCTACCCCCTCAAGACCTCAAGTGAGTTGATAGTTTTATTCTGGCAACAGATGACAAAGTCTTTCCACTGATATGGTATCCTTAGGTAGAGCATGTGCTCAGGAAATAGAAAGCATAGAGAGGAGATAGAGAGCACAAAGAAGAGATAGAAAGCACATCTAGACCAAAGAATTAAAACACAGTCAGCACAAAGTCCAGGCGCTGGAACTCAACTGTCTGTATTGTTAAATTGTTAGAAGACAAAATCCCTGACATGGTTTTGGCTAGTGAATGTTAGCACTCTTCCAAAAAATCACTGGAACAATTTGGAAATTAACATGGGCCAAAGATCATTCCCAATAGGCAGCTTGGATTCAGACACTCTGTTTTGGAAAGTAAGAGAGTTTAATAGCATAGATGTGGACAGATCATGCCAGCTGGCCTCCAAGCTAGGAAACAGACTCTAGGAAACAGTTTAATTTACTAGCATAGATATAGCTACAGGTTACAAACCCTATTTCTGCAGGACTTTGATCATAAAGCCCCTAAAATTTTGAAGGATACTTAAAACTCAATCTATGGAATAGTCTTTAGAGAGAAGTTGTCACCACTGTGTATGATTGGAATACAAAAATCATGAGGCTAAAGGCAAAGCAAAAAGGAATTTGCCCTAAAACCTCTTCTGCTCTATTACTGATGTGTCAGTTCTACAACTCTGGCATTCCTTTTTACATGGGCACTCATTCTTAACAGTGAGAACAAAGAATGAGACTGTGGATGCAAATTTTTTAAAACTCAGAAATTTCTTAGAGAATTTGGGATGGGATGAGTGCTCTAGCTCATAAAAATGATAATGATTTACACTGAAGTGCCTTCACTCCCAAGAATTCAAAAGCACTTTACAAATATTGTTGGCCAATTTTGTTCTTCCCTTGTAGTCAAAACACCTACTGAAATCAATTGTAGAATCACTTCTATTGAATCTCCTCCAACTGCAGAACTGAGTGAGAATTTTATACGTTGAACAGCTATAGAACTGAAGGCTTGAAATTGCTTTTTAAATTATACATAAGAATCATATAGTGTATGTTCTTTTAGCACTCTGACAGTTAGTTTAGACAATATTTTCATAAACGTCACTCTTAGGAAAAGAAATCAATCCATCTGGACTAGATAAGTGAGAATCATTAAGCGTTTTCCCTGCTTAAATATTAACATAAATTATTAAAATTGATTCTGTGTCCTGAGAATGGAATACTCCTTCGGTCAGTACATCAGTTATTGTCACATATATTTTTACTTTATAAAATTTGAAGTGTATCTACAAATAAATATATATATATATATATATACATCCATTATACATACATTTATACATCCATTATGAATATTTAAGAAGTAAAACACTAATCAGTTTTAAATGAAATATTTTCAGGTACAGAAGATTTAAAAGAGATATTCACTAGCTGGTCCAACACCCACTTCTTTAGAATATTGCACCAAGTCAGAAACTTCTTACTGTATGCCTTATATTAAGATTAGTCAAATCCATATTCACTGAATAATTCCACAATTCTTTTTCTCTGTCTTAAATTCTCCTATAAGAACCTTTTAATGCATCTTAATTCTGAGAGTCTTCTCTCTGTACAAATCACTCTCATTCATATTAATGTCCTTTTTGCATGTAAGAGAACCGTGATGTTGGAGGCAATATATATCAAAAAGATTTTTTTAGAAAAAAATCAGAATTCTTATCCTTTGTGTGAAACATAAAGCAGGTACTTGAATTCCCACATATAAATATATTATTATAAATAATATTTTCAATTTAGTTTATCTGATTGTGGTTTAAAACATGCACTTAGTTCTATCTATATAAGGTGCCTTGTATGTTATAGCTGTAGGAAAAAAAAAAAAAGTTTGATTACATCATAAGTTTTGACAAAACTTGAAACAGAGGGAGTATCTGGTAAGGACTGGCAGGGTGGCAATGAAATAGAAATGTTTTCTTCAAGGCAAGTCACAGTTTATCTGCTAAGGGACAGCCACCAATTCCCAGCTCACAAAAGTTAGCAGGGACTGGAAAATTTCCTTGCTTCCCAAGAGGTGCTTTTATTGTGCTCCACTGGGAAGTTAATGTATGAGATGGATTTCCCAGTGCAATGTAGAGAAATAGGTTGCCTCCAAAATACAGAAAGTTATTCTAATTGTTTTTCATCACCTCCTTTCCATCAGCTTTGTAATGTGATTCAACGATTTGCATATTTCATATATATAATAAGTACAATGAATTATCAATAAGGTAACCTTAAAAAGTTACCACTTACTGAGGAGACTAGGCAGATATTTAAGAACCTCCTTCTTTTCCTTTGGGAAAGTGACAGCAGGTTGTTTGGGGGTTTTGGTGCCTTTTGGTGGAGTGTTTTGTTTAGTTGGCTTTTTGTTTGTTTTCTTGTTGGAGGTAGATGTTGTGATTGTTTGTCTTTTCCAGCCTGTTTCCTGTTATTTCATGCTATCACCATTCAGCCTAGGATTGATTAATCTCTCCAAAGCTAACTGTTAGACATCTGACATGTAAAGTACTATGGGAATTCTTTGCAAACAATGATTAAGTGAATGACACAAACAGAATAGTTTCCTTGCTATCTGAAACATTAGTAACAGAGAAAACAAACTTGAACAGGCATCTGCAATTTTTGCCTCTTTTTCTATAAATGTGTACTTTTTAATAGGTACTTCAATGAGAGTTGAAACAAATATGTATATAAACTATATGCACTAAGAGGAATGAGAAATAGTAGAAGGTGAGACATGCTGCTGCCTTTTCCCCTGGAGTGCAGCATGTGTAATATGTGAGAAAGATGACATCATCCACAGAAAGGACTGGATTCACAGACATGCTATAAATAAATCATTCAACAAAGTGAAGAACCAGCAAAAGAGACAGTAAGTGTCATATTCTTAAATATGCATTATTTATTCAATAATCTGAATCATCTCCTATGGTCTTTCCAGTTTCCCAGGTAAATGCAATAAACATGGTCATCTGAAAAACAAACATATTCTTCCTGCCCCCCATTTGTATTTCTTTCTTTATATTTATGGCTCTTGTGTACAGAATGAAGTTAAAAAATCCAACTCTATACAGTTACTTCCATACATCCTTTTTATAGAGCCATACATGACTATGATTTTGGATTTGTTTTCAAATACAAGATGGAAATACTCTCCCAGGCCCAGCAGGCATAGAATAGCATGTGGGTTGTAAGGACTTCATACACAGAGGCTGTGTGTGGCTGAGCTTCAGGAGTCTAAGAGGGACATTTCTGCATGAGGCCACCACTCCCAACACTGCAGGCTACAGAGTGAACCTCAGCGAACCAGCCTTCCAGCCCCATGAACACTCTCCTAATGCCACTTTCAAAAATTGTTTTAGGATTTAGATGCCTGTGTCTCTTGGATTTTCTGAATTTCATGCGGGATTCAGACTATATCCACCCAAACAGGTCCTTCCTGAGGAGGTAGAGTGCTTTTGGTGTCAAGAAACTGCCCAGCTCTGCAGGTTATTAAAATCCTGTGCTGGGTCAGCACCAGGCTATGCAACTTACTCAGCTGTATATTCAGAGGAGCACCGTGAAAAATAGACATCTTAGTTTTCTGGTAATTAAGAATGACTACAAAAGAGAACCTCTACATCAATTGGATTACTATGTTTACCACAAAGTTACAACATTGGTATTGTTCCATTCTGGAAACATTGTTTTTCTATGAGAAGTCTGTCTCCAGCACCTTTCTCAGACTGCAGCTCTTGAGCAGAGCCTTTGGAGATTCTCGTGCTTGGGGCTGGGGCAGACCTCTCTCTCTGCTGCTGGAACTGGACCAACAGCACTGAGCACAAGATTCATGGGGACAGACAAAGCAAAAATATGCACAGCAATATTTACTGTCTTACAGTTATTTGTATAAATCATGTCGGCATCAAAGAAATGTGTCTTCCTATCGGGGTAGAGTGTGATGAGATTCCTGTTTAAATTTAGTGGCTGGGGAAGTGCCTTCACAGCTGAGGCCTCTGAAAATGCTCTGTCTCCTTCACAAATGAGCTTCACTGCTATTTACAGCCTCCAACCAAATGCCAGAAACTGCAACCTGGTTAATGTAAAGATAGATATGGATATACATTTTTCTGAATTGGGACCTTGCAGACTACTTTTGAGGCGATCCAGGGATCCTAGTTGTAAGGGATAGTCCATTTATTAAGAAAATAATGAATAATAAAAGAAGTGAAAATTGTGTTTTATTTTATAGTGCACAAAATGATACAATTTTCTTTACATAGCTTCAGATCTGACTTTTATCCTTTCTTTGTCCTTATTTTTGCCCCACAACTTTCCCTTTGTACAGAACATGCATTAAAAATTGACCCCTACTCTCCCTATTTCTTGCTTTTTACATTTTCCTTTTTAGACCTCTGTAAATTTAAAAACTTTTTTAGCTCTAGAAAAGTGTAAAGCAACAGAAAACTGAAACTCTATAATTCTGCCTCTCTGTTACATTTTAAATACTTTTTTCACCTTTTTGAAAAGTTATAGAGTGGCAAAGTTACAGTTTCATTTTACTTGTTTTCTCTTTACTTTTTCCAAGGTTGAGGAAGTTTTGAAAAGTTACAAAGTATCAGAAGGAAAATGGAAAAACTGAGACTACATCCCAGACTCCTTTCATTCTGTCAGTCTCCCAGGAAAAAAAAATAAATAAAGCAAAATTAAATAAATCAGGGGAAATAAGAAAAACAAATAAGAAATTGTTAAAGTATTTAGACTAATAAGGGTATAATAACAGTACAAAAGCTTTAATTTAAGAACAAGTAGTCCTCTTCACTGTGAAATGTTTAAATGAAAATATTTGTCAAGATTTAACTGACCTCTTCTATGCTAGACAATGCCCACAGGAAACACAGATAAGGAAATACAGATCTCTCCAGCAAAAAAATTATATGCTTTGAATTTTAAAGATATCAATATCTTTATCAATCATCTGGATGGGGGGCTTGAGTGCAGCCTCATTCTGTTCCAGATGACACTACTTGGATGGGAGCACTGATCTGTTGGAGGGTAGGAAGGCTCTGTAGAGAGTTCTGGACAGGCTGGATCAATAACTGAAGCCAATGGTATGAGGTTCAACAAGACCAAGTGCTGGGTCCCGCACTTGGGTCACAACCCCATGCAGTGACAGGCTTGGGGAAGAGTAACTGCAAGGCTGCCCACTGGAACAGGACCAGGAAGTGCTGGGCAACAGAGGCTGAACCTGAGCCAGCTGTGTGCCCAGCTGGGCTGTATCAAATATAGTGTGGCCAAAAGGAAGAATGAAGTGATTGTCCCTCTGTACTTAACACTAGTGAGGCCACAACTTGAATCCTGTGTTCAGTATTGGGCCCTTCACTACAAGAAAGACATTGAGGTGATGGACTGAGTGCAGAGAAGGGCAACAGAGCTGGTGAAGGGTCTGGAGTGCAAATCTGATGAGGAGCAGCTGACGGAGCTGGGGCTGTTTAGCCTGCAGAAAAGGAGGCTGTGAGGGGTGATCTCATTGCTCTCTACAACTCCTGGAGACAAGGTTGTAGCCAGGTGGAGGTTGGACTCTTCTCCCAGGCAAACACGTAATAGGACAAGAGGAATAGGCCTCAGGTTGTGCCAGGAGACATGAAGACTGGACATTAGGAAAAAAAAATTCATCATGGAAAGAATTGTCAAGTACTGGAACAGGATACCCCAGGAAGTAGTACAGTCGCCATCTTGGACATATTTAAAAGACCGTGAATGTGGCACTTAGAGACATGATTTGGTGGTGGACTTGGCATTACTGGGTTAATGGTTCTGTTCAATGATCTTAGACGCCTTTTCTAACCTGAATAATTCTATGGGTTTATTAGTTGACTTGATTATAGTATTTGATTCATTTTCCAGGTGCTACTAATTTCACTAAAAATGTACGTCTTTTTTCCTTTTTTTTTTTTTTTTCAGCATGGATAGAACAACTAACCAGAAGGATGTATATGAGGCAAACTTGCATATAAACTTAAAAGTATCAAAATGAAACATGAACCTGACCTACAAGATAACTGGGAGGTAAAGAATTATATTATTTAAAATAAAAAAAAAAAAAAGAAAGTGAAACAATCAGGAGAATAATAGCATTTATTTAAAGGCAAGATGAAATGCATGTATAACAACCAGAGCAAGACTGCAAGAATCAGAATAAGTGGAATAAAGACATGGGCAAGGAACACAGCAAAGTCATGGGCTTTGTAGAATTATTGTACATTGTAGAATGGATTGTAGAAAGAGAGAAGAAAAGAGGTTTTGATTCTTTTACAGCCTTTTCCACATGCTCCTTACACTACATAAAATATACCAGTCTCTTCTTTTGCATGTCTAGAACAGCTAAACAGAAGGTTTAGTTGTTCTAAAACAGCATGCCTGTACAAGCAGGAATCAGGACATTCGGAGAGAGAATCTGGCAATAGAGGAAGGATGAAGGTAAGGATTTGTGTCCTTGCCCTATATGTAATCTTTCTGGAGAAATCCTGGTTATAAGAACTCATGTAAGACTATTATAATTCTGTGCAGGGAGAGGAGCTCGGTTGTAAGGCAAAGAATCCTTGCTATAGATGAGCACCATTAATTTTCAAAAGAAATTAAAACAAGTCATGTTTTGGTAGATTTCAGGGCTCATGCGAATCATAAGTATGGAAAAATAAAAAGGGATGCATGCTATCATTCACTTGGATAGGACTTGAAGGATCATTATACAGGCAAAAAATTAACATACTTAACAGAGCCTGTTCCCTAAGGGATATCATGAAAAGTGATATAAATGCCCTACAGATTTTTTTTTTTTCTGTGTACTAAGAAACATCTGGGATGAGGCACACTGAGACCTGATGTTCTTCCTCTGTGTCACAACATTTATCCTGTTGTGCCTTCTCTGAGTTGGACAGAGCAGACACTAAGGAGGTGGTTCCTAAACAAGTGATATCATGTCCTTCAGTGGAAAAGAAATGGCTGAAGAAAAGAATTAGAAAATAATGAATGAAGACATGTAAGAAGTGGAAGAAGATTCATGTGACCCTTATGCTCTTTCTATGCTCCAAATAATACAGCCACCAGGAAGGAGCTAGATCAGACTCTGAGATGCCCTAACACAGGCTGGGGTTACCTAACACAGGTTCTGGTAGCGAACAGAGAACCATTAGAAGCACTCCCTGTTCATGGCAGTACTCCTTTCAGTTTTGGAAGGCACTGTAGGTATGTGTTAGATCAATTGTTCCTAAATTTTTATTTTTTTATTTTGACACACATGTTTTTATGGGGCTCTTGAACCCACTAACCCTCATTGCTCTCAGCTGTGACCTAAAGTTTGGTAATCACTGACATTGGCAGACATAAACATTTTTCTTGTATCATACCCAGGAAACTGGGCTTATCAATCTACTCTGAGATAAGTTACTAAACTAGGATAAAAATTAATTCTTTTCCATGATGGTTTGTACTGTTCACATCTCCCTCATATATGTTATATATAAAACAATTCTCACTCTGCTTGACATAGAAGCAGTCTGTGGACCTCTGTACTAGATATACTGTTAGTAAAAAACATGTAAAACTCTGGGAAAACTTAATATTGGAATGATACTGATGAATTGTACGTAATTTGGAAAAATATAATGTAGAGGAGGAAGACACTGGAAAAACTGCTTTACAAGGAAAGTGTGAAAGAAATCTAGATATATTTGGGTTGACCAAATGAGACTTACGATGAGGATGGTAACAGATCACAATTATTTGCAAAACAGAAATACCATGGCTGAAAGGAATGGTTTATTTTGGCACAAGGGTTGTAAGTAAGCATGACAGGATGAAACTTAACACCAGACCTGTCAGCCTACTAGATGAAGGAGCTCCACAATCACATCTATTAAAAGAGATGGGTTTAACAGAGAACTATTCCAGGAGATCATTCTCTACTGGCATAAAACATGTCCAAATTGCTTCAACTTTAACAGTTCAAGCTGAAAAACTGCTAACATATTTGTGTAATACTATGTGTGTTAACATAGTACTATATTGTAGTATGAATGGAATTGAATGGTCTGCTTAACAATTTTATTTGACTATTTTTATTCTGAGCTTTAGCAAACTGAAGAGTGGTAATGAACCTGTCAAGCTTATCAGAAAAACAGAGTAACATTTGCTACCAATTTTTTTTTAGAGCAGGGGAAGAGGTGATGGAGGACAGCAGGATTGCGAGTGGGATTCCCTGTGGTTTGCAGTAATCTCACAGTAAAATGCAAGCGGTATTTAAAACCTAAACGGAGCACTGGTGGATGTGAGTGGGAATGGGAAGTTTGTGCTGCACTCCAGCTTCCTTAGTTCTTTGCAGTGTAAGCTGATGAAACCACACTATTGCTGTCAAAGGCCAGGTTAACATTTAATAGCCCTGTAAAACATTAAACTTACTTTCAGAAAGTCTTAAAACATTGCTATAGCCTGGATTAAAATTCAGTATAACTTAGTTTTAACCACTACCTTTCATTTAAGATAACTTTAAAAAGTCATTAACCTCTGTTAAAGGAGAAAGAAGCTGAAGTTATAGAAACCTCCAACAACAAAATATAGACACAAAACTCTCTCTTGAGCTTGAGACAAATGTAACTTGGCTCAGGGATCATCTTTATCTGAAGAGATTTGTTTGGATTTTGAAAAACAAGGAGAAATGCCCAGACAGAGGAAGGGAAGAGAGATGGCACAGCTGGAATGGTAACTGCTCCATGGCTCTAGGGGCCATGCTTGCAGTGATAGGATGTACAATAAGGTATTTTAGTAGGAAGCTGGACAAAAATCATGATGACCGTTAATTGGGAAATTTGTGTTCAGATTTGTCATACTTGAGGAGACAGGATTATGTGCAAGTTTTTGTAACCAATATTTTCTTCATCAGTGATTTCTTTTTCTACATAAAACAAACTGTAAGATACCAAATTTCCTCTAGTGAATAAACCCACTAATAGTGATGACAATAGGATAATCCTTCCTTTCTTTTGCTCATATTTGTCCTTCTATTTTAGATGAGAGTTAATCTATTCTGAATTGGACATACTGTACCGGGATAAAAATACATTAAAACAATTTAAACAAATATCCATAAACCACATGTAACACAATGATTATGTTTCAGACCTTAGGTTAACTGAGTCAGTGACAACATTTGTGCTTTCTTTCCTTCCTGGAACAAAGAACTGCTGTTATGAAACTCCTGACACAACTGAATGAGACAAATTTTAAATACAGACTTTCAGATTGTCTCTAAAATGAATCTGATGTATGAGTTTCCTCATAAATAGGAATTATTTCCCTAGCCATAACAGCTAAATATCTTTTTCTAGGGGTCGTTTTTTATAGTTTCAAAATCTTTCATGGAATTTTTTTCCCTCCCTCACCAACACAGAGGTTTGGGAGGTGGAGCCCAGACCCCACTACCAGCTCCTAGAACCAGCTGATAGCTCTGCATTCCAACTTAATGGCTGGGAAGGACTGGGGGAGGTGGGGCTGGGGCAGGGGGAGAGAGGTTTTTCTGGATTTTTACCATGCTTCTCTGCTCCAGCTGCTGTGCAAATGATTTTTGCTGGGCTGGTGCAAGCACTTGGACGGCACTCCTTTGGCTTGGTCCCCCAACTTTGAGCTCCCTGACTTGTTCTTTGGAGAGAGAGAGAGCAGTTGCCACTGCTTGGATTTGCTACAGACTCCCTGAGGACCAACACCATCTGCAGAGGAGTTACTAATCTTCCACCCTTCCAACACTTTCAGACAAAGGACAAGGAAAGAGTCTCTACAGTGCCCCCGGCAAAGGTTTCAGCACATCCCCTGTGGCTCCCATTTTCCCACATGAGTTTTTTTGGAGCCAGCCTCACTGGAGTTCCTCAGTGATTTTTGTGACCGCTACCTCCTGAGGTGCAGCATTGCCTCCCACTGTCCTTAAATACAACTGTGCCAGAAAGGGGCAGAGATAGAACTTAATTTCTTTGAAAGTTTTGGTTATGGTGTTGCTGTTTGTTGAGTTCTGGTTTTGGTTATATATATATGTAGTTAAGAAATGTTACCTTAATCTATATATTTTCTAATTAAAGTCCCTTCATTTCAAAGGTTGTGGTGGTTTTTTGCAAAGAAGCCCCCTTCCAAGTCCAGATAGACATCTTAGTTTTCTTTTAAATTGAGACAGTGTTCCACAGTACAGAACCACAACAGGGTCCTGTTCGTATGACTTAATTCTTTTCAAGGCTTCTCAGGAAAATGGGTCCTGAAAGTGCAATATTTCCAGGACTTGTTTGTATAACAGCTGGAAATCTCCTCTGGGAATTCAAGGAGAAAGTATTTTTTTGTATCTACTCACAGAAATTGACCTGGCTGCTGCTTATTGTCAGTCACCTGAAGACTGTCACCTCCATTACAACAATATTGCCATAGATCATCTTAATATTTCTGTTATTATCCAGAAAAAAAATCAGATGAATTCTTTTAATTTGTCACTGAAAGAGATCTCCTTTCAGAAGAGGGAATAGGCATGTATATCAGAATCATCAGTATTTTTGAGCCTCTCACTTTACATTATTGACCAATGTGAAAATAATTTTATTACTTGTGAAGCATACAAAACTACTTTGGGACCTAACAAAAGAAAACAAAAAATGTAATCCTAATATACAGGGTATATTTATTTATATATCTAATCCTAAAATATTAGGAATTCATGAGGCATCATTTACACTCTTTTTACCCCTCCAGCCCTCCCAATTAAATTCTAAATAAAGTCCAGCATGAAGTTTTATGTCATCTACTACCTCCCACTGTAAAAGGTTATGCTTTTCTCTCATTGTCTTTCAGCAATGCAGCATTCAGTATGCTTTCTGGGTAGTTTTAATGTCAGTAACATATCTTTGTTTATAGGTGGAGTACTCATGAAAGCTATTAGGCTCAGGGAGGTCTCAGTCCTTACTGCTGCTAGCTCCACCATGCAGTCCAGCTTCCATATTCATTGCAACCTGTTGTTGCCAAAAAGGGATCGAAAATTTGATTCCAAGATAATGTAATGGATATAACAGTCACAATTCTCTTCATGTCTGATGTTGTTATCAGGAAAGATGGCAAGTGTGTGATGGCCTTTCATACTGAGGCTCAGGGTGACCTCCTGTCGCCAGTGAGGATGCTAGTGAAAATGCCAATGGTTTGAAAGGTACCAGTATTTATTTCATCCTTATTCTAAAAACCTGAGTATAAATGAGTTCTTTTTGTAGAGGTCACCTCATCTTCACCTTCAAAAGATGAAGCGGTTGTCCCTATGGGTAGCATTCATCTCACTTTAGCCATTTAAAAGTTGGGGGTGTATCAAAGTGCATCATTCAAGTTGCTTCATGTGAGAAAATGGTACCTAAAGCAGATAGCCTAAATTGCCCTCCAGAGAGTGATAATGAACTCTGAGGTGACATGAGTGGATATCTAGATATTAGATCATTAGAGAAGGTGAAATTAATCCTATCTTACATATATCATGATTAGCTTATAATTAATATTGAAACCAATTAAAATACAGTGAGCAATGAGATCTGTATTGTGAAATATCAAACCCAAACAACTAATGATCTACTAATCAAGGGAAAGTAAGCTATTAGAGCTTACCTTCTCAATTCAAACTCACTGAATAATCTAGTCAGATAGAATTTTAATACAACTTTATCTTTTATTTTGTGGAAATCTTATCATTATTCTGTATAAGGATATCATTTTGTTGAAGACTGTCTGTCTCTGACATACACCTTGCCATTCATTGTATGATAAGGCATCTGTCAATTATGCTTAAGTGTCTTATTTCTGGTGGCATGTGTCTAAATAATATACACAATGTATTACTAAAACAATCTAATGGTTCAGCTGAACTGAAGCAGTCTTGCAAGGTAACATCGGAATCTGACAGGCTGTCTTAGTTTGTTGGACATGATATATTGCAGTGAGGAGATTTCACATTTGCATATTTTCTAAATGCAATGGCACACAGTGGATGAAAATCTGATAAATCTGATAAGTGTTATGGTCATCAATAAACTTCTGGTAGCTACTACTTAAGTAGGAAATGTGCCTTTGGCATTTCTATCTTTCAGTTATCTGTGAATGATCTCAAGTTTGGTTGTACAGAACTTGGTTTATCTCTTCACCTTTAAATAGTATTTCTGGTCTTCTGGTTTTTATTGAAAAGCTTTACAGATGCTTCCAAGTCAGACACTGTTACCTTAGAATCCATTATATGCCTAGTCATTTTATAAGACAACTATAATTTCACATATATATCTTCTTCTTTATGTCGGTGGTGTCTTTTTCGATTTTGCTAGATTTGTCTTCCAAGGACAGCATGAGTTTTGGATGCTATGGGATATCTGATCTGCATGAAGTTTTCAATCAAAAAGCTACAGAAAATGGAATGTAGATATAAGTGGCATACATATATATATAAATACACACACACATATATATAGATAAATATATATCAATGTCATATCCACATAAATGACACTGTTTCTTGAATTTCCATTTAATTATATTTTGATTTGGCACCTCCTGTATGGTAATTAATTTCCTTTATTGTCCTATGCCATGTATTTGGCTTCATGAACCATACAGCTTTAGAAGTATGAAGTCTCATATGTAGACTTTTTTCTTTCCTTTCCAGCTAAGAAAAATATACAGGATAACTAATGGTATCAGAAAACTCATCTCACAATAGGAATGTAGCGGTAAACAACTACATTTGCAGTATATAATCTCCTCTGTAAGATTTCTAATTATTGTTATGCTTGTGTAGTCAGGAAATCATGGTCTATAAAGCAAGCCTAATTTCCTGTGGCTTGCACCTGAACATGATAAAAGCTCTTGATCTCCTTTCCTTCTCCAGAGGCAAATCACAAAACTGTGACATTGTTGTTTAATCCTACAGTGAGTACATACTTCCACCCAAGTAATCCTGAAAGTGTTACCTTGATGAATGCTTGACCAGGGTATCTCTGGACTTTCTGTGACTGCCTTAGTGTTTCCTTGTAATAAAATAAAGATGTGCAGCATTGATTTTTTTTTTTCTGGTGATCTCAATAATTGCATTGGTTTGGCATGATACACTGATTAGTTTAGGCAAAACTGTTTTTCTTCTTCAGAATTCTATGCCAGCTTGAGAGTGTGCTTGTGTTGGACAGAAAGTTAATTACTACTTCTTCCTACAGCAAAGAGAAGACTATATTGATTAGATGTAGCTGTGAAAACATTTAAGAAAAAACAAAGCCCCAGGTTTGTCTATGTAATGTGAGCTTTAGTGCTTGTGACAAGTGCCAGATTTACAGTGCTAGAGATTAAAATCCTCTCTACCCAAGGCAGATATGGCTTTCCCCTGCCTGCCACTCAACCATACTCCAATGGGAGAAGCACCAGATGTGCAAAAGCACTTCATTGCTGTTTAATCCTTTGGTGCTGACTTAGTGGGATTGAATCAGGGACATCAACTTATTTCACATGGGCCAGCAAATAACATTAACTTTGCAGCCTCTGTCCAATAAAGCTGTTAAGTACATACATAACTTTAAGATCAGTCATAGCACCAACCCATCAATTCCAGCACTTTAGGTCCTTATTCACTTCTGTCTTTGAGAGGATTTGAACTAGTGACTTACAGCTAAAATGTTTCATATCTTTTCACTAATCCCCCTCAATCACTTCCTAACAAATTGCCTTTGGAGACATATAAACCACACTTCACACTGAACTTCTTGACATTACATTCGTGTTTCACAACCGCTAGCATGTAACATTCTCCTGTATCAGAGGAATCACTTTTATTTTGCTGATGTTTGTCAATCTTTACATCATAATTTTAAAATACTCTCTTTATACATTTAATCCCACAAAAATGTGTGATTAATTCAAGTGAAAAGGGTCTACATACTCATATCTAATGGATGCTTATTATTTTGCAAAAAAAAAAAATATTTTCATCACCATGTCCAATCTTATATACTGGCAACATTTCAGTAGAGATGACTGTTGCAAAATTAAAAAAAAATATATATAAAGCTGGAAACATGAAAGAATTGAAACACTGAAATCAACATTAAAATGTTTCTCTGAAAATATTGTGGTCAGAGACCAAAATCCTATTAATACACAATTATAATTCTTTTGATATTGTAAGTTACTTGAAAACAATGTATATGTGTAAAGTAGCCAGCAGAGCTGTCTGATTCAGACCTTTGCAAGCACTTTGCAGAAGTGAACATTTCTTTCCAACAGTGAAGGGAGTCTTTCCATCTACATCCCACATGCAGAGTATTGCTGCTGCCCTAGGACCCTTCCCTCCCTCTCACAGCATGAGCCTTCAGGCTGCAGCTACCACAGATGGCTCATGGGTTTGTCCTGGGAGAGCTCTGGGCATGGAGACACCAAGGTCTGCATCATGTTACACTAACACAGCTCCGTGTGCCCTGTCTCAGGAGCACAGGAAGGGAAGGTAACTACTGCAGGTATCATGAAGGCTGCAGAAAAAGAAATCCTTCTGAGCTGAAGGCTGGAATAGGCTTCTTGGGCTATCAGGTCCTGGTTCCTCATATTACAGATAACCTTATTTTACATATATATATATATATTTAATGTAAGTTTTATTATTGTTTGATCAAATTCTATCTCAGCATATCCTGCTACTGACAGAAGATGACCACTGCTCTACTGCTTCTAAATATATTTGAATTTTAACCTGAAGTTTTGTGTGCTACTGGTTTTTTGTACGGACACTGACTTTGAGCTGGATCCAGTCCATACAGCATGAACCTTCTTGCTGCTCCCCATTGCCCATAGCCATGAGCTCTCTTCCTGGATCACAGCCATTTTGTGCCCAAGTTTTGGTTATAGTTTACCTCTTAGTCTTGATTGGGCCTGTATGCAATATTCCCATCTTGGAGCTCACCATATCTCAATTTGTTTAATGGAACTAAGTTTTCCTTATCTGTACCAGAAACACTGCTCCTGATAACATGGGTATTTTTGCAACTGCAGTTACTTTGATAGTTAATAGTGATCCCGTGACTTGGAAGGATACCCAGGTTTTTCTATTCCTCACTCATTTCTAACAAACGAGCTCTTAGCCTGTAGCAGAGGCTTTTGTTATTAGTCCGTAAGTGCATGACCTTGCATTTTGTGATACTGAATTTCAATTATTCCAGTTTACAACGTCACATAGTTCTTCCTGTGTGTTTCATCCCAGCCATCCTTTAGAATCGTATTCCCTCCTAACGCTCTATCACCAGGACATATCAGCACCACACCAATTCTTTTTTACCAAGGGCATTAAAAATACACACATAATCAGTGCCAAAATTTTACACCTGGTAAGAGGAGTAGGAACCTCCCTGCTGTAAAATACTTTCCACCCAATGCTTAGTTCTTAAGCAGCACTAAAACTTGTCCAGTCGTTTTTTATGCCCTTGTCCTGTTCTGGTCACTATTTTCTCCAATTTAACCAACATTTTCCTATAGTATTTCACGGTTGGTTATGACTTCACATGGTTAACTGAGATCAAGACATAGTGGCTGTGATACATACAGTTTCCTAAGAAGAAAGCTGCCTTTTCCAAGACAGGCTATGTATACAAAATTAACAGCTATATCAATCTAAATGTATGCATCTATGTATCTGGCAATCATCTAACATCCATCCCTACATGATAAATAGAAAATTTAATTCTTTTCCTTTCTTTCTCAATGTTTATTTTCTAAAACCTTTCCTATCACTTGGGTGATTAACAAGTCCTCTAGCCACATCACTTTTTCCTTCCTTAATACAACTCTACCCATATGACATCACTTCTGATTTAGCTAGATAATACACTGAAAAGATTGGAAATGTTTTGTGCTTGTACTCTTAGTGCACCCAGTTGTCTTCTAGAATCACCCATTTCCTTCAACTGGGCAGTCCTATTTTCTGCAGGGGCATGGACTGTGTTCTGACAAACCACCCATTTCACTTAACAGCTTCTTACGTGCTTATGACTGCAACGAGTACCAACTACAAGGAATCCTTAAAATAAATTCACCTAGACAACCATCAGACATGGGGATGCTCCCACTGGAACAGTTCCAATAGATCAGAGTATGAGTTTTATTTCCAGAATGGAGTGTTAGCTGGTGTCTGTACTTCGCTCACATTGTTGTAAGTTGGATTATAGGAGAGTTTCTAAGGGTCTGCACTTCTAATGGCACATAAAGGGACAACTAGGTATCTTTTTGGGAATCTAAAATTCCTGTATTTCTAAACAGAATTGGCACTTAAAATGTATTTGTTACAGCTATGGATTATGGATTTCTCCAGTCTTTTGTGTGTGTGTGTGTGTGTATCTAGCCATAGATGGTAAAAAAAAAAGGAAGAAATCCAGTTCATCTTTCCTTACCTAACTTTGCCTCCATAGGCTGTGCCCTATGCAGTTTAGTTTATTCCATGAATGAAACAATCCTCATTTTTCTTACTTTAGGGTAGACTTGTGTCACAGTACTTCTGCCTGGAGCCCTTTTTCATGCCCATGAATACATTGCACACTATTCTAGACATGCACCCAGGAAAGAATGATGTAAAAAGGTAAGTTTTGAGCAGGTGCACAGAGGTTGTCTAGGCTGCCAGATGGATATACTTAAGAAGAATGAACTGATAGTCTCCATATTTCAAGGAGTGTTTGGGAAACAGTTCAATAGTTCAATAGAAACATTTATTTTTTTTTTGAAAGGAGATATAAAGAAAGAATGCATCATTTATGATTTTTTTTACCATTTTTTTCATGACAAAATAGCATTTTAAGATGTGTAAGCATGTTTTCCTACTCTTTGTCCAAATGAGTCCTTGTTAAGACTTTAACGGTTCAGATCAAGCCTTTATAAAGACAGAAGAGATGATACACAAACTATGGTATATATTGTTGTAGATCTATAGTGCAAACTTTGCATTTTCACTGTCTCTACCTAATTAGATCAACTGGCATTTTATGACAAGGAAAATGCTATCATTGACTTACATGAAATGCATGTTTTGCCTGCTTTCATTGACACTCACCAACATGCAACTCAGTTGTGATCTCCTAGCATCAGTCTTCTTCTAAGCATCACTGTTTCTGAGCAGTGCTTGGACAAAACCTTTAATCTAACTTTTAATGATTCTCTAGACAACTCCTCCTCTCAGCCATGAGCACACAGGCAACGGAGCACAGAAAACTTTGATGTTTACAGTTTTCTTTCCAAAATGCTGCTGCATTCACGTGGTGGCTGGTATTACCCCTGAATAAACGAGTTCATGGAAACTGTGCTTTGGGATGTAACCAGTGCTGATACTGTGGAGCAGCAGGCACGAGTGTTTTCTGAAGCATCTTTGCTGCATGTGAACTTTACTGTAGAGCAGAGCACATGCAATGGTCCAGGCAGGAGATAGCAGCTGGGTGCAATGTACAAGGTAGATAAAGAACTAAGCAGGTAACATTTAACTGAGGAAATAAGAGAGGTTGTATTCAGTAAAGCTCTGGAAAAACAAACAAACAAAACCCCAACAAAACTCAAATCAAAACAAACAAAAAAACAAAAACACTTTAGAAAGAAAGAATATTTCAGACTTTGTATAACTGCTGCTTATATTTGCACCCTATGTCCCTTGCTTGTTGGTTTAATGGGACTCCAAAGGCCTCTATGTTTTTTTATTTTTCATGGAAATTAAAATTTACAAACCAGAAGAAAAGATTTAACAGACAGCAAAAATATTTTACAGAAGAAATTTAAGAAAACTGTAAAAATAAATGGCTTGCTTATATTAAAGTGACTTCATTTATATTAGTGAGTTATACTAAGGGATTCCCACAGAAATAAAGTGCTTGTATCCAAGCATGTCCTAAAAGATGAGTGGGACAGTCATAGCATATCTATTCCTTTCAAACAACATATGATAAATAACATGTCAAAATAGCATGTGTGACAGTTATACACAGTTTTCTTCAGACTGAGTTCTGTTATAAAGAAATAAAAAATTTCCTCTAAATATTTTTCTAATGTTCCAAATCTAAATGCTGGATGTTAGAATCAAATAATTAAACATCTTCAACAACAAAAACTGTGTATGTTGATTCAGATGTATAGAGTGAAAGATATCATTCAATGATGTCAGGTGAAAGAGGTGGAAGAGACAAAACATCTGTGTTGCATCTCTGATGTAAAACTTTTTGTTTCTCTACATTCATTCAAGTTATTTTACCTTGATCAGGATTGGTGACTATAAAAATGTGAATTCTTTATAAGAATTGCCACTGTAGGAAGAAAATTTGTGTGGCCAAAGCTCATCTGGAGTTGAAGCTGGTCAGAAATGTGGAGGACAAGAAAAGGAGTTTTTTCAAATACATTAATGGCAATAGGTAGTATAGAAATATCATTGGCCTATTACAAAATGGGGATGGTCACCTCACAAACAGGGACAGAGACAAGACAGAGGTGTTTAACACTATCTTTGGCTCTGTCTTCAACACGTATGATGGACCAAGGGGGTCTCAGTGCCCTGAGCTGGAGGACCATGACTGTGAGAATGATCAGCTCCCAGTCAAACCTGAAACTGTGAGGAGTCTGCTGCTCAGGCTGGATGCCTACAAATCTATGGGGCCTAAGGGGATTTGTCCCAGAAGCCTCAAATGATATCATCACGAAACCACTGTCAATGATTTTTGAGCAGTCTTAGGATTCCAGAGAGGTCCCAGTTGACTGGAAGCCAACAAACATTGTCCTTATTTTCAAGAAGGGCAAGAAGGAGGACCCCAGTAACTACAGGTCTGTCAGTTTCACTTCAGTGCCTGGTAAAGTTGTGGAGAATATTATTCCGGGAAATACTGAAAAACACCTGAAAGACAACACAGTCATTGGTCACAGCCAGCACAATTTCATGAGAGGAAATTCCAACTTATCAAACCTGATTTCCTTTTATGACAAGGTAACCCAACTGGCTGTCCAAGGGAAGCCAGTTGATGTCATCCTTCTGGATTTCAGTAAAGCTTTCAATAGTGTCTCTTACAGGATCCTTCTGGAACAAATGTCCAGCACAGCTGGATAAACATATCATGTGCTGGGTAAGCAGTTGGCTTATGGGTCGAGCAGAAAGGGTAACAGTGAATGGGGTGACATCGGACTGGTGACCTGTCACTAGTGGGGTTCCACAGGACTCCATCTCAGACCCTGTGCTCTTTAACATCTTCATAAATTACTTGGATACAGGACTGGAAGGGATAAGAAACAAGTTTGCAATTGACAAAAAACTGGGAGTAGCTGTTGACTCCCTCAAAGGCAGAGAGGCCCTGCAGACAGAGCTTGACAAATTAGAGGACTGGGCAATCAACAACCATAGGAAGTTCAACAGGTGAAGTGACAGATTCTGTACTTGAGATGGGGCAATCATGGGTGTACATACAAAATGGGGAATGAGATGCTGAAAAGCAGTGCCATGGAAAGGGACATGGGTGTGGTGGATGGTAAGTTGAATACTAGTCATCAGTGCCCTGGCAGCCAGGAGGGTGAACCGTGTTCTGGGGGGCATCAGGCAAAGCATTGTCAGCTGGTTGAGGGAGGGGATTGTCCCCCTTTGCTCTGCACTGGGGCGGCCCCATCTTGAATATTGTGTGCAACTTGGGGCACGGCAATAAAAGAAAGATATTAAGTTCTTAAAGAGCATCCAAAGAAGGACAATAAAGATGGTGAAGGACCTTGAGGGGAAGCTGTACGAAGAGCAGCTGAGGGCACTTGGTCTGTTCGTCGTGGAGAAAAGAAGACTGAGGGGAGACCTCATTGCAGTTACAAGTTCCTCATGAGGGGAAGAGGAGGGGCAGGCACTGATCTCTTCTCTGAGGTCACCAGTGACAGAACCTGAAGGGATGACCTGAAGTCATGTCAGAGGAAGTTTAGGTCGGTTAGAGGTTCTTCACCCAGAGGGTGATTGGGTTCTGAAACAGGTTCCTCAGAGAAGTAGTCACACACCAAGCCTGGCAGAGTTCAAGATATGTTTGGATATTACTCTCAGGCACATGGTGTGACTCTTGGAGATGGTTCTGTGCAGAGCTAAGAGTTGGACTAGATGATCCTTCTGGATCCCTTCCGTCTCAGCATGTTCTGTGCTTATCTTCAAAACTACTTGAAGGACAGGAATTTCTGAGTGTTGTGCTGCCTTATGACAGGAGAGGATTACAGCAAGTATTAGCACGCACTCCAACTCTGAGAGTGAAGTGACCAAATTATTAATCTGGAGAGGAAATAAGAAATGTATTCTTAAAGAAGCCTGGAACCCTTCTTTTGTTGCTCAAAAAAATGAGGGTTACAGTAATATTTGTGTGAGAAATTTAGTATGAAGAATGATGGCGGGTTTTGCTTCTTGGGGACTCCTTGATATAAAATGCAACATATCTGACAAGGTCAAGCATTTATGAGTATCCTTGTAATGTATCCCAAACATGTATGTACCTTTGCCTCACACTACACTTCTAACTTTCAAGACATTTTGGTTTTCGGTTTGATCTGGATTGTTCATATTTCCTCTTTCTACTTTGATTTCTCTAGACCCTTTTATTTTCTTCTTCGCAGAGGTAGGATTATCCATACTCTCTGCTGCTGCAAACTGGCATGCTTTCTTTGAAGTCCATGAATCTGTGCCAATTTACACCACTGCAGACTTATTTGATATTGTGTTATAACTACAGATGGGTCCCAGCTGCAGATCTTTCTTTGAACCCAAACTCACCCCAAACTAGGGAGTGTTTGTATTCATGATTGTGGTTCAGACCTATCTCTATGGGTGTGTTATAACAGAAGGAGAAAAATAACTTTCTGAATAGGGTTGAGGGCCAGCACCTGTCAGGGAGGGTCCCTCATTATGGTTAGTCTTCATGAAACTATAGACCAACTTTTGTGGAAGTCTGCATAACAGTGCTGTTGAAGAAGAGAGGAGCCAGTCAAAAAGAGTAAAATATAAAATAAGCTAAAATTTGTGTCTGATCTAATGCAATCTTAAAATAAATCTTAATTATCTTCAGTCACTAGTTTACTGAATGAGGTTATATGCTGCATATTCCTGTTCAGTACAAGAGGCAAAGAAAGAAAATCTCTATTTAAGTCCAGCAGTGTAATGAAAAATACATAAAAGCTCAGAAAAATTAGCATATATTTTTCTATCAAGTGAACACTGTTAAATCCCACATTGTCTTAGTTTTTCTGCTCCTGCTAAGACAGAAATAAGAATTATTTTTCTATTTCATTTAGCAGATGTACAGCTAATTTGAATAAATTCATAATATTTAATTAATGCTAGTTGAAGCTTTGTTCTACTTCAATTTTGGCCCTGGAACATGATTAAAGAATGTGGGATTTCATTGCCAGTAAACCAGAGAATTCCTGGAAAGCAACTTTGATTCAAGGGATGAACAGGGTAAAATGGAGCTGCTTAAAATGCTGAAAAATTTTGAGGGGTTTCAAATATAAGTTTTCTTTTGACAGTTTAAAGCCCTGGCATCTTTATTGGTCTTGTGTGTGACCAACATTGTTAGAGATCAGACAAAATATTGTAAAAGATCAAATAAAAATTTCAGGATAGACTTTCAGAAAGGTTGTCCAGTTGACACAAACAATAACTCAAAGTCCTCTACAGGTCAGAAAGAGAAGGATGGTAGACTTTGCCACATTATCTTCCCAAAATATTTCTGCCCTGGTGAAAGATGACCAGAAAGAGGGCTGGAGCAGTTCATATCCCTTAAGTCACCACGGGTCTACTAAAGGTGTTACCACCAAAAGTGAAGAATTACCAACTTTCTAGCACAGAGGAAGTGAAATCAGAGCTCAATCTCCTAAATAAGTTACTGTTATTTAACACATGCTAGTACTGTACCTTAGACCTTTGCTGTTTGTTTGTTTAGTTTAGTTTCAAAAAGAAATATTCTGTACTCTTCTCCTCTTTTTGATCATATATATATATATATATATACATATATATATGGCACTTTTCACATCACTGTAATTAAAACTAAAATTTTATTAATAAATAAAAAGTGCTAATATTGTGAGGTGTTATTTTTCTAAGCTTTGATGATACTATTCTAGTGTAGAGAATAAACATTATGCACTAGAACTGTTACCTTTTCATGAGCAAGTAGAATAAACAGGGAGCGAATCCTGTGAGTCTAAAGCACACTGAAAAAAATTGACTTCAAAGAAATGTTTGCAAATTTGTAGGCAAAATATCTTATTATATACTTCATGTTTTATAAAAAGATTACAGTCAATATTTGCATTAATTTATCTTCCTAAAATGTAAGGTAAACCACTGCCTTGGTTATACTGACCTTTTCTAAAATGTTATTTCCATGAGATATTGTAATGCCATTCCAATCTCTTAATGTATTTTCAGTCAACTATCACTCCCTCAACAGAAAGAAAGCAGTTTAAATATTTTACACAATTTTGACTAAAAGTTAAGCATACTACGAGGAGGCTATTTGGCAAGGTGGTAATATTCTTTTTCTTCAGCAATCATTCCAACTTCAAAGACATTTCTTCTGCATTTTTCATGTCACATGGGCCTTTCCTCTAAGGGATCATGATATTCATGCCTCAGTTGGAGCCTAAGTCAATCTCTTCTTCCACCAATGGAATGGATGGTTTGTACTACCCATGGCCTAGGATTTAGCACCAAAGGCAATCCCCCAACCTTTGTCTATATAAAACAGCCATAAGTTTTCAGATTGCATTAGGGAAATATATGCATGAAAGAATATTTTGCTAGAAGCTCAAAGACCCTGTTCCTCAGGGCCTAGATATGAAACCTTTGCTTCAGTTGTCCCTTTCATTATTTATGCATTATTTTCACAGCTTTGCCCATACATGTAATTCCCAAAACACATAGATCTAGTGGCTGGGGATATACCTGACATGACTAAATGTTTGGGCAATCCACTGTGTCCTGAATATCTCTTAGGAGCATGTGTAGATCAGTTCTGTGGTGTATCAGACTTGCTGGCAACTGTATACCATATGCACAAGAGGTCCAATGAAGCCCTGCCGCACATAGGGTGTGGAAGTCATCTGGGCTGGTTTGCTAAGAAGCTCAGATAAGGCTGTCAGACCCTCAAAAAATATTAGAAAACATGAAAGAAAACCTGGAAGGTTTTAGATAATTGTTAAATTTTTAATTTACTGCCAAAACAGGCACAGTAGAATAGTCTGAGTGTAGGGAAAAGATTTAACCTGATATTAGCCTAATAAATTATGTTACCCAGACAATTCTTAAATTATTCATCAAAGCACTTTTTGTACAATTTTTCTTCATTTTAATATCTCCATGCCTAGCTTCTTCCTCTAAGTACACAAATGTATTTTATCTTGCATCTGTGGGATATTTAGTGATAACATAGACAGTTGTACTCACTTGGGAATAGATTTTCCAGTCTCACTGACCTTTGAATCCTGAAATATCTGTAGGTCCTGTCTCAACATTGTGCACAGGAAGAAGTCATATATGCTCAGCACAGCAGAGTTCCTACTCACCTGTGCTGAGTTGGATAGTTGTCAATGTGCTGAAAGATGCAAGTCTGGTCCTGAAAACACCATTCACATGAGAAAAATGTATCCACAAGGGGCCTGACATGGCAAGGACCCAAGTAACTCTGGCATCTGTCCAAAAAAGCACTTATGCATATGCTTAGAGCTACAATTCAGCTGCAAGTATGTGAGCAGTAGCATTGCCTTTGATTGACACTGAATCAACAAGATGTGAAAGGTGATTAACAGATTTATCAAGTGAGGGCAATATTTGGCCCAGGACTGGACTTCTGTTGTTTAGTTCCTGAATAAGGAAGCTGTTTGTAGGGGCTGCACAGAACTTTCCTGACACAGAGATTTTTCAGGCAGACACAGTGACATTAAAGACAGAATTAACAGTTTTTCTAATGTCAGAAAAAAAACGAAAAATGTGCTGAACAGATATGTTAACACTAATAAATAAAAGAGCTCTGTTCACTGACTACTGTAGAAGAAGTCTTGATGAGGAGGACTAAATACATTCTCTTTACTTGCACAATACCATTCCCCTATATAGATAAATTTGGCTGAATCTGGTCTTTTCTTAGACAACATCCACTTTATAACGTGCACTGTTATATTACTGATGGATTGAAAGACCAAGACAGAAGACCTTTTCCAAGAAATAAAAGACAACCTTCTAAGTCTATTCCGATTCAGAAGCAATGAATGTCTCTACTAATGTAAGGTTGAAAGATGCTGAACTTGATGGAAATGGACCCATTTATTCAGAAGTTGCATTTTTCTGCTGTGGTGTACATGGTTATTGCACAACTTTGCTCACAGATCTGGAAGCACAAAAGTAATAATCAGAAAGGAAGGTGTTAAAAGGGAAATTTTTTTTTGAGAGGATGAATGGAGCAAACATTAGCCCACAAAAATGGTTTTCAAAGGCAAAAAGAGAAGTTAGTGTAGTCTGAGAACTTGTACCTACCTTTTCCCCTTTTGGTGATTTTTGACCCATCCTGTCAATTTCACATATGTCTTTGTGTTCTTGCCAGCAATAAGGAGTTCAGATGTCACTAAAAGCCAGTGAAATAGAGTTTTCAGGTGTATTTTTGTAAACTTTTTCTTAAGTTAGGATTTAGCAACTTTATTTTAGATTCTTGATTGGGGAGAGGATGAACAATGACACACAGAGAATTGTCAAGATGGAAACATATTTAAAAGTACTGTTTCTGTTCCAGATAGAAAAGTATGATCCACAAACTTGCAGATTACATGGACTTTCAATAGTTTTTAGTATCATGAGCTTTTTTGTGTGTGTGTGTTTTGTTTTTTTTTTACTACCCTGTTTGGTGTTTTTAGCTTTTAAACTGATTATATTGAGCATGCACTTGAGGTTTCAAAGGAAATTTTTAGGCTATTGGGTAATCAGTTCCTTAGATTTACATCCAAGCCACAAAATATGTATTTGTGTCAAATTTTGCCTTGCTACATGAAGTTGTTGAAAAAATCTGTTTGAAATGCAGTTGGCCAGTTTTGTAGCTAAATTATATACATTAAACCTCATCTCTTCATGAATAGTTTGGGTTCAGCATTTTCATTGTCTTGAGCATCAACTTGAACTTTATAGACAGCTGTTTGAAGTAGAACATACATTTAATTCTACAACCGTTGACATCGAGAACATATTGTTGATACAGGCTTCAGTAATAACCTTGTGTTTTAAACTGTTTTTGCCCTAGTTTAACAGCACAGTTTATTGTTAACCAGTTTCCTCTTTACCCTTCTAGCTGCAGATTTATTAGCAGAAACACGTTGTGCAAATGATGATTTATAATAGAATCATGTTGCCTGAGAAAATGTATTGATTTAGAATGAAGTTGCAGTCTTTACGACAAAAGCAGGAGAAAAGAGATGAGAGAGATCGGCCTTGAGTTGTTAAATTTCTCTGACTGCCCTATACACACATTTTCTTTCTTTTGTAGGACTTTACATGAAAGAAAGGGTTACATTAGGCATTTTTTTTGTATTCGGTTCTTGTGATCTGCATTCCTCGACATGCCACAATTACTATGATTGTCTTTGTTCAATTCTTTCATTAGTTCAAAGCAGTACGGCATTTGCCTTAGCAGCATTTAAAATGAACTGATCAATAGCTAGATGTTTGCTATTAAGAATGATGAAGAAAGGTTGAGTGGGAGGCAAACAGGGTTATCTACATTTAATATATTACCTAATTATTTTCTGTGTTGGAAGGAAGGCTTGCTTTCATTTAATTGATTCTAATACACACACATGCAATTAATGCGGGTGACCAAAAGTGGACACTACAAATCCTGTTCATTTTTTTACTACCTTAATTTCTTTTTTAAGTGCCATGTCTTTTCTAAAGAAAATACATTGCTTTATTGCTTAAACTATGGTTGAAACCAGAATATTAAGATCGCCAGACAGCTTTAGTATCTAAAAAGGTGGGGGAAAATGCATGCTCATTCCTTGAGCTAAGATATGGGGAAGTTATCCTGTTATTGAAAGCGTTAACTTGCTTTTGATACAGGATTTTTTAGACATCTCCGAGATTTTTATCTTTTAAGTTCTATTGCAATTTTTGCATAGGATTCATTTCACTTGATGCTTCTATTGCAATACAAATTTCAAACAGTGATTTTGCTAAGCTTTCTGAGATTCCAGAAAGCCTGATTTTTGTTTCAGAAATATTTTGGGCCAACTCATTCTATTCATTACTTCATAAAGGGATCCCTCTGTTGGTACTTCTTGCTTTCTTTGCTAAGCAATTCCTTTGGTACAAAACCAGAACCACTATGCCTAAGTTTGCTGCAGCATCAAAACTGGAGCACTATCACTAGCCATGTCTCTGGGTTTTGTCAGACCTCTTTATGAAGGGCCATCTCCTGAGCAACATCCAACTTGTTTTCCATCCACAAAACCACATCCTTTGACTGCCTCCAGCTTGCCCAGAAACCACATTCCCTGCCTTCAGGCTTTCTTCTGTTTCTGAACCTCCACAGCTTCCAGAGGCTCCTCCAGCTCCTTAGATGCCAAAATGAAGTCTGAGCATCTCTGAAATGACAGGCTGTATGAACAGCAATAACATCCTGAAACAGCATCTGGGGAGCAAATTAACAGATGGGTGCCCTCAAATTGCAAAGTGACGAGGAAGTGTTCAGTATGCTTATGATGGGAGCTGCAAATAAAGGAGGAAATTTTGTGCTAATAACACCCCATCCGGATCCAATTTTCATTGGTTTGTGTTATCTTTAATAGAATTTGAATCAGGATCAAAGAGGAAGAAAATAACACAGTATACAATGTCGAAATGCGACCCAACAATGTTTGAAACAACAAAGGGAGTTAATTTTCCTCTTGCTGTTGATATGACCCTAATGTGAGTTATTTCACATGAAATCAACACAAACATGTACCTTGAATCCTATGCTGTGCCCCTTTTGTACCTTTTATCAGTGTTTGTGATCATGATAAGAAATATGTTCTACTTCTCTTTCTGAACTTGAATCTTGTTCTAGCTTCAAGTGAAGTTGTAAAACTCTTCTGATTTTTCTTAAACAGTATTTTCTTTGTTTCTATCTCCTCTAAATAACATTTTGATCACCATTATAAAATTATTAACATTGCATTTTCAATGTTTGCTTTGTCTGTGCTGACACACCTTCTGGCACAACTGTTACCTGTTTGGCTCAGAAGTAGTTAAAAAATCACTTTATACAGAGACATATTTTTCTGTCCCTAATACATTGCTAAGAGGGAGCTCACTGCTATTCTGGTCAGTCACTTAGCACATTTTCATTGTTCAATATCAAGGTCACACTTGACAGAAAGAACAGACTTATTTTAATATTCCTGCCAAGATGCAATGATTTTGTAGGAACTTTGTTCAATGTTTGTATCACAACAGGAGCTGCTGTGAATGTTTTGATAAGACTGGAGCTCTAATTCAATCTACGTCAATTATAGTAACAAGGGTGAGAAAGAAGGGCATATTTCAAATGGCTACTTCTTGTTGAATTAGATTTCTGAAAAACAAATCTCACTAAATGAAAGAATATGACTGAATTTTCAGCTCATTTATCTAGCAGAATGACATCAACTTAACTGTGACTTTGGCTGTAATGTGTAAAGATAATGTTCTAAAATTTGGTATGTGACTCAAAATTGACTGAAGTATTTCATGACCTCAAATATTTATAAGTGGATGTATCCATTCTTTGCTGCTAAATTTCTTAGTGATAACTGCATTTCAAATTTCTGCTGCCAGCTTCAACAGTAAAATGCCAGTTCTCATCATTATACATAATTGTAGTATTCTTTATCATCTACAGAGAATCCTTATGTTAGTACGGAACAACTGTATTTTGTCAATAACAGACGAAAGAAAGAAACAACTCATTTTAGTCTCAGACATATATTTCTCATTGGATTTGCTTTTACTCATTAGTCATATGCGTTGTTGATTTCATTATACTGAGCAACATGCATATTATACATAGATATAGATATTCTTAGCTCTCCTTAAAGATTCATAGAATTATAGAATGTTAAGGGTTGGAAGGAAACGTAAAGGTTATCTAATCCCTGCCATGTGCAGGGACACCACTCCCTAGACCAGATTGCTCAAGGCCTTATCCAGTCTGACTTTGAACTCTGCCAGGGCTGGGGCATCCACCACCTCTCTGGGGAACCTGTTCCAGTATCTCGCCACCCTCACAGTAAAGAACTTATTCCTAATGTTTAGCCTAAACTTCCACTCTTTCAGTTTGAACCTATCACTCCTTGTCCTACCACTACATTTCCTGACAAAGAGTCCCTCTCCGCCTTCCCTGTAGGCCACCTTTAGATACTGGGAGGTTGTTACAAGATCTCCACACAACCTTCTCTTCTACAGTCTGAACAGACCCAATTTTCTCAGTCTGTCTTCATAGGGTAGGTGCTCTAGCCCTCTTATCAACTCCATGGACCTCCACTGGACTTGCTTCAGCTGTTCCACGTCCTTATGTTGAGGACACCAGAACTGTACACAGTACTCCAGGTGGGGTCTCACAAGAGTAGAGGGGGTAGCATCAGATGGTGAAAGAGAGTTGGTGCATTTTATCCAGAGTAACTGTGGGTGAAATCAGGGACACAAATCTAACAGAATTGTTCTAGAGCTTTTTCTTCAGTCCAGATGAAACTAAACTCCTGGTGTCAACTTTGATGCTAAGTGTTGAAGGCTTTATCACCGAGACTCAATAGAATTCTTAAACATATATTCTCTCCTAAGTACTTCAGTGCTTAGAACTATTGAGCTTAAAGTTAGGTGAGAACTTAAGCACTCTCCTAAATCTAACACTAAACTTCATAATTCCTATAAAATTGGATCCTAATGCTGATATGTAACGGATAAAGACACAAAGCTTACCATGAAAGCAAAAACAATTCAGTGCTAGTAGGTAACATCAGAAAACAATCACTAGCCTGAATGAGGAACAAACTGCCAGCTGTTGACCTGGGAAAGGGTAATAGTTTCCCAGTTAAATAGGTTGAAGGCAGCAGTAAAAGGCAGCACACATATGTAAGAACTAAAGGGTTTGAAAAGCAATGCAAGGTATTCAAACAAGAAACTTTTGCTGTAGAAGTGTCTTAATCCAAGAGGCCATTTTCAGAATTGTGTTGTCAAGATGACTCTATTGTCACTTTTGAAGATTGCACTGTTTAATATATTTAATAGTTCCTTGCTTTAGTACATTCATTCGTTGTCAGATGAATGAGAGATGATGCTCTTTTCCTATGTATCTCCTCTTTTGAGCTGAAGCAAGTCATGGAAGGATTGTTTTAGACCAAGGGAATTTAGAGTTGGTCGAGCAATTTAGGCATTTGCTGGAATTAGTGAATGTATTCAAAGAGTCTCAAGGTGATTGTTAAACTGTTTTGGAAATAATATTTAAGACCAAAAAGAACTATCACCACAAAATTTTTGATTTTATGTGCCAGCGTCCAAAACGGCAAATGTGTTCCCCAGGCTTTTTCCTACATGCTTTTGAAGAATAACTAAAGGCTGAGAAGAGACACTGGTTTGTTATTAGCAGTAATCACTATCCTACAAAGCAATATCCAAGCAGCACAAAAATATAATCCTGGAGCCAGAATCATCGTTTGGGATTTTATTCTTCTTTGGAAAACTGACTGTAATGGCCTCTGAAATGGTAAACATTATCTTAATTCTATGACTTGTTTACTCAGAGACAAAATGCTTTTTGCATCAAAACTCAAAGACATACAAGCGCAAAGATTAGTAAGTTTGTATGATCATGTAGGGACTAACATTTATCATCTAGCTCATAAAATTATAGAACACTTATGCACTAACTCTTTGGAAAATGCTAGCTGAAATATTGCTGAAATATTGAAATTTAGAAAATGAGTGTAGAATTGCTAGTGTATTCAGCAGTAAGTCAGTTGCATTATATATCAGCACCTCAGAAGACTAAAATACTTCTGTCAGCACAGAGAACAGATTGTGCAACTGCAATGAACAATCAGTTTGCTGTCAAACTCTCTTCTCAGTCTGACAGTGGTCCTTATTGTTAAAACCTAAGTGGTGGTGTCCAATAAAACTATGCAGAACATTAAGGCTATTTAGGATCTTTCTGTCTTGGTCTTCATGATCACTCAATTGTATCTTATAAGACCACTGGAAATAGTTCCCTCTGACTAAAGTGCCTAGAAACATTCGGTATATGAAAGCTCCTACTACGAATAAAACTTTTTTATATGGTATTTTTGTTAATGGAAAATGTTTCATAACAGAGCATCTCAAGGGCAGACTTTCAGTTGGAGTTGGATAAATAATTGACATTTTCACCTTTGAAAATCTTCTGCATCCACAAAGAGAACTTTACTTTTATTTTGCCATAGACAAAAGTGATGCCTCCCGGAGTCCTCAAACCAAGTATGAAACTCCGGTTGCCAATATGACAAAAGTGTCTCCCCAGTGAGGAACTAGCAACCCAGATTTAGTTCACTTGGGAGAACTGTCTGTGTCAGAAATGTAAGAGAGCTCTTATATGAAGCAAAGATTACTGGGAATGAATACTTTGACATTAAGTCACAGTATTGTGCACCAGAAAGCATCATAGCACTATCAAATGCAGTATAGGGAGAAGACACTTGAATTCGATACGAGTCAAATTCAGGTAGCTGCTTTAACAACTTGACAGCAGATGCAAACTTTCTCAACTTTTCTGTCTTAGTCCTGACTTTCACATTTCAGATTTCATAAAGGGTGGATAATAGGATCAATCATAGAATGGCTTATATTGGAAGGGACATTTGAAGATCATCTTATCCAAACCCCTTTCATGGACAGGAACAACTAGGATTTCATAGCATTCACAGGATGAAAATTATTCCTGCCCAACTCTGAACTGAAGGTGCATAATTGTTGCAGCCCTGGAAAGGGAGCTTGAACACTGTATGTCTAGATCAGGCATAGACCACACCTGAACATTGTGGGAATGTTCTCCAGCCATATTATCAGAGGTAATTAATGCTCTCTTCTTTGATATATGTATGCGTATACATACGTGTGTGTGTGTGTGTGTATGTGTGTGTGTGTGTATATATATATATGTACATGTATCTCTAAATCTTTATCTATAAGCTACTTTTATGTGACATTCCTGATGTTGTTACAAACCATCAGAATGAAACCATTCACTTGACCAGTTAAGACAGTCTGCAGAATCAAGACTGATGGCTTGGGTCATCTCTGTGAATTTTTATGATTTTAACCTTCTGCCACTAAAAAAAAATATGTAAGAAATACTTGGGTAACTCCAAGCAACAGGGAAACAGTCTGGCGTCTGGTTTCAGAGCCTTTGGCAATAAGAAACTAAACCCCATTACTTATGCTCAGTACTGAAAGAAGGACATGGAGTTGGCCCCTCCAGATACAGTGTTTAAAACACTCACCTGGAGACTCAGATTCAAGTCTTTTGTAGAACCATGATTTTAAGCCATATTTTTTGTTTTCTAAGAGACTGCTGTAATTACTAGACTATGAGAGAAAGTTTGACAGTTCTATTTTGTGCCAATCAATAATAAATTCAGAAAATCTGTTAATAGCTGTAAGGCTTCTCTAGAACTTGCATTTGTTAGGGAGTTTTGGATTATAATTCTAGTTGATAACGACAACAACAATGTAATACTAACCAGAACAATAATTGCAACTGCTCTGCTAAAGAGCAGATCTGTATGAATGGGCTGCTTGCATGATCTAACATCAGATACAGTAGTCACCAGGAAACAAAATAAACACTGATCATTTAATCTTTAAATGATCTTGGGTGATTTTTTTTTTCTTTTCAGATTGGTTGCTTTGGTGCTGGTTTTCATTTGTTTGTTGGTGGGGATTGTTTGTTTTTGTGTGGGGTTTTGGTTGTTGTTTTTATTTTTGTTTGGTTTTGGGGCTGGGGGGAGTGGTGGGCTTTCTGTGGTTTATTTTTCCCATGGGTCCAGTATCCTCCATGGCTGCAAACTAAAATAGCCCTCAAAGTCATATTACAATGGTTGCACTTCATAATAATCGCTTCTTCAGAATGTTATAACACTCCACCACCCAGAGCATCTGTAGGCAAAGATAAACCAGCCAAATAATGAAACCATTTCCTAGAGAACAGCCAGGCAGCCCAGCATATATATGAACACTGCAAACATTTTGTGCAGCTAGAAATGCTAGCCAAATTTTTCACTTAAAAACAGATTTCAAATTTCAGCCCCTAAATCTGGCCACTAGAAAAAGAGTACCTTCTGGAAATAATAAAATGAAATCACAGTGTTTTTATTAAAGAGTGAAACTTTTCTAATAATGATGAAAACAAAATGTAATGATATCCACTTGTCCACCTTGATGTAGTTAAAGTCACTGATTTCCTTCTTAGATATCATAAAGATATTTGACCAGGGCAAATAGACCTTCCTGTCCAATACATTGTGAAAACCTAGATTTGACTTTGTATTCTTTTTTCCCACTAAGAGTATGTGGTTTGGTCAATGATGGGTTATCATAACAATTTTATCTTCAGAGGATCACTGGACAAGAAAATCAAGCTTATCTTACTTTTCAATTTCATGAATTTTTCAGTGGGTTCTACTAATAGGAAAATGCTTAAATTTAAACTAACGTTGATGCTAACAGAAATAAATCAGTCATGTACAGAGGCACTTTTGTCTTATTTTTAAATTCTGATTTGTACCTCCTAATTTTATTTTTATGCCCAGGGAATTTCAATGCAATCACCATACACTAAAGCTTTGTATAAATTCCAGTGCTATTAAAACTAATTAAAACCATTCTTTCTCATTAGGTGGATTCCTCTGAAGTTAGAAAGGATTCAACAGCAAAAAAACCCAAAACATATAACTTTAAGACATTAAATTTTAAATATAGAATTGCAAACTACAGCTTTCTATTAATGTCCTGCCAGACAGATTTAAAAAATGTAATACAGCCTCCTGTGTATAAGGAAGAAGACTAAAGAATAAAGTTTTGTAGAATAAAATAAAATTCTGAAATATGACTTTGGTATTTTTACATTTTGTTTGTTTGGGGTTTTTTGGTGATTTGTGTGCTGTTAGTAAGACCAAGATAATATCCTCGGAATTTGATGGACGCATGGTTCATGACATTTCTGTCCTTTTGTCTTCCCTTGATCACATCTTGTCCACTCCAGGCAAGAAGTGTACAGGCACAATAGGGGTGCATGTTGCAAATCTTTGTTTCATAAAATGTAAACTGATTGAATAATTATATTTTAGCCTTGGAAAAATTCTCCTTTTGGCCTTTGCTCCATCCCTTTCTTCCATCAAACAAATAGCTGCTGGTTGAGGCAGGTACTATTTTTAATTAGCAACTGAAATATTACTTTATCACCTTTTCACTTTGAATGATCTTGCTTTTGCATCTCATTGAATGGGTGTTTGTAATTTTAGAATTCATTAGATTAATCCAAAGACATGTTAGGTGCATTCCTGTGGAAATGCCTAGTCAGTCACAGGATTCAGTTTACTTTTCAATCTTCCAGACTGCCTTAATTTAGGAAGAAACAAACCACTGTGTTTAATAGACTCTGTCATGCATGACCCAACACTTAACACAATTATCTGATTCCGTTAGATACGGAATCAAATATGAGCTACTTTGCAGAATTTAATGTATGTCAGGTGGCATGTAAAGAACAGGAAGTCTTGTTTGAATGAATTTTTGGCCCTGTTTCTATGTGAATACCTGTGGGAACTGAGAGAAAGAAAAGAAATTATGAAAATATTTGAATATTCTTGTCTGCTGAAGTTCATTATGAAAACTATGAGAAAAGAAAGGACAACAGTTTACTTTACATTTCAGACATTTCCTGACATCTATCAGGAAATTCATCTAAGCAAAAGGAACAAGATTTTGGTTTCATTTTTCGTGTTCAATAACTGTTCAGAGGTGAGGAGCCTGATGGAGGTCAGCTTCCTGCAGTGGCAGCTTTCCAGGCAGCCAGACCTGGAGAACATGAGCCTCTGTGGAGCACAGCTAGTCCAGCTGCCTCACACTGGAGCCTTCAAAGTCATAGATTTTCACATCATCTTCTTTCAAGTAGAGAAAGGAAAAAAATGAACAATGTTAAAACTGTGTGGGCCCTCTGATATCTATAATTTAAAGTGAAGTGGTGCTCCTATGGTGGGAGAGCTCTTACACTCTGTCAGTTATCTGAAAGTCAGTCCTTTTATTCCAAACCTGTTATTGTAAGCCAGTCACTAAATGAAGATTAACATCTTCACACTTATCTCCCTCCAAAAATATATGCTCTTTAAATCTCTGCTCCCCTGAGATGCTATGTGCACCACAGTGCTTCTCTTGGTCTTCGGTGAAGCAGCAGATAAATGTGTTCTTTCTGGGGCTCATCTGTTGTGGACTGCCACTCTTACACCCTCCCCTTTGGGCTTGGAATAAAGAATTACATTTCTGATTTCTGCGATAACTTCTGAAAGACCTGGATTGGGTAGGTAGGCTAGCAATTTTTAGCCCACAATGTATGGCTTAGCTTCATTGGGTTTGTAACCATACCAACAGATTCATTCTTGGCCTCCTTGAGCAATATTAACTGAAATATATAAAAAACACCAAAGAAATTATTCCATGTGGAATGATCACCCTTGGATATCCTACAGTGTCTAAAATTGCACAAAGCATCTATGAGCATCGGAATTGCTCCCAGAGGTTTTTAGCACCAGCTGTTGTAAGAAACAACTGTTAGCTTATGGTACTTTTCTTTTGCATGAGCATCCAGATTGTATAATCAGTGTAAAGCCGTTTGTTTAGATCTCTACATTGCTAGAAGTCTCAGCCAGCCAAGGCATCCTCCCAGTGCTTTTTTCATTCATGTTCTGTGTAGGGTAGAGCCTATAGAAGGTGATGCTGTCCTGATGGGTAAAGGATGCAGGTCTCCTGGACTCAGCAGGTCCACCTGTCACAGGGAAGTCACTCACCTCTCCAACTCTTTCTTGACCCCTACTGAAGCCCCCAGAGGCTGTCATTTCCATCATCTCAACCTCCTCAGTTTAAAGTTCACTCTGAAGCCTGAAGCTTGCCTAATATTACAACTCTCTTAAATTTCCTTGTTATCACTATGGCTGCTTATCCCTAAGCACAACCATGAGATCTCTGACTCTCTTCCCTCTCCATCTTCACCTGGAGCAGTTGCAGTGACCACTCACAGGCTGGTCAGGATACTTGGAAAGAGAGAGTGAGGTTATACCATAAATAAGAGGGTTAAATACAAACTACCACTGAAGGAGCTCATTGTTTTGGTTTAATTGTATTAATTGTGTCTTTAATTGATATTTATGTGTCTCTGATTACCACAGCAGGATTAAGAAGGTTGAAGAGAAGGCAGATGCAAGCACAGAGCCAATACTATACTGTTCTTTTGTACTAATGGTGCTCTCTTTATGATCTTATGAAATCAAAGATACATTCCATCAAAATAAATAGAAATTTTCATTTTACTTTGTTATGTCAGAAACCAAGTGTAAGATCTACCTTTAATACAAAAATAATCTAATTGAGCTCAAGGACTTGAGCCAAATCTTATTGGTATTCACCCTCATACTCTGTCCCCTTTCTCCCCCATCCCTTGTGTTCTGTGGTTCTGCTAAAGCCTCTCCTGATTTGCAACAGGATGAGAGAAGAGTTTACATCCTACATAATTTTTCAAACTATGCACAGGAACTGTAATGCAGCAGTGCAGAGGCACTCCAGCTAATATACTAATTGGATGCAGATGTGTTCTGCCTCTTGGAAAAATAAGACCAACTGGATGATCAACAGAGCCAAATGGGTAATTTCTTTTTAAACAAATTGGTTTTATTAACTTAAAAATGCCCATAATCCAACTAGTCTGGTAGACTTTGGATACTATGACACCACAAGCAGTATGTGATACCTGTTATTATCTCATACTGCTTTTGCCTGTGATCTTGCCATTCTGAATAAAGAACTACCATGTACGGCTGAAGTCTCTCTTAAATAAAGTGTAGCATGTGTGAGCACTGCCCCAGGAGATGGCCAGGAAATGAACTGTGATTCAGAGGCTAAATTCTTTCCTTGCTCCCTACTTTCTTCAGCAGGAATGCATTTGTACACTCTGCCCGCAAAAAGCCCAGGTCTCAGCCACCCTCTCTAAGCCAAGAAAGGTGCTGTTAGGGGGAAGGAAACCATGCCAGTCCTGCTCTTAGTGGAGAAGATAGGTTTTAGTGATAGCATTCAATGTTATTCATAATCCTATCAGTCACCAAAGCACAGGGGCTAGCAAGACTGACATATTAAAGGTTAACATGGGGTCCTTTCATCTAAGAGATACTTCTGTCAGAAAATAAATTCTTATTTAATTCACATCTTTGATAGTGATGGGAGGAGTGTGATGCCATTGCAAATAGATATGTTGCAAAGTCAAAAGCATCCCAATAAACATGAACCCTATGCTGTCACTTGACAACTTCAGCTTTCCTGAGAGGCTGGAAGGAAGGGCCAAGAGTTGCACATTTTTTTGAATATTTTTCTTCCTTTGTCAGCATATTTTTATTCCCTTCTGTCACTTTTATTTCTGTAGAAAATGATTGTTATAACTTTACTAGAGACAGGAGAAAAAAAACAATGGGTATTGTCAATATTCTTTGGAAACAATGGTTGGAAGAACCAACACTGCCAGTATCTGTACAGCTTGGGCTACCAGGGCTCACAGCATGGCACTGATCTTCTCAAGCCCTCTGGCATCACTTAGCTTTTGAATCCCACTCTTTAGGTGATAACTAGTGGTCTGAGAGGGCAGCCAAAGATTTTAAATTCAGAATGAGGGATTATAGGCTAGGAATTACTGTGGGAGATCTCTATCTTCCTGGTCACTTAGAGCAAATCTCTTTTTTAAAGATATACATAATTCAAATACAGTAGAAGTTGAAGCCTAGCTATAGTGTCAGTGAAACATAGGTGTGCATTTTAGACTTGGAGAGTAACGAAAAATAGTAACAACAGCAATATTCTTACCTGTGAAAACAGTAAAATTACAAGAAAAGAGGAGGAGATAAGTTACCATCAAATAGAGAAACCACAGAGATCAACTGAAAGCTGCAGAAAAAAACCCCAAAACTTTATTTTTTCCTACTACTGATTTGACTGAATCTAGAAACACTTGTCTTAAAAGAATAGCCTTGCCCCAAAACAGTGGGGTATGAACAGAAGTTTTGAATAATTACCTTTGAGATGATTGCCAATTCAGATTATTCAAGATTGCAATCACTTCAGATGTAGCTTCTTTTATTCTTAATTTTAGCATGATAAATGAAAACTACAAGAGGAGTAAATAAGGATCTAGTGAGAATCATCTGAAAGATGTTTGCTTTATCCAACTGAAGAGCAGGAGTTAAATATTGAAGAAAGAAAGAAGATTTGTAAGGTTGCACATGTGCTGGTATAACTGACAAAACATTTCAGTTTTTAACAGAAGAACAACTAGCAGCCAGAGCTAGGGTGGGATGCTCAAGTCACATGAGATTCAGGAGCAGATATTTTCCTCATTTAAGAAGAATTGCACATCACAGACTGCAGCCATGTCATGAATCTGATGCTCTGTACCAGGAGGTACTGGCAGAGACCTAGACCTACCATTCAGGTAAATCCACTTGTGTTAAAAATGAACTTTTCAAGGATTTTCACTAGAAACTGACTAGTCCCTCAAAGCCACGTAATTTTTCTAATGATTGACTGCAACATCCAAATACAAATGTCTTCAAGGTCATGCTTGAAAATATGACCTACAAACAAAGACAGCTCCAATGCAGATCTGCAAGTTCGAGAATGACCACCAAGAAAGCAAAAATATTCCAGTTAATAAATTTTGATGAATATATTTAAGTCAGTCCTTTCCAAGTTTTTCAATTAATGAAAAGAAAATTTATATAAAATGATCTAGTTAGTAATTCACAGATGATGTCTGGTTCCCCAAAGAACCATTTTTAGCCTCCTGCAACTCTGTGCAGATGTTGAGGCTTTTTTGTTTTGGGTCAGAGCAGGGTCCCTGACTTTGACCAGGAAAGAGCAGGAATGCCTGGGTTCATACATTTGGCTAGGAAAATTTTATAGTTTTATTTTTTTAATGGTAGACATACTTTGGAAACAGCGGCAGGATTCCTATTCTAAGTTTCATTTTCCAAAGCTGTGCAGCAGTTATTTTGGCATCTAACACATCTGGCCTTTAATCACATTCTCACAGCTCCACAGTGTTTGACAGACTATGTGGTAGAGCCCTTGCATTCACAGGATCATTCACAGTATCAAACCACAGAAATATTTCATTTGGAACGGACTTCTGGCGGTCATCTAAACTGGCTTTCTTCTCTAAGCCAGGCTAACTTCAGGACTAAAAATCCCATTAAACTTTTATCTTTTAGAAAAGGTGATCTTTTTTAGTCTGGCAGTTTTACACCCCAAATGGAGATTACCAGATTTTCTGTTCTCAAGCAGTGTTGTCTGCCTGCATCATCACTGTACTAAATATAGTCATCTGTGTAAAAAAGACTTTTTCAAATCAGTGTGAGAAACATCTAGAGTTCACCTACCATGGCTCTGCAGACAGTCAGTGATGTGGGTATGAATATTTGACTTTTTTTTTGTGTGTGTGTTTTAAAATGTATAGAATTGACCATAGTTGCATATATGACTTTAACCTAGCTAAAGTTCTACTCTCATCTGGCATCTTAATAATAGTTATGCTATATAGATTCTTTTTAAGATTATTATGACAGATTCAAATTAGGCATATATACAGTCACAGAATCCATGTTAAATGAGATACTGATACACTAAGACCTTCAAGAGAAACATTTCAAAGTTGTAAGGCAGGATTTGCTTTTGTAGCTCTTGTCCTGTAATCAAAATCAAAAGATTGACATGATTAAATACCAGTCTTGGAGGACTTTGCTTCTCAGCTGGGAATATCTTATGTATCTGATTTTCCATTCTGCTTAAAAACAGAATTGGTTAATTTTGCCACTCTTTTTATTTACTAGTCTATGCAATTTCTGTTTATCTTTCAGAAGTCTACTCTGACAGTATTTCATGAACTGTTATACAGTTCTGACACTCTGGGCTCCAGCTAGTCAATGGCTTAGTTTCTGTCCTGGCTGTATTTGTCTGTGGCTCAGAGGTATAATCACTAACAATGTGGTAGAATGATTTGCAATCACATGGTTATTGTTCCAGATTTGGATAAACTTTCAGAAAATCTGCTCTGTAAAGGATCACAATGAGATATGTGAATAGTCTGTATCTTAATTTCATAGAAAATATCAGGATAGATTTCTATAATAGGATGAGTTGTACAGCAAAACAGGGAACTGGTGTGTATAAACCCATAAGCTGATGCTCTGCTGGGGTCTGAGAAGCCAGATGGTTTTATTAGTCTTGCCACTCACTGAAGAAGCTGCTGATTCTGCCAGTGTTTGGGTAATAGCGCTGCCCCGGGATCTGTTGGAGCTATGGCACATCCATCTGGCAAAAGGTTTAGCACTACACAAGAGCTTCAGTCTCATTAACAAACACAGAGCAGCATGCTCTGATGCAAAAGACAGACCCTGTCAGAGCTGCCTTCCCAGCAGTTGATCTGTGCACACATTGCATCGCTCACCTAGCCCCCCACGCACCGTGATCCCACATAACACTGTGCATGTCCATTCATCCTCTCTGGAGGTGAATGGCTGCTGATCCTGAAAACTGCTAAGACAGCAGTCTTAAATATGCACAACAAGACTAAGCCCCTGAATTTAGATACAGCAGCTACCAATTTGTTTCATTTGGAGGAGTGTTCACTTATCTTGTATATGTGTAATGTGTATTAAAGTAGCCACCTTGAAATACAAATACTAGGCTAGCTTAAGAATTCTTGGGAAAGAAAAGACAGTTCTGAAGAGTTTCTAATGTTCTTTAATTTGTAGGGTCTATGGAATAGAATGTGTTGGTGGGAAGTTAAATAACTTAAAAGTTGGCCACAAAAAAATGGGGGGATGGTGGAAGGAATAGAATGATTAAGTCAATGTACTTTTATAGATAGATAAAGTATCTTAACTCATTTCCCTACAAGTAATAATGGAATTTAAAACCTGTTACCACACTGTAATAAAATGAAACAATAGCAGCTGTTATAAAGTCATTAATTTTCTGGAAGATCAGAAGTTAGAAATCAGAGCAGGATAAGTTACCCAGAGTTTAATTGTTGGAGGAGACACAAACAAAATACAGATTGGATGATGAACAGGTATCTCTGAGGGGGACTCTCAGCAGTGTCATTGTGACTGCAAGCTTTCTGAGCTTTCTTAAAAGCTTCATAAACATCTGTACAGTGCCCAGTTTGAAGGACCTCACCTCTAACAGAAATCTTTCAGTATTTGGCTCAAAAAGAAATAGTCATGGATTCAGTAAGCTCATCGCCGTGTGAGGCTTTTTTAATCTAGCCTATGCCATTTGACTGGTGACAGAATATGAGTAGCTTTTATCAACAAGTAATTTAATTGGTTGTGTCATACAGTCATCTTTTCAAAATCTCTGGAGAACTGTAGAGATATAAATCAATCTGCCTTGTGACAAATACTAAGCCACAACTCCGTATGACTGTATGAAAGCACTTTATTAGAAACAAACAAGCAAAAACTAAAAAAACTAAACCCTGAGGTAATGCAACAAGTAAATCTGAATTAAGTGGCCTAGAATCACTGTGGGGATTTTGCTTGAGAATGGGAAATGGGAAATATAGCCAGCTAGTATTCTTCTTTCTAAATATTTCTCAGGCATTGAGAAAGTATCAGGAAAGGCATCCTGTGTGAAGCTAAATGATCTCCACCCTCTCTTTACATTTCAACTTCATTTAAAATGAAAAGTAAAAAAAGAGAGAAAAGATCAGTCAAACATGGATTTTCATATTGTATAATTATGACTTATTAAAGCAGAGATTATGCTGAAACTATCACTTTGGTTTCTTTTAGTGTTCCAAGTCATATACAGTACTGAGACCGACACTACCAGAGGCAGTCATTTAATGACTGACAGTCACTCTCTCCTCAATGTAGATACTTTCTGCTTTACTGTTACTTTTCTGTATAGAATTGAAAAAAGTGCAAGCCAATGGCCGGTGTTTTTCACAAATGTAAACTTTCCTGCTTTACATTCTTTTCAGAGGATGATGCACTTGGCTGCTCCTGAAAAATTCATGAATTATGGTTTCCAAGGTCTTTGTCATGGTTCCTGTTGTAACAAAAGCTAGATGGACAATTGGCAATAATGTATGCAAAAGATTTAGCCACATTTTCAGTTTTAGAAGTTAAATTCAAGACAACTGTGAGAATTATGAATTGACTAGCTCTCCACTGCTGCTTCATTCTTGAGGTATGGGAATAGTAGTCTGAGGGTGGTTCATGATCTGTGTGGTGCAAATATTTTTTTCTTTATTGTAGGCTTTGTCCCCCAGTTGCTCTATCTAAGGAGGTATTGGAAACCTGCGTGTGCACCACTGCACATGTGAGCAGGCTGTCACAGCTGGTCACTTCACAATTTACATGAATGAATAGATATTGTGAATTTGTGAATTTTAATCCAAGTTTTAGAGATTACAAAAGTTCCAAGATGGTCCTTCATTCTCCAGGAAAAGACTGAGTAAGCATGATGGGAAAAGAAAACTGCTAGAAATAGGAGAGTATGTTGAAAAATTAAGTATTGCCTTTTCTTCCTTTGCACAAGGAATATCCTTATATTTGGTCATATGCATACCCAGGCTTAAAAATAGCTGAAGTTCCTGACAAAGATGGAGAAGGTTATAAACCATATGTATTGGCTGTCCAATAGACTTATATGTGAATATACTTGTGTGGTCCTGGCTGTGGCTGATGTCATCGTGTGTCTGTACAGATGCCTGCCAGGTATACTGGAAACAAATCCATTCCCTGCTGTACTAATAGCACTACCCTTCCTGCACAGAGCTCTAGCCAGCTTTGAGGAACTTGGAAGAGGTTTTTAAGGGAAGTCTAATGATGTTTTCAGTGAATAAGTGATGTGAACACTGCAAAGCTATTTATTTATAAATAATGTACATAATGTCCTTTTCATCCTTATCATAGGAACAATATTTGAAAACTCTTGCTTTCCTTCTGAGACTCCTTTCCAGTTACTTCACTGCCCCAAAGTTTCCTTCCCTGATTTTCTCTCAAGAACACAGCACAAGTGTTTTCTAGCTTGTTGGGTTTTTTTGTTTTTTTTATTTTATTTTATTTTATTATTCCACCTACTTGGCCTCTGGGTGCTGTCATACCTCCACCACCATTATTCTGCCCTGTGTTTCTGGAGGCAACCTACAGAAAGTTAATCTACTCATGGAGCTGTGGGTTGTTTGGCCAGTCTCCTCATGCTCCATGACCATGTTTAGGGTATGGACTTCTGTATTTCATTCAATTTACTTCCAAAAGTAAGCTTAATTGCATCTTTTTTTTTCCTGAATGAAATTCTGTTCCCTTCAATTTGAAGATTTCATCAAGTTTGTGCCATAACAAGAAAGAACAGGAAATAACAAAGGGTGAAGGACTTTCCTAAGCATGAATTTTGTCTCCAGGAGGATGAAGAGAAACAGTTTTCATGGAAATAATGCTAACATGTATAAGCTGTACCAACACTGGCATAGCGATGCTGGAAAACTATATCAAACTTCTAAACAGAAACACATTTGAGATTGTTAGACAAGATGGAAAAGAATCTAAGATGGCAGTGACTGAGAGAAGATAATTAAATACAAAAGATTTTGCAGTTCCAGAGAATTCGAGAGAAGGACTGCCTACCTGCAGGAGGAGAGCTTCAGGTTTGATTCAATCAGTTGTTTCTGTCTATTTTTAGGGTATGACATGACATTGCTGCTGATAGAACTGCTGCCAAAATGCTAGTTTTTCTACCACCTGTTTCAGATTAAGCAAGAAGGATGTTTGTTCTTTTAAGTAGTGAACGTAGAAAATAGTGGAAATTTTACACATAAGTTGAGCAGCATTCCTACAGTTGGGTACTTCCATTTTGGAATATTTTTCCAGACTAAAATTTTTGTACACAAAGTTGGGGTTTTTTTAATTCATTTCAGAATATATCTATTTTGCCAGAATTCATCTGTCTGTCTATCTATCTATCTATCCAAGATTTTTCCATCCCAGAGAAAATAATAATGTAGAATTATTCATTAAAACTTTTAAGAAAGTTTTCCTATTCCCCACATCAGAAGGGTGTATGTAGCTACTGTTCATATATATCTTTCCCAAATGTATTGTCTTTTTTTTTCTTCCAAGTTCTTCTTCACATATTTTTAATGTCTTGTCTACACAATTTCATGTTCTACACTTGCCATCCCCATCTTCTCACAAGATTTCTAATATATATGAATATTTTGAACTCCACTCAGTAAGACACACCAATCAATTACAGAGTAATAAAAAATCCTTGGAAACGAAACAAAATATACCTCCTCTGCAAATGAAGAGCTTCAGACAAGCTGACGATAAACAGATTTAATTGGTCCATCAAATAGACCATACCTCTGTAAGAAATCAGATTAGACAGGAAATGCATACAAATATATATATAGGTCCTGAAATTCTAGAAAAAGACACTATCTGAAGTCCTCTTCTCGACCTTCCATCCCACCTCTGCCCTTTTGTTCTGCTGGACTAGTTGCAATCCCTGGTAAAGGGACTCAATCAGGATTGACACTTTTCTGCACTTACTCTGCAAATACCTACTGCAGTGTAAAGGGTGCATTTTGTCTCACAGCCCAAATCAGGAAATATAATGTTTCTGTTTATAAGCAAGGTAGTGGAGTTTCTCCTTTTCTTTTCCTTTTTTTTTTTTTTTTTTTTTTTTTTTTTTTTTTATACCTTTA
>VWZF01005781.1:1737-32173 GCA_013396755.1 Sclerurus mexicanus
AAAGTTCTGCTTTCTAAATTTAAAAGGAGAGGGATTATTTTCTTGGCCAACATAGATATCTTAGTTCTCCCCTTGAACTAAGACACAAACATATACTGGGAAATAAATGTTCGTCCAACTGTTCAGAGACTCTGAACCCTTTTTGGTCTATCTCTGCCCACTCTCAGTGCCAAGGCCTGCCAGGACCAAAGGCAGCCTTGTGCATGCTGTGGCATAAGTTCAGCCTGTTCTTTCCTTTCTCCTCTCCTTTCCTTCAGCATCCATCCTTCCTAGTGTCCTACAGCCTGAACAGCTGTGTCAGACTTCCCGTGCAGATAATATTCATACAAACCAGATCTGGCCCCTTTGGAGCAGCCTGTGCATGGCACTCAGGGCAGGCTCTGGGTTTCTCCAGAAGCTTCCAGAGATTTCTGAGCTTTCACTGACCTGCCCCTTGGCTGCAAATGAAGGCAAGACTCATTGTCCCTGGTTTACAGGGAAGGAGCAATAGGGTTATGTTTTAAGTAAGGCCCAAGACCATGGGTAACTCTTCATCTGGGTCCCCAAACTGAAACTGACTGAAGCCTCTCCTCTGCCACTTCTTCAGTGTCAGACAAACATGGCACACACTAGCTGGAATTGTACCTGGCCAAAGCAAAGCAGTGACCATGGTCACTCAGATCTGTCATCCAGAGCTCATCCCCACAGTGAGCGGGGCCTCTGAGGGCCATGCTAAATGACGAGAGCGAAGGAGAAAGTTCAGGCAAGGAAGAGATCAATAAACTGTAATTTTAAAAGAAAGTCTTTGTAGGAGAAGCTGCCTGGGCAGACAGGGAAAGATGTTTGGCCACATCATGTGGACCCTGCACAAAAAGAAAGACATTGAGCATGTCCAGAGATGGGGAGAGAGCTGGGGAAGGGTCTGGAGCACATGTCTGATGAAAAGCAGCTGAGGGAGCTGGGAGTCTCAGCCTGGAAAAAAGGAGACTCAGGATGTTGGGTGGGGGCCAGGCTCTTCTTCCAGGTAAAAAGATGAGAGGAAACAGCCTCAGGTTGTACCAGTGGAGGTTTAGGTTGGAGATTAGGGGAAATTTCTTCATGGAAAGGGTGGTCAGGCACTGGCACAGGCTGCCCAGGGCAGTGGTGGAGTTACCATTCCTTGAAGTGTTCAAAAAACGTATGGATGTGGCACTTGGGGACCAGGTTTAGCGGTGGCCTTGGCAGTGCCGGGTTAATGATTGGACTTGATGATCTTGGAGGGCTTTTCCAACCTCAGTGATTCTATGATTTACTCAAGACTTGGTGCTTTAGGTGAGGTACTCCCAGAGTTTCAAAAGCCTCTTTGTGCTCGTAGGTGGATCTTGACCTGTCTCCAAGGAGCAGCACAGATTGTCTTCCCTTCCCTTTTTTGTTCTGGGCTCTTGTCAGGGTGAGCTGGGATTGTGATACTGAAACACTGTTCTTATGTTCAAGTTCATCTGTTCCTATCAAAGGAGAATGGAAGCAGCTAATGAAAGATTAAACTGCCACCTCTTTCCAAAGTCCCCAGGCAGCATCAGGAGTGTGGAGGGAAGCTGGGCTCCCTTTGATATGATAATTTTACTGCTTATGAGAGATGCAAACACAGTCAAAGGGGCTGAGGAAAACCAGATAGGCAGAGGAAGGACTGGAAAACCATTGTCATACCTCCTGGTTTCTTCTTTGGCACAAGGGAGGTATAAGTGACTAATAGGCAAATCGCTGGGGTGCATGGGTGCTCTTCCCTAGAGGCAGGGACCTGCCCCAGCACCCAGTGCTGCTCCTTCAGCCCTCACTGCCACCGTCTCCACCCTTGGAAATGATGGATGTCATAGAGGACAGTGATGGACATCTGCCACGAGGCCTGTGAGCTTTAGAGAACCTGCCAAGAGCTTTGTGGAAATGCCCAAAGGAAGCAGATTGTCACCTGGACAGGGACCTTGTGTCATCACCACAGGATAAATATGACATCCAACCTGTGCACAGGCACCCAGTGATCAGATTCTGAAGAGTGACAGCAACCTATAATACCTGGAAACCACAGAAGGAGAAGTCCAGATATTTCCAGAGGAGAGAAGGAATCAGGATCAGCATTTTCTAGAAAATTCTGGAAATTCATTTTGAAATTCCTCCACAGGCAAACCAGTCAAAGGGAAAAAAAGACACATTCATATTTTCACCCCCAAAAATCATTTTGGAACTGTATATTCTAAAACACTTAGTATGCTTTCTTTTGATATTTTCAAATGTTGCATTATTATATGATTCACAATAGAAAATATGCTCTTGGAATAAAAAGGTGCTTGAAAGGAAGAATCTTTTAAGAACTTTTCTCAAAACCACAAGTCACTGACATTAACAATTCATAAAGAAAGTCTGATTTCAGTGAAACAGCTTCCAGAGAAATGTCATGGAGGAAAATATCCCGCCTGTGTGAGTTGGGTTATCTCAGGCCTTGAGGTGGTTTGGGGGGTTCTCCTGTGCCCTGAGTGAGGGCTGGGTAGAGAGGGCTGCCCTGTGATCTCCATAGCTGTGCTGTGCAGATGTGGACAAGTGGAGGAGGTGACAGCCTCAGGAGAGTGGCACTGGGGCTGCTGGCTTACAGGTGCTGGCTTACAGGTGCTGGCTGGCACCTGCCAGTGGATCCTGCCCTTGGGGCAGAGGCATATTCAACCAGCAGCAGTGGATAACATCACATCGTTTCTCTGTCCAGTCCTTCATTTTTCCTAAAATCACTGTTCTTCCCAAACCAGTCATTTCTCTCTGCACACCACACGAGGAGCTTTTTGGACTCATTGCAATATGAAAAACACCAGTGAAAAGGGTCTCCAGTTCATGGTGGGAATGGTGAGAGGAGGTGGAAGGGCAGCTTTGGGCAGAGGGGCAAGAGAGGTCGAGGTGCCTTTGCAACAGCAGTAGCAGCAGCAGTAGCAGCAGTAGTAGCAGTGGCAGTCACAGGAGCAGCAGTGGTGGAAGTGGTGGCAGCAGCAGTGACAGCAGTGGCAGCAGTGACAGCANAAGCTGCCTGGGCAGACAGGGAAAGATGTTTGGCCACATCATGTGGACCCTGCACAAAAAGAAAGACATTGAGCATGTCCAGAGATGGGGAGAGAGCTGGGGAAGGGTCTGGAGCACATGTCTGATGAAAAGCAGCTGAGGGAGCTGGGAGTCTCAGCCTGGAAAAAAGGAGACTCAGGATGTTGGGTGGGGGCCAGGCTCTTCTTCCAGGTAAAAAGATGAGAGGAAACAGCCTCAGGTTGTACCAGTGGAGGTTTAGGTTGGAGATTAGGGGAAATTTCTTCATGGAAAGGGTGGTCAGGCACTGGCACAGGCTGCCCAGGGCAGTGGTGGAGTTACCATTCCTTGAAGTGTTCAAAAAACGTATGGATGTGGCACTTGGGGACCAGGTTTAGCGGTGGCCTTGGCAGTGCCGGGTTAATGATTGGACTTGATGATCTTGGAGGGCTTTTCCAACCTCAGTGATTCTATGATTTACTCAAGACTTGGTGCTTTAGGTGAGGTACTCCCAGAGTTTCAAAAGCCTCTTTGTGCTCGTAGGTGGATCTTGACCTGTCTCCAAGGAGCAGCACAGATTGTCTTCCCTTCCCTTTTTTGTTCTGGGCTCTTGTCAGGGTGAGCTGGGATTGTGATACTGAAACACTGTTCTTATGTTCAAGTTCATCTGTTCCTATCAAAGGAGAATGGAAGCAGCTAATGAAAGATTAAACTGCCACCTCTTTCCAAAGTCCCCAGGCAGCATCAGGAGTGTGGAGGGAAGCTGGGCTCCCTTTGATATGATAATTTTACTGCTTATGAGAGATGCAAACACAGTCAAAGGGGCTGAGGAAAACCAGATAGGCAGAGGAAGGACTGGAAAACCATTGTCATACCTCCTGGTTTCTTCTTTGGCACAAGGGAGGTATAAGTGACTAATAGGCAAATCGCTGGGGTGCATGGGTGCTCTTCCCTAGAGGCAGGGACCTGCCCCAGCACCCAGTGCTGCTCCTTCAGCCCTCACTGCCACCGTCTCCACCCTTGGAAATGATGGATGTCATAGAGGACAGTGATGGACATCTGCCACGAGGCCTGTGAGCTTTAGAGAACCTGCCAAGAGCTTTGTGGAAATGCCCAAAGGAAGCAGATTGTCACCTGGACAGGGACCTTGTGTCATCACCACAGGATAAATATGACATCCAACCTGTGCACAGGCACCCAGTGATCAGATTCTGAAGAGTGACAGCAACCTATAATACCTGGAAACCACAGAAGGAGAAGTCCAGATATTTCCAGAGGAGAGAAGGAATCAGGATCAGCATTTTCTAGAAAATTCTGGAAATTCATTTTGAAATTCCTCCACAGGCAAACCAGTCAAAGGGAAAAAAAGACACATTCATATTTTCACCCCCAAAAATCATTTTGGAACTGTATATTCTAAAACACTTAGTATGCTTTCTTTTGATATTTTCAAATGTTGCATTATTATATGATTCACAATAGAAAATATGCTCTTGGAATAAAAAGGTGCTTGAAAGGAAGAATCTTTTAAGAACTTTTCTCAAAACCACAAGTCACTGACATTAACAATTCATAAAGAAAGTCTGATTTCAGTGAAACAGCTTCCAGAGAAATGTCATGGAGGAAAATATCCCGCCTGTGTGAGTTGGGTTATCTCAGGCCTTGAGGTGGTTTGGGGGGTTCTCCTGTGCCCTGAGTGAGGGCTGGGTAGAGAGGGCTGCCCTGTGATCTCCATAGCTGTGCTGTGCAGATGTGGACAAGTGGAGGAGGTGACAGCCTCAGGAGAGTGGCACTGGGGCTGCTGGCTTACAGGTGCTGGCTTACAGGTGCTGGCTGGCACCTGCCAGTGGATCCTGCCCTTGGGGCAGAGGCATATTCAACCAGCAGCAGTGGATAACATCACATCGTTTCTCTGTCCAGTCCTTCATTTTTCCTAAAATCACTGTTCTTCCCAAACCAGTCATTTCTCTCTGCACACCACACGAGGAGCTTTTTGGACTCATTGCAATATGAAAAACACCAGTGAAAAGGGTCTCCAGTTCATGGTGGGAATGGTGAGAGGAGGTGGAAGGGCAGCTTTGGGCAGAGGGGCAAGAGAGGTCGAGGTGCCTTTGCAACAGCAGTAGCAGCAGCAGTAGCAGCAGTAGTAGCAGTGGCAGTCACAGGAGCAGCAGTGGTGGAAGTGGTGGCAGCAGCAGTGACAGCAGTGACAGGAGTGGCAGTAGTGGCAGCAGTGACAACAGTGACAGTCACAGCAGTGACAGTCACAGGAGGCCAGGCACCAGGCACAGCGGCAGGGGCTGAATGCCTGGGCGCATGTTTGGAGACTGTCACATGCACATGATGCAAAAGCTAATGAGATGGATGTGTGAGTCTGTAAGCCTTGTGCGTGCTGTCAAAACCCCATGTTTCCAGCTTGCTTGCCTTCAGAGAGCTGCTCAATAACACTGCTTCCCTCTGGCTAAGGAATCACAGGCATCCCGCCTATGCCACACAAATCCTGGTATTTCCAATCACTTCATCTTCCTTCTCATTTTTAACAGGAAAAAAGCAACACCAAGCCCAAAATCACCTCAGCATGACATCATTAGCAAGTCGAGCCAGACACAGTTCATCCCTAGCTCCTGCAGCTGATCAAAGGTTGTTATGGCCTATAAACACCCCATCTGCATTGCTATTGCTGCACACATGGGTCAAAGCTGCTACAGCTGGTGGTCAGCAAAGCAACTCTGGAAAAGACAGCACTGCTATGATTTCTTCCATGTCTTCACGCAAAAAAGAAGCAAGTTTGATTTTTTATGAGCCCTAACTGAGTCCTGCTGCATCTGTCAGGAGCTTCTCTGCTGGGAGTGGGGAGGGCAGAGTTTTGGGGAGCTCTTGTGTGAGGAAGAGAAGCACAGGGCAGTGGATGGATGGGCAGATGTTTCCATGAGAAGATGCTAAGTGTGAGGAACCAGCTGCCCTGGCACACTGAGGTCAGGGAGGCCAATATGGTCCTGGCTCAGGAGGCAGCACTGGGGGAAGGAGCAATTCTGCCATGTCCCCATTCCCACGGCAGCCAGCACTAGTGGTACCTGCTGCTTCAGCACCCTGGGATGCTGGAAAGGCAAAGACCCCAGGAGGGGAGATTCCCAGCCTGCTCTTGCCAGCACCAGCATCCAGGAACAGGAAGAGTTTTTTCTCTTTATTTTCCATTCAGCCCCTGGTTATAAAGCTGAGGGCTTGCAGCTCTGACAGGGAATATGTCAGGAAATGGGGAATGAGGGGTTCCCTCGCACGGCCCTGGAAGGAGAGTGCAGCAGTGAAAGTCAGGGTTCCACTGGAAAGAAGATGACCATGAGCACCAGAGGAGGTTAGCCTGTTAAAATATAAAGGAAGAGGAAATTCCTATAGTTCCTTGTGAACCCACACCTCAAACCTTGGCTTCATAGTGTATTAAAGGCTTAGAGACAGCAGAAAGGAGAAAACCAGCCTGACACCATGATCTTTTTCTAAATTTTACCTGGATCTTGTAAAATATTTTACCAACTCTGGAAGTGTTCATCTCCAGAAGTGTTCAAAAGGCATGTGGATGTGGCACTTGGGGATGTGGTTTAGTGGTGAACATAGCAGTGCTGGTTTCATGGTGCGATGCGTTGGTCTTCGAGGTCTTTCCAACCTGAACGATTCTGTGATTCTATATTTGAGTCAATTACATTATTACTCTTTTTCCTGATGTCTGACTTGGAATTTGAGAAAATGTAATACTGGCCTTACTGGAGAAGAAATATGATGTGAAGATAATTTTAGTTTCCTAAGAGCCTGCTTCAAATGGCTGTAATTTTGCTTTCAGCCAGTGCAAAAAGCCAGCCTGACACCTTTTGTTAAATAATGCATCAGGGATAACGCCTTGGCTGCAGGGAGAGGTCTGGCACACAGCCCTCCCCCCTTACACCCTGCTCAAGTGCTATTGAGTGGCTTCCAGGGGATTACAAGCAGCTAGTGGGCTTTGTCCTGGCTCCCACACAGCTGAAGATGTCATTATTTTCCAGGAGAGACGATCTGCAGATGGAGCTTTGTGTTATTCCATGCAAATAATCTCCATCAGAAAGTACCTGCTGCTCAAAGCACTGAATCGAACATTGACTAAGGGTCATAGTTGTTATCTGACAAACCTGAAAAAGAGGAAAAAAGAAAAAAAAAATAAGGCCAAAGGGCAGGATTGTTTGGCATGGAAGCAACTCTGGCTGTCACCTTTCTGTCTCTTCTGGCAGCGCGTTGGCTGAGACCCTGGAGCCCAGTGGTGAGAGTGGCTGTCCCACCTTGTCAGGTGGTACCAGGTGTGCTCTGGCTATGCCCTGCCTGCCATAACACCTGCCAGACTCCCCCGACAGGATTTAAACACACCATTAGCATGTGTCTTCCTACGGAATCAGCTCCTAATCTGCCTGACTTAGCATTTAGTGTGCAGAAAAATCAATGTAGACACAACACCTCAGGTTTTCTGTCCCCTCTAACAGCACTGACAGTGCTGCCCGAGGGGAATATTCAGCTCCTCCAACAGCCTCCTGGGGAAGGCAGGTTTAGCAGCAGGGTTGTAGTGATGTTGGCAGATGAAGCAGCTCCCATCATCCAGCTGCTTCAGGAAAAGCCAGAACTGGCTCTCATCGTTGGCCATACTGCTGATGAAATGAGAGCAGCTGTGGGCAGAACGGAGCACATGTGTGTGCCAGGGCTCAGATGGAAAGATACCATCACCCCCTGCTGTTCCTGGGGAGGGGCTGGGCACCCTCTACTTTTTTTGTCACCAAACACTTTGAGACACAGCTACGAAACACTCTATCAATGCCAACACCTACACTGCAAATACTCACCACTACTGCTGGGTGCCCTGAGGCAGCCTCAGGCCTGCCCAGGTGCAGGGAGGGTGGTGGAGGCACCCTGGGTACTGGTGCCATGGGGACCAACCATTAGCCAGAACAGTCTGTGGCCACCTTCCTCCTGGATATCACCCAATCCTGCTCATCTCCACACATGGACAGCCTAGTCACAGCACAGCTCATTGCCCTCCACAGGACAAGACGGGTGGTCTCCCCACAAAGCAGGGAGAGCAGCCCAGGACCCTGCTACAGGATGAGGAATGAGCTGAGATTCCTCCTCCCCACCACAGCATCCCACTGCCACAGCCACCCCCGAGCCACTTCTTCCCTTACCACTTCACAGGGCTGCCAGGGCTGCCAGCAGCCATGAGCCCCCATCTCCAGTGTCCTGCTGTGCAAGACACAATGCCAGCCAGTCCACCCACATAGTGCTGCACTCTCTATCAGCTTCTATCCTACATCTCCTTTCAGCTACCTGTGGGACTGTGCGAGCTGGAGTCAGGGATACAGGGCAATGGTGCAGAGCTGCTCTCCAGTGCACCCTGAACAGGGCAACAAAACACCAAAACGCTGGCAGAGAGGGGCTGGAGGGCCAAGGTAGGATGCTAAGGCAGTCCCCAGGACCACGCAGATCCACTGCATTGATCGAGCCACCATAAGGGTGCCCTCTGGGTCTGTCTGACCACTGGGATCATGGAGCTGCCTGGTCGTGCAGTGATGAATGGGGCACAAGACCATTCCTCAGAGCCAATAGGAAGGCAGAGTTTAAGGGAAGGTGAAGGGTGCAATAAAGAAAGGGCCTAAAGCAGTGGGGTAACCTCACTAATTGGTTTGGATCATTAAAAATATATCTATTGCTGATGAGGGATCGCTCACAGGAATATTTGTTGTGATTTACATGCAATCCCAAAAGTCATGGTGAGATGAGATGTGTCTTTGTCCCACACTCATCCAGCAGCCCCTGAGCACAGACAGGAAAAGGGACCATCTGCTCTGCAGAAACAGAAAGGGAGGCTTGAGAGGGATCTTCTCACTCCCTACAATTGCCTGAAAGGAGGCTGTAGCAACGTGCAGGTTGGTCTCTTCTCACAGGTAACAAGCAACAGGAGTAAACAGCTTCAAGTTGTAGCAGAGGAAGTTCAGATTGGAGAGTAGAGAAAATTTCTTCACAGAAGGTGCAGTCGGGCATTGTAACAGGCTGCCCAGGGCAGTGGCGGAGTCACCATCTGTGAAGATATTCAAAAGGCTTGTGGATGTGGCACATTCAAATGTTGTGGGGACATGGTTTAGTGGTGGGCTTGGCAGTGCTGTGGTTGGCCTCAGTGATCTTAGAGGGTTTTTTCAATGTAAACAAGTCTATGATTCTATGAGAGAAAAAGAAGTATGTAACAGAGTCCCGTGAGCATCTCACTGTGGGGCATCACAATGAGCAGTGACCACTGGCAGCAATGACTGGAAAAAACTCTCATGCAACATGGTAGGATTGTTGGGTTTGTCCTGTGCAGGGCCAGGAGCTGGAGTTGATGAAGCTTGTGGGTCCCTTCCATCTCAGGACATTCTGTGATTCTCTGAGCTGTCTAATCCCAGCATTCCTCCTGCACAGGTCTCCAGCCTCAGCTGTGCTGGCACCAACTGCCCAGGGCAGCCTGTCCACAGACACCTTGGGATGGGTGCTCGATAGCTGAGACATGGCTGGGAGTGAGGACAGGGACCATCTTGCTGAGGGTGCTGCAGGTGCCTCTGCCTTGGAGAGGCATAGGAAAGAGACAGGGAATACTTTCAGTCATATACTGGCATCCTGAAGAAGGAAAAGTAGGCAAACCCTTACCTATGGAAAACTTTTGCAAGTTACCTCAACCCTGGGGGCACATGAAAGTTCCCTGGTTATAGCAGGCAGAGGATAGGAATTTTCCAGGGGCATCTCTGGGCCACCTTCCCCACGTCCTGTCACCTAGTCAGGCAAGCAGGGTGCAGACAGGGAGCAAATAAGGCACAGACAGGGAGAAGGCAGGGAGTCCTTCTTGCCCTGGGCAGGACCTGTAACCTATAAACCATTCAGCCCCTATTTTCTGCTGAGGACAAAAGCCATCAACAAAATCCTAATCAAGAAACAACCACTAAGCAAAAAGCACAGCTTTTTGACTGCAGAACAAAAGCTGCTCGTCTGCCTAATTACACTGTGAAAATGAGAAGAATTTAAACAGGAATTATACACAATCACAGAAGCTAAGAGAGGAGTGAATGCCTATGGAAACCTGGATGCAAGGCTGAGGATAAAGACTCAGGTAGCAGCTAGAAAAGGGAGATGACAAGGAAAGTATTTAAGGCTCATTATATTGAGTTAATTGGCAGGTTCTCAAGTACTTTCCTGCTCAGGCACTCCAAACACCCAGGGCATCCGGGCAAACTGAAGCTCTCCAGTACCTCAGAGAAGTCCTGTGGGTCAAAGTCTGTGGCTGGCAGGTGGGGGAAACTCATGAGCCACTCTCCCACCAAGGCCACCAATCCTTGAATGCTGTCCCTGCTTGCGGAAAAACACACTTCTCCCACCTGCTCTGTCTGAATCACAGCTGGATGCTCTGCAGGGCGGAAGACCACACAAGGTCTCCTGAGAGCAGAGCTTCCCCATGGGTAGATGATAAAGGCTCTCCATGGGGACAGGTTCATAGAATCACAGAATATCCTGAGTTGGAAGGAACCCAAAAGGATCAACAAGTCCAGCTCCTGGCCTTGCACAAGACAACACCAAGAATCCCACCATGTGCCTGAGAACATTATCCAAACACTCCTTGAACTCTGGCAGATTTGTGTCTGGATGAGGAGATGGAGGATGGAGAAGGATGAGAGAACTCTGGACTTTGTATCTGAAAGACAAAAAGCCCCGAGGAGAACCCAAGCCCTGCAGCTCATCTCCTCCCAAACCCAGGGCTGTGCAGTGGCCCACTGAGGTGAGTGGAGTGGTCTGTCTCTGAGACAGGAGGGTGCGAAAAGGAAAAATTGATTTTGTTCTGCGGAAAATCAGTGGGGGAGAAAGGAGGTGGGGAAACAGGAGGAGGAAAGTAGATTACATGGAAAATCTTATGATCTTGATTGGAAGATCAAGTCCTGTGCTGCCAAGAGCTGCATGGAGACAATGGCCATGAAAGCAGTCAAATAAATGCTTCCTTACCCAGAGGATAGTTAACCTGCAGATCTCCCTGTGCCCAGAGGTCTTTATATCAAGTATGAGGTGTCAGGCTGTGGGAAAGGGGCACAGGACAGCACAAGATGCACAGTCCAAGGTCCCACCAAGGAGAAGATTCACCGTCATGCCAAGGCACTGGACTCCCTTTGGACAGCCAGGATGCAGGAGATCAGGGACACAAAGGACACACTTGGGCTAGAGGTCATGTTTCCCAGTGATCAAAGCACAGGACCATGACAGCCTGTGGCATAGGCAGGTGGGAGCCTTTGTACAAGCTGCTCTCCTTGGTCACCTCTTCTGTGGCACCTGTGGATGCAGCTCCCACAGCCTTGGAGGGGCAGGCAGAGCCCAGAAGTAGGAAGTCCATGGGGCAGGAAGGGCTCATGGTATTCTGTAGCCATGAGCTACAGGGAATGTGTCCTTTGGGTTGAACCCCCTACTCAGGTACAAACTGGCCCCAGATCCAGCATCAGCCACAACATTTAATCCTGACTATTCTCCCATGCAATGAAGGCCAGGAGATGGCTCTCTCTCCAAAATGCCAAGCACTGCGTGTGAATCAATAGTTCATTTCTTATCAGAGGGATTGGAGAAGGAGAGACCATCAACATTAGGAAATCAAAGAAAATGGAAGTGACACGGCAACAAGTCTGAGCGAGCCCTGTGGCACCAGCTGAAGACCAGAGCAGTGGAGGGACTGCACATCACTGTCAAACTTGGAAGTGCTGGGAGATGAGAAAGCCAAAAGTCTTTTGTCACCAGGGTTTCAAGCACAGCTTTGTGTTCTAGGTGAACAGTGCAGTGGGAGCTCTGATTTGGCCCCAGACTGAAGATGCTCCAGCCCTAAAGCCCCACAGGGAGCCCAGACACTTGGCTGTAGGGCTGCCAAGGTGTACTTTGTTCCATGCAGGCCTTTTCCCAGCAGTAATGATCCCACCTTTCATAGACAAACGCCCACAGGTTTCTAAGAGAAGGGAGTTGCTTGAATATGCCTCAGACCCCAGAAATAGCAAGAGGGAATTTGCTAGCCTGCGATTAAAGATTTTTCAGCAGTAAAAGCACCATCACAGGATCTGGGATGATGGCATTTATCCAGCCCTGAAGTCTCTGTTTTGCAATGTGCTGGCAAACTTAGCCAGCTGCACAAGGGGATGCTCTTCCAAAGTTGCTGTTTTCATCGGGTGATCAGGAAGGCCCCTGTGCCCACTGATACACCCCAACCCCAAACAAGTGGGTCACTCCCTGTGAAGACAGCCCTTGAGCCTGTCCCATCAGCAGGCATGTTACACTCCTGTAGGAAAGTCGATCAAGTGTTTAACCAGTCCTGACTACTAATTGCCCAGTTGTCCAGGCCAGTAAGCTTGAAAATCCTTTGTGTGTAGAATCACAGAATCATTAGAGTTGGAAAAGCCCTCTAAGGTCATGGAGTCCAGCCATTGCTCCAGCACTGCCAAAGCCACCACTAAACCATGTCCCCAAGTTCCATGTCCACATGCCTTTGGAACTCTTCCAGGGATGGTGACCGCACCACTGGCCTGGGCAGCCTGTGCAAGTGCCTGACCACCCTTTCAGATGAATGTTGAGTTACCTTGCATTAGTTACTCCTTTTGGAAATTTTGACCTACTTGGCTGTGCCAAAGGTAAGTAAGATTTGAGGGGAATCATGTCTGAATCATCTGACTTGCCCAAAATCTCAAGCTGTGCTGTATTTGCTCTCAGTCCTCAGTAGATGCTCTGCTCAATGGCCTGGAGAAGGATGACCAAGATAGGCACATGAAGCAATTGAACTTGAACTCACCTCTCCCCTTGTCCCCCAGGCTTGATGTGGCTCTGGACACAGGAGAACCACCTCTGGCGTTGTATCAAGTGAAAAATGCTTGGGAGCGTAGAGGGTGCCCATGAGAAGCAGTGTATATTTTTCACTTGAAGAGGTTTTCTCTACAGAGGAAAGCAATATATACAGTCAAAATAAAAGAGAATAACAGCAACCAGCAGCCAGGCTGTGGTCAGCAGTCTCTGAGTCCCTCTGACTATAACCCAGCACCTTGCTGGTGCATCACTGCTAGCTGCAGTACTCCAGTGTGGGAGATGGAAAGGCCTTGTGTCCCTTGGTGCTCAGGCACAGTGTCCCTGTAGAGATACTGTGGCACAAGAGAGTACTGGCCTAATCCAGCTGTGGGCAGGTGCAGTCCCACCTCCTGAATAGAGACCCTGGCTGGGACCCAGGAGAGTCAGAGTCATGAAGGCCAGTGAGAGAAGTCAGAAATGGGACCATGGGGGTGTTTAGGGGTCCAGAGGAGCAGGCAGATATGGGCTGGGAGAGGAAGGATGGGGCAGCTCCTGGCTCTGGCAGAGAGGCTCACCACTGAGACTCATCTATCCTAATCTGCCCCTCCTTCTTCCTGCTGCCCTAAAAACTGGGGTTTGAGTTTACCTAGAGTAGCAGTGATGCTATTTCTCATACTTCTTGCAAATCTTCTTCTGCTTCAGCAAACCAACACTGGCTTATGTAAGAGACCTCAGGGATTTTTGCAGGAAGCAGTCAGGAGGTGTTTTGTAACACTGCATGCTCTGCAGGGAGGCTGGGGATGCAGGGATGGAGCTGCTGCAAGCAAGAGCCAGTGCTACAGTCCCGGAGCTGTGGTGGTGCTTTTAGGTCCTTTTCTCCAGAAAAGAAGAGCAAACAAGGGATGGAATTCTCCTTGCCAATTTGTACTTAAATAGGATGCCTCTGAAAGGGGAGAGTCTGTTAGCAAGAGCACATAGGTTGTCATAGCCCCAAAACTTCAGGGTCTGTTTAACACCTGGCAGGACTGTTTGCTTTCAGCTGGTGGTGCTCGGGGTGCAGAGCCAGAAGGGAATTGCCAGTATTAACCCTCCCGGTTTGCACAGCATCTCCTTCCTCATCCCTTCCCTCAGCCATTCCTGCCGCTAAAACCTTTCCATACATTCCAGGCAACACTATGGCTGCTGGGTTGGAGCAAGAAAAATCAGGGAAGCCCAGAATGGTTTGGGTTGGAAAGGACCTTAAACATCAACCAGTTCCAACTCCTGCCATGAGCAGGGACATCTTCCCCTAGACCAGGTTGCTCCAAGCCCTGTCCAACCTGGCCTTGGACATTTCCAGGGATAGAGCAGCCACAGCTTCCCTGGGCAACCTGTGACAGGGCCTCCCCATCCCAATATCCCATCTAACCCTGTCCTCTGTCAGTGGGAAGCCATTCCCCACATTGCCCTGTCACTCTGTGCCCTTGTCCAAAGTCCTTCTCCAGCTCTCTTGGAGCCCCTTCAGGCACTGGAAGGTGCTCTAAGGTCTCCCCAGAACCTTCTCTTCTCCAGGGTGAAAAATCCCAATTCTTTCAGCCTCAAGAACCCTGTAGCCCTTGTGCTTATCATGAACGCACCTGCAGCTGTGTCTGGGGTCTTCAGGGGAGCAGCTCTGACCTATCTGGATAATTAAACAACTCGTATAAAATCTTTTCCGCGTTTCAGTTGACCCTGACCCAGCCTGGAAGAAGCTCTGGGTACATCTTAAGGCTTCAGATCTGGCAATGGTGGAGCAGGAGTATTTCATGGTCGGGACTGGTTATATTTGTCATACAATGTTGATAAGTTCCAGGACTCGGGTCAGTCTCTGTTACATGCATGTAGGCCTCTTGTCTGACCTTATTCCAGCCAAACCAGCAGGAACCAAATTAGCTCCGTCCCTGGAAGTGTTCAAGGCCAGGCTGGATGGGGCTTGGAGCAACCTGGTCTGGTGGAAGGTGTCCCTGTCCATGGCACGGGGTTGGAATGAGACGGTCTTTAAGATCCCTTCCATCCCAAACCTTTCTATGAGCCCATGAATCCCGGGCACTTTGGCATCAGGCTGCCACAGGACTTCTACCAGTGAGATGCTGGGTGATGCTGGGAGCTCTGTAACCTGGACTTGTGCATTTGTACCAAGTGGTTGCAGACACACACCCAATTCTCACTTTCTTTGATGCTCCATGGTGACTGTAGGAGGTTGAGGGGACCCCGTGCAAGAAACGGATGAGGAAATGAACTGGTTTGGGAATTTCTCTTTGCTCAAGAGACTTTTTGTGGCTGGGAAATTTAAGTTTGGAAGAATGTGTGAGAACAGTGACATTCTGTCTTTCCCTCAAGTTGTTTATTGCCAGAACAGACAAAACAGGCAAATCCTTTCCAAGAAAGGTGCTTGCAAGCTGCATCAAAACATTCTTTCCCACAGATGGGGGAAGGGGCGAAGAGAAACGGAAGAAATTGCAAAAAACTGCCCACAGGGCAGTATGTGCATGCCCTGGCCTTTGATAGGTATGACAAGGAGTCCTGCTCAGGGTGGGTCGTTTCTTTTCATCTGGCTGTGAGTTTTGCAGTTGTGTAACTGTCTCAGTTTAAAGGAAAACTAAGATGTCTATGTTGACCAGGAGAAAAGAAAGGGCCTTCTTCCACAAAAACAAAATAACCACCCCACTCTTTTAAACAAATTTTAAAACAAATTTTAATTAGGAAAATGTATAGAAAAGGATAACAGTTCTTAACTAATATATATATATATTGCAACTAATTATAACTTATATAATTTTTCTTTCCAGGAAAAAAAACCGGAATGAAACAGTTTGTGATCAACACCTTTGAACGACATGAAAGTCTCTGCCCACTTTGGGTGCAATGATATTTAAGGACAGTTTTCCCAGGAACAGGGTGGAGGCGCTGGTGGGTCCCGGGGATGGAGCTCTGGCAGTCTCGAGAAGGCTCCCGTGGGATCGCTGGGGCAGAGGGACAATGTGGAACCTTTTCTGTGGTGCGGAGCAGGTATGTTCCTGTCCTTCACTTGAGAGAAGAAGTGTTGGGCCATGGGGGACAGAGGAGGCAGCAGCTTCTCCACTGATGTTGGCCCCATCAGGAAAAAAAGTCCGTTGCAAATCCAAGGCACAGGGTGCCCAGAGCTAGGGGTTGGAGGGTGGAGCAGGAAGAGGAGCCAAGCCAAAGAGGGGCTCCCTCTGAGATGCTTCGACCCTCAGCAGCCACCAGAAAAAAAACAAAGTGCCCACAACCCAGCACACAGCAAGAAATCCATCAGGTTGGAATCTGCCATCCCTTTTGTTAGCTAAGGTGGGGGAGGGGGTACATGGTTGTTGGGCATTAGCTTCAAACTCTGTGTTGGTAGGAGAAGGAATTCCATAGCAATTCTGAAACTGTAACAGTAGTGTTATTGAAATAAACTTCATTAAATGCTTGAAAGCTGATGGCTTATTGCTCTGTTTACCTATGAGCATATTAGAGCACAGAGTGACACACTAGTGCTGGGACCAAGTCACAGCAGCAAATCAGTCTCCTGCTAAGTCGGGACCTTGGGCTTGCGCTGGACTGCTGCACAGGGAAATCCTCTCGCCCAGCCAGATTTACTCTGCTCTCTGTACAAAGATAACGATAGAAATGAGCTGTAGAAAACAAGGACTTATTAATCAGTGGTTGTAAAATAGGTTGTTACAGGAGTGTGAACAACTTAGAGGTCAAAGATCCCCCTCTCTGTACTTACAGAGGATAAATACAGACAGGCCAGCCCACTTTGTGGTTAATGGGCTTCCTAAGGCTGGGATGTAAGAGCTCTTTGGAGCCTGCAGCACTGCCCAGGGGCTGTAAGCTGGGTGGTGTGGGCTTCAGTCAGGCTGCTCCAGGCACATTCCTCTGCAGTGCCTATAATTCATGAGTCAACAGGGAAGTGGTACTGAAAGGTGGAGGCAATTTGCTCTTGTGTATGGGATTACTGAATGTCAGGACTATAAAAACAGAACTCACAGCCAGAATAAGGGAAAGGCCTAGTGGAACACTCACCTAGATGAAGTCAGGTATGCTCTGACAGCAGAAGTTAAGGGAAGATTCAGTTCCTGTGTATCTTCCAAACACTGCTGTTTCTGCACATCCTGGGATAGCTTTAAAACCACCACACTTTTAAGGAGGCTCGTGGTTGTTGCTGAGCAAGATATCCTGCAGGAACAACACCTGAACTCCCTGGAAGAGATGCTGGCTGTCCCTTGCACCAAGCCACACAAGCCCTCACCCTATCCAAGTGCTTCCCACTTTCCTCTGCTTGTGGCATCCCCCTCACAGCATCCCATATTCTCTCAGAGGTAGCCCATGCTGAAGTCTAGGGTTTATTCTGCTTGCATACGATTCTTTGCATTATACATTTGGTCTTTGTCTTTGTTATTTGTGTCTCCAATTCTTCCCCTACGAAGTACATCAGTCACTATGGAAACAATTATTGCATTGGGATGAGCAATCTTCATGACAGCCCTGAAAACAGCAAAAAGTCAGTACATATGCTGCACCTTCTACTTAATTCAGTGAGTTACTAATTAGCTCTTCCCTTCAAAGTGATCAAAATCTCTGTCACCGATGATCTGGAGGGAAAAATAAAGAGTTTTGACTGGCTGCTTTGATCATTTTGTGCTAACTTGGCATGAATCGGAGAAACCCAACAGGCAGTTGCTGAAGCACTAACCGCCATCCATCCCTCTGTGTAGGAGGACCAGAGGGCCAGCTGAATGTAGGAAGCTCCCAGCAACTCACAGCATCAGTGCCTGAACCACTGAGCAATGCAGAAAGCCCAGCAGAGTCCCAGTGCTATGGAGCAGACAAAGTCATTGCAACAGGGTTGGGGGGTGAGCTGAGTGGTGCCAATGGCACCTGGCTTCTACCAGCACTAGCGTGGCCAGTAGGACCAGGGCAGTGATCACCCCCCTGTGCTGGGCACTGCTGAGGTCCCTTGAATCCTGGTGTTAGTTTTAGGCCCCTCACAACAAGAAAGACATTGAGGGGCTGGAGCGTATCCAGAGAAAGGCAATGGAGCTGGGGAAGGGTCTGGACTACAAGTCTGAGAAGAAGGAACTGAGGGAGCTGGGGGGGGCTCATCCCGGAGAAAAGGAGGCTCAGGGGGACCTCCTGAACTCTCTACAATTTCCTAAAAGGAAGGTGGAGCCAGGTGGGGAGTGGGCTCTGCTCCCAGGGAACAAGGAACGGGATAAGAGAAAATGGCCGTAACTTGTGCTGGGGGAGATTTAGATGGGAGACTAGGAATAATTTCTTCATGGAAAGTGTGGTCAGACACTGGAACAGGCCACCCAGGGCAATGGTGGGGTCACCATCTCTGGAGATGTTCAAAAGGTGTGTGGATGTGGCACTTGAGGATATGGTTTAGTAGTGGCCTTGGCAATGCTGAGGGAATGGTTGGCCTCAGTAATGTTAGAAAGTTTTTCTGACCTTTATGATTCTATGAGAGAAAAAAAAAAAAGGTGTATAACAAGCATCTCCCTGCAGGGCATCACAGTGAGCAGTGACTGCCTGCAGCAACAACAGTACTGGCTCTGCCTGGTCCAACTTGGCTGGATCCCAAGTTCTGCTCAGATTTCTGGAAGGACTAGATGGATTGAGGGGTGAGAGGCAAAGAGGAGCCTAAGCAGGGCATCTCTTCCTACCTCTCCCCAATGGGAAGAGGCTCAGGTGAGGATGCTACTAGAGGAGAGTCTGACTGGCTTCTCGAGTGCTGCTGAATGTGAGAAGCAAATGAGCAATTCTGGATCTCTGGTAAGAGCTCATGGCACAAGGCCAGGCTCACATCAGCAACCAGACAAGCTCTTTGATGTGGAAAGGAACAGACAAAAAGAGGGCTGGGAGAACTACCCTGATCCCAAATCACTCCCAAAGAAGCTGATGTCTCCAGTGATCCATCCACAAGAATAAATCCAGGGGAATCCCCTGGATTGTGATCAGCCTGCATCTGTCAGATACACAGGGAAAACTTGCTATATCTCAAGTGACAACTCTGAAATTAATCCTTGCTCCTTTCTCTATTTGGCATCATCACAGCAGTGATTGGTATGGACATTTCTGAAGGTTAGAAGCAGTGCTACACTTCCCATCACCTTCCTTGGGAGCACCTCCCACCCCAGTACCCCGCTCTCCTAGTCTGTCCCCTTGGCTGCCAAGGCCAACCACTGTTCCCAGTACTCGCAGGACCCTGGGCTGTCACCTCAGGAATCTTTCTTACCACAGCACTCCCACCCTGTGGAGACTCCGTGGGATGGTTGGGAGCTGACTACAGCCCAGCACTGCACTTGGGCACTGCCAGGTCCCAGGGGTGGCAGTTTGTGACGTGTCATGTGGGTGCTCATCCTTGAGCAAAGAGCTTCATTGAACTGCTGCACTCAGAAAGAAGCAGGTCAAACAATCTATTTCCAATCCCCTCCTGGCACTCGAGCATTATTAAAAGGTGCTGATGTCTCCGGATTGATACTCAGATACATGCAGACAGGCTGGTTGCTCCTTCACATTGCCAAGTGAGATGTTATGTGTGTCAACTGTCACTTCTGGGCTGAACTTCACCCCTGTGCACACCTCGGGGATCTCTTATCCCAGAGAGGACACATGGCATGTGGGGTCCAGGTCAATTTCTGACTCACCATCATAGAGCTCTCCCTGTCTGGGTGAAGGAGCACAGACTTGCAGACACCTCACTCCAGTGTCTGCATTGCCTAAAATCAGCCTTTCTTCCTCACTGTCCCTACAAGTAGCTTAATGTGTTTTCAGATTTAACGCCATCACTTCTCACCCTGTGCACTCTGCTTTTCTCCTGTCATTCTTGTACACCTCCTGCCCTGTATTTTGTAGAGGGACTGTAAGCCAGGGCTTCATTAAGGTCTGGCCTAAGGCAAGTTTAGATGCATCCTGGGAGGTCAGATTTGCTGTAAGGACTTGAAGGCTCAGATTCAGCCGACCAAGTTGCACCTAAATCTCAAGGCTTCATTTGTAAGGACTGCTATAAAGAAGTGGAAGCCACTGGAGCAGCTTTCAGAAGTGGCTGGTGGGGCAATTCCCTGATACAGATACTGACTCCTTAAAAAGGTTGTGTCTGCCCCTGGTAATAATGCGTTCCCTGGGGTTATGGTGATTATCACCAAGGCAATGCCCCGACTGAGAGGCTGGGGGATGTCTTGCTTGGTCCAAGCTCAGCCCAGCTGCCAACAGCTTCCTGTTGTAGCAAGATCGGATGCAGTGGAAAATCCCTGCACATCACCCACAGCATCACACAAACAAGAGATGGTGAGGTCACCATAGCCATATAAAGTCTTTCAAAGTCCTTTGTGCCATCTCATGGAAAATCTTAGATCCACACTGCACCTCAGCTGAAACCCACAGATCTGCTGCCCATGGCTCCAGGAGCCGGGGCAATCCTCTGCACTGCTGAACAGACAACATCCAGGTGTTAGGAATGCAGCCAACTCCAGTGTCTTCATCCCACTTGGCAAATGCTACAGCCATGGTTTTTATTTTTCTATGGATGTATTTTAGGTTTTACTGTTAAAAAAAAAAATAGCTTAATAAATGACACTCAAACAATCTTTTACCTTATGTTTGTACTCAGTGAGAACTAAACCACTTTCATAAATAAGCTTGTCAACAAGTTGTGGAAAAAGGTAAAATTAAGCCATGAATGCCAATCTTTTCTTTATATGAGCATCGTTAATGCTTACAAAATAGAAGGAAATTAAAAAACAATCAACTCTAAAATCAGGGGAGAAGCAAATTAACAAACTATCCTTAGAGAGGTTACTCTTTTTTGAAAAGTCCACAAACAGGCTGATCTCCTGCTCTGTGTCATATAAAAGGTATAAAATACTCTCATTTCAGTAGCACCTTCCATCCCAGCTAAACTCAACCCAAAAGACAGCTCAGGTGTGCCCGTAGTTACTTGCACCAATGTCGTTCTTCTATTCAGTTCTCTTTGCTGTTAAATCTCTCTCACACACACACGGCACAGCTCAGAGATGTTCTTCTGGATTTGCCAGGTTAATTCCGAAGTCTGATCACATAAAGCTGTGGTAGGGAAAAACAAACTCAACAGTCCTAATTCAAAGCCCACAGATACAACCTTTATAGAAAGCAGTGTGCACTGCTGAGAATAAATCTCTCTCTCTGCTCATGTATAAAGATGTAAGAACAAATTACTTCATATTGTTTATGCTTGCAATGTGCATGAAAGTCTTACATCATTCATTACGTGTTTGGGGTTCAGGATAAGCAGCTGACTGCTGGCTAGCTGCTTTCTTGACTGGACAGAAATGCTCTGAGGTCCTACCAGGATGAATGAATTATTTCTCCCCTCCCTGGGCAGCGAAAGGTCACCCCCTACAAGCCACTGCCAAGCCCAGCCCCACTCTCGTGCCAGATGCCTCCATGTTTCTCCCAGCACTTCCCAGAGGGTGTCATCATCTCATCCACCTCCATTGCAGCTCCTGATTGTTTTTCCCCTCACCTCTGCTCTGCTCACCAGATCTGCTGGAGCTAGGGCTCCTCCAGAGCCTCTGACAGCAGACTCCCACTGTCATGGTTTCTCTGATTAGGGTTTTTTTTTTTTGATAAGAGGAAGAGCGGCTTCTGTTAGAGGCCTCTGGAAGTTTTCCTCATCCTACAGAGCAGAGCCAATGAGGGTCAGCTCCAAGGAAAACTTCCTGCCTTTGAACCATTAAGTTACGCCCCTGTGTGAAAACATATTTAAGAAGTTGTTGCACAGAAGTTGGAAATTGGCAGCCATGGATTAACAACATCACAATGTAGACATCAAGGTCAGTGCAGGAGGAGACAGAGGGGGAGGGACCCCAGGGAACAGGGAAAGGACTAAAAGCTATGATTCCCTAACTACTGTGGTGAGGACTATGGTGATTATGAACTGTCCCCTTGAAGCCCATGGGATCCATTGGGTTGAAAAGACCCCCCTGCTGGAGCAGGGCAATGCATGAAAGAGGCTGTTGCTTCCTGGGAGGCCCCAAGATGGAGCGGAGGTCCTGCAAAGATTTGCATCCAAGGCCCATGGAGGGAGAAGCCCATGCTAAGCAGGAGGTCCCCAAGGTGGAGTGGAGTCCTGCAAAGATTTGCGGCTGAAATACATGGAGGAAGAAGCCCATGCTAAGCAGGTACAGGCAGCTTTTCATAAGAGACTGCACCTCATAGAATGACCCACAAGAGAGCAGAGGATCTCTCTCATTGGGGGGACCCCACGGAATGCAGGGGAAGGAGTCAGAGTTATGATTCCCCTGTGACCGTGGTGATGACTGTGGTGAGGCAAGCTGTCCCCTTTGCAGCCCACAGGAAAGCCCCCTGAGACAGCACATTTGGAAGAACTGCTGCCTAAGTCTTGGACTTACATCTGCGAATGGCTGACCCAAAAACAACTGACTATAAACCTTCCACTCCCTCTCCCCCACACCATCAGGGGAAGGAGGGGAGCATGGACAGACCAAGGGGTGGTGGTGGAAAGGTGTTTCTAACCTGTTTTTATTTCTTCTTTTTAGTTTTTAGTTTGTTAGTAATAAATTTAAGCATTATTCTAAGTTCTGCTTTGCCCGTGGTATTAATCAAAGCTCCTCTTTTGGTTATCTCTAGTTGTAAATTCCTAGCTGGTTTTTTTCCTTCTCTCTGGAAGGCGAAAATGCAGGGGAAGAAAGACCTTGAAGTAGTTTTGCTGGACACCAGGTGTTTACCCAGGCTCAAACCACCACACCCACCCTCCTGCTTGGCTTCATCATGGTGCTCCAGCTGAAATCCTTGCTGGCACTCTGAGAAGACTTTTTCACCAATCAGGGCAGCACACCTCATCAGGAGCCAAGAGCATGGGCACAAGCTCCACGTCCCACCAACATCATGACTTGACATTGGATTAATGGCTGGGGTTTGATAATCTCACAGGTCTTTTCCAACCTAAATGGCTCTATGGTTCCATGGACAGCTACACTAGCAGGTCTGCCATTCTGCTGCCAAGCTAATCCTTCACTTCCTTCCAGAAATATTTTCATTCCAGCTCCCTCTGTGGCAAAGTCTGCCCCTTTCCCCCAGTTGGGAAGGAGCACTGGCAGGCTGCTTTGGAGAGGAGATCAGCCTTCGATCTCCTTCCAGATACGAGATCAGCTCTTTGGATTTCCAGCTCATAAGGGTTTAGGTGTTATTAATACTGTTGTGAGTGGCATTTTTAATGCTAAATAAGTTTCAGCCTGAGCCAAGGAGGCCAAGTATCGTGGGCAGCACAGAGAAGGACTCACAGGAAGGATTCACAGAAATTAAAAGAGGGTTTTTCCAAAGAAAAAGAATAAATCTGTGATTAATTTCCCTAATGCAAAGAGCATATTCTAGAACATGAGTTTAATGACTCAACACTTCTGCCACAGTGTCACAAAGTCCCTCCACTCATCCAGCTCCTGGAGTCCAGAGAATTTCTGGGTTTTATTCAGAATTAAAAGTGCTGAACCTCAGGGCAAGGAGAGTAGCTGAAGAATGGGATACACATACCCCAGGATGGCATGCAAAGGGACTCAGCGAATCACCATCCTCAGAGCAGACCTGAGCTTCTGAAGTCCCATCCATACCCACCTGCCAACTGTGCCTATATGAAGGTCTCCCCATCCTGAGATTCCCTTACACCTGCAGCCGGCATCGGAGGGCTGGGAGGGCAGCACTGGGTGTTGGCAAACCATGCCTGTGCAGCAGTGGCCAGGCACTGATGGTCATCCTAGCCATGAGTCTGGCAAGTGTCAGGGACAGGCAGTGAGCACTGATCAGGGCATTCCTGGGGCTCCTTGTGCTGCACCGCCCAAGACCCACCCACCTGAGAAATGTCAGCCAGGCCTGACTTGAACCGAGAGCAGATGGACAGAGGCTGGGAAGCAGATGGAGGGAAGGAAATTTGGACCTAATTTGAAGGTCCCAAAGTGTCTCATTAGGAAAATGCACATTCTGGGCAACCAGCTGAGTGGCAGAACAGCCTGCGAAAGGTGGAGAGGAGAGGATGAGAGAGGAGTTCCCACACACGACATATTCCTGTCACCGGTGAGGTCAAAGGAGCTCCCAAGGGGTACCACACACCCTGCCTGACATTGGATGTGGACAGAAGTGGTAGTTTTCTCAGCTCCTGAGGACATCCAGCCCACAACACTCCAGGCAAATAAATTCAGGAAAGGCTGGGAGCCCCTGTAAAAATCCAGTGTTCCTTCACCTGATGTTCCCAGCCTGAAACCCCAGTGTTGGCAATGCCAGGCTGGCATCGTGTCCATGCATTGACTATGCCTGGAGTGATGAGCAAGGCACAGCCCTGGGTGTACCCAGAGCAGGGCTGTGCACTGGGCTGGCACTGACAGCTCCTGGGTGGCTTGGCTGGCTTCTTCTCACCCCCTCCCTCACCTCCCTGCCTACCTCCCTCTGCCCCCAGCCATCCTCAGGGTCTCCCGGCTCCAGCACATGCAGAAAGAACTGGGCACAACGGGAGAGGGTTTGCTGCCTGTGCTGGTATCTACACCCCTCTACTGGGCAGCCAGCACAATTGCTAAATAATGTGGCAGTAACTGCAGAAAGAAGGCTGGCAGGAAAGGGAATAAAAACCCAAGAACTTTATAAAATGAAAATGCCAGGGAAAAAAAATTCCTTACAATTTCCCAGTGTGGAAGATCACCATCAGCCCTGCGACCAGCCAAACTGAAGTCCATGTGAACATTCCCCATCCTGGCTCTGCTTGGTGGGACAGGATCAGATCCATGATTTTCAACAGGAGAATTCTGGGAAAAAAAAAAAAAGGAAATTCTTGCCCTGCTCTTCCAGATATTGGATATCTAGAAGACCTGCATAGAGGGCACAGGAAAATAATCACTCATCTTTTATATTTTCATAAGGCAGCAGAGGTTGGGGATTCAGGCTTGGAGACACCCCAGATCAGAAGCTCCTTAGTTTAAGCTCAGACAAAGGTTTGCCATGCATTCTATGACATGTCTGGCATGGTTTAACCTCAGCTGTGCCCAGCAGCTCACTCCCCCCAGTGGGACAGGGGAGAGAATTGAAAGAGAGAAGACTCGTGTGTTTTCTCCCATGAAAAAAGGGAAAGCTGTGCTGGTTTAAAGGTAAACTGGTGGGAGAAATGAACACAGCTCAAGAGAGATTACAAGTCAGAGTTACAATTTACTAAAAGGATTACAATAAATCCAATGATACAGAGAAAAGCTGGTTTTTAACCCACAAAAACTGATGTATAACCCAGCATCCTGCGACACGAACAGAACAATAATCATTAGTCCCTGTGCTGAGCACCATGTGCTCCCCCTGAGGGCAAAGTAAAAGGAAAAAAATCTGTTGGTGAGGATGGTGGTCACAGTCTTGTCAGAAGTGGCAGTCACAGTCCTGTTGAGGTTCTGGTCCCCCTCTGGATCTGACGAGTGGTACCAGAAGTCTTCAAACCCGAAGATTATCTAAGCTCAGGTTCAGGTGGGAATGTCCAGTACTTCCCTCAGGGTGAGGAGTTTCAAAGTGGGTGATTTAGCTCTGTGAGTCATGGGATATTTTTGGAATCTCCAATGGTCTAGGTCATTGCAGCTGCTTGTTGTGCCAGTCCCTAACGGTCCATCAGCAGACATGACCCCTCAGGCTGAGTGTGAAGGAGCTAATGCTTCCCTGAGGGGAGTTATCACAGCTGAGTCATTGGTGGGAAGACAGAAAATATTTCCCCATCTTGCAGGGTTCTTTAACACTCCGCTTGTAGTCTGAGGTGTGCCCTGGGCAGCTTATGCAAATGATCCATTATTAGCAATCCATCAGAAATTACATAGAGGGTGTAGAATATACAGTTTTGGTTACACCCACATAGTGATAAACTGGTCCCAGCCCTTGCAACTAGAACAAAAGCAAAAGCTTCACATACAAGCAAAGCAAAACAAGGAATTCATTCCCCACTTCCCACAGCCAGGCAGGTGCTTGGCCATCCCCAGGACAGCCGGGCTCCATGGCGGTAACAGTGACTTGGAAAGGCAAACACCATCCCTATAAATGTCCCCCCTTTCCTTCTTCCCCCTCCTTTCTATACTGTTTATACTTTTTATACTAATTCAGACCATATGGGGTCAGTCAGCCCAGCAGCGTCCCTCCTCAGGCTACTCACTGGAGGAGTGAGGAGCAGAACAGGCCCTGATTGTGTCATCCCTGCTCAGCGGGAACTAAAACATCCCTGTGTTATCAGGACTGCTTTTAGCACAAATCCAAAACACAGCCCCTTACCAGCTGCTATGAAGAAAATAACTCCATACCAGACATCTCTATGGACCAGAACATCAGGTTTAACATTACAGTGAACTCCTCCCTCATCCCTGCTCTGGCTTGGATTTAATCACGGACTGCAGTCCCTTAGGGGTGTACCTGCTCTAAGCGGAGCCTTACTGACAAGCCGCAGTCTCTCTAGAGATATACCTGCCATGGCTTAGACTTCTCTACAGCTACAGTCACTCTGAGTCACACCTCAGTCACACCTGCTCCAGCGTGACCTCATCCAGGGACCACAATGTCTTCAGAGACACACCTGCTCCAGTGGGGCCTTAACAACAGCCACAGTCCAACTGGGAGTGACCCTGCTCCAACATGGCCTTAGCCCTGCCTTCAGTCCTTCAGAAGTGTACCTGCTTTCTGTGTGCTTACCCATGGCCACATGCTTTCAGGTGCTCCAGCATGACCTCGTGCACAGCCACCGGTGCTTCAAGGTATACCAGCTGCAGCATGGATTTATCCCATAGCCACAGACACTCAGAGATGTACCTTCTCCAGCACGGACTTATCCTTGGACCACAATCCCTTCAGAGGTCCAGCTACTGTGGGATGGACATGACCATGGCCAGAGGCTTTGAGATGTACCTGCTCCAGCCTGGACTTATCCATGGCCACAGATACTTCAGCATGTCCTATTCCCACATAGACTCATCCCCAGTTCCCAGTCCCTTCAACTGGAGCTTACACTGGAGTCCCCAGCCTGCCAAGTGCAGCAGCAGAGACAGAGCACATGGGTGGTGCCCTGGTCACCTGCCAGTCCAGACCCATCACCTGGCTGTTATGAAAGTGTTCCTAGGCACAGCACAATGAGGTGATCAGCACCCCAGAGAGCAGGGAAAGCCAAAAACTGCCACTAATGAGCACTAGACTTTGATCAACAGAGAGTTGAGTCCTATGTCAAGTACGGGAGCTGTCAATAGCTAAACAGCACTAACAGCTATAAATTCCATCTGGCACACTCCAATCAAATCTGTCATTATCTTGAACCCTTTGAGCCCCACACTGTGCACCAAAAAGAATGTAGTGCACTGCCACACATACAGGCAAAGGAAACCCCCTTGCCCCATGTCAGGCAGGTGTTCAGCCATCTCCAGGACAGCCAGGCTCCATCACAGTAATGGTGACTTGGGCAGACAAACATCATCACTCCAAACATCCCCCCTCTTCCTTCTTCCCCAGCTTTCCATGTGGTGACTCCATTAGGATCTGGAATATATTCCTGGAGTCAGTTTGGGTCAGCTGTCCCAGCTGTGTCCCCCCAACTCATTGTGTCCTCCTGGCCCCTTGCTGATGTGGTGAGAAGCAGAATAGCCCTTGACTGTGTCAGCCCTGCTCAGCAGAAACTAAAACATCCCTGGGTTATAAGGACTGTTTTCAGCACAGATCCCAAACACAGTCCCTACCAGCCATTGGGGGGAAAATTAACTTCATCCCAGTCCAAACCAGCCCAAATGTTATTAACCCAGCAGTGTGCCAGCTGGATCTAGACCCTTCATGTACATAGATCAACTGATTTTTATAAAATATGGAAGATACACTGAGACAACAGCCCTTCTATATAATCCCTAAATTGAATAATATGAGAAATTTGGGTTCAGAGTAGAATTAGTGTTTTTTCTGAGCACAGAATGGATGGCATTCCTCTCGTGACCTTTCTCAGGGGCAGGCAGGAGCTCCACATGGACTAGAGAGTCTGTGATCAGGTAGGACATGCAATAGTCCACATAACCTCATCCAGTGCTACCGGGAAGAAGAACAAGAACTTTCACAGCCCAAAGATATCCATTTCTCCCTGTATGTGTGAGCTCTAGCTGCACAAACGCCCATCCAGACCCATGCTGAGAGCCCCTGCTCAGATGGAGGGACCATGGGGAAATGAATCCTTTTACAGGAGAGAGAGGAAGAGTCTGAGAGCCAGGACAGTCCCCATGCATCCACGCTTGGCTACTATCCTGAATTGGGCACTTCAAAGACTATGCCCAGAGGGGACCCACAAGGCATATGAGGACATTCCCTCAGATTTTGAAAAGAAACAGTGGAAAGAAGTCCCATTCCAGACACTAATGCACAGTCAGCAGGCAGTTCAGCAGTTCTCTACATGCATGTCAGGCGGTCCCATTTTGGTCCAAAGCCCAGGAGTCAGTGACTGGGATATGATGTGATGTGGACAAGGTGATGGGAGAGGGCAGTGTAACAGAAACAGTCAGACACTTGACAGCAGCCTCTTGAAACACCAGTCTTGCAACAAACAGCTGGGACATAATAAATTCATGATATGCATATTTTAGATTGTTTCCTTGAGACATTCATATAAGGCCACACCTGCTGCTAGCATGGCTGTAGAAAGAACATGAATTTGACACTGAGGGCTCCTCTGACAACAATTTATAGGAAGTAAACACAAGCCAAATATCAGCCCTCAACAAGACAGACAAATTACACGTGATACTTTTACTGGACTAACAATAAAAGGCTTGTAGAAGGTTACCAGAGCTCCGCTTCATATGTCACAGATTATGATTAATTACAGACTCAAATCTTTGTATTGAGAGATCAGAGCCTTTTGCTCTTAGGAGGGAAAAAGATGAACGGTAATTTCTTCTTCTGGCACTCCTCCCACCTTCCACTGAGTCACTGGTATGAAAAGACATGATACTTGTCTGTCTTCATTTCCCTCTTTCTCTTAACTGCCCAGGAAAAAGGAACAAAGGTTTGATCTACAGAGTTGCAAGTTTTATCTCTGCTGCTCCAGTTGATTTGGTGGATCAAGCTGTAAAACTAACACATTGGAGGTGCTTATTCTGGGTCCCAGGGGTTCATCCTGGATCCCAGGGGCCAGGGACACACGCCCCTTTGGGTGTGAGGAAAGTTATTCAGAGGCTGAACCTGCTGCTGCATGTGCTCATATGTGGCAGGAACAGGACTGCCAAGTCAAGGATGTAAAAATGACAGGATGCAACAGAGAGAGGCCAAGGAAACAGCCTAGGACCATTGATCTGGAAGGATGGAGAAGATAACTGGATCTTATCTGCATCTGCTTTGAGCAACCTCCACCAGCCTGCCTGGACTGTGTGAGAGGTGACGTTCACCTCTGGTCACTGTGTCACTGTTTTACAGCCAGTTCCTGCCTTCCAGGGTTTCCAACAGACCGTAAGAGAAGAAATAAGACAGCACAGGCCTCGGGCCAATTTAGTTACAATGAAGGCTGGTCAGAGAAGTCCCTGAATAGCCTTGGAATAGGGGGAAGTTTTGTCATTCTCCTTCTGGGCTCCAGACTGGTCCTAAGCCAGCCACCAAGCCCCCCCTTCCCCCNCCCAGCTTTCCATGTGGTGACTCCATTAGGATCTGGAATATATTCCTGGAGTCAGTTTGGGTCAGCTGTCCCAGCTGTGTCCCCCCAACTCATTGTGTCCTCCTGGCCCCTTGCTGATGTGGTGAGAAGCAGAATAGCCCTTGACTGTGTCAGCCCTGCTCAGCAGAAACTAAAACATCCCTGGGTTATAAGGACTGTTTTCAGCACAGATCCCAAACACAGTCCCATACCAGCTATTGGGAGGAAAATTAACTCTATCCCAGTCCAAACCAGCACAATGTTATTAACCCAGCAGTGTGCCAGCTGGATCTAGACCCTTCATGTACATAGATCAACTGATTTTTATAAAATATGGAAGATACACTGAGACAACAGCCCTTCTATATAATCCCTAAATTGAATAATATGAGAAATTTGGGTTCAGAGTAGAATTAGTGTTTTTTCTGAGCACAGAATGGATGGCATTCCTCTCGTGACCTTTCTCAGGGGCAGGCAGGAGCTCCACATGGACTAGAGAGTCTGTGATCAGGTAGGACATGCAATAGTCCACATAACCTCATCCAGTGCTACCGGGAAGAAGAACAAGAACTTTCACAGCCCAAAGATATCCATTTCTCCCTGTATGTGTGAGCTCTAGCTGCACAAACGCCCATCCAGACCCATGCTGAGAGCCCCTGCTCAGATGGAGGGACCATGGGGAAATGAATCCTTTTACAGGAGAGAGAGGAAGAGTCTGAGAGCCAGGACAGTCCCCATGCATCCACGCTTGGCTACTATCCTGAATTGGGCACTTCAAAGACTATGCCCAGAGGGGACCCACAAGGCATATGAGGACATTCCCTCAGATTTTGAAAAGAAACAGTGGAAAGAAGTCCCATTCCAGACACTAATGCACAGTCAGCAGGCAGTTCAGCAGTTCTCTACATGCATGTCAGG
>VWZF01005781.1:34860-81385 GCA_013396755.1 Sclerurus mexicanus
CTAGCGGGGGGTACCCGGCGCACCGCGGGGGCTGCAGCGGTTTCCCTGGCACCTGCGATGCGCTCTGGTATCCTGTAGCACTTCCTGCTGCGGAATTGTGGGCTCCTAGAAAGGGTTTGCTCTGTTGATTTGGAGGCTCCAGTTTTCCTCGGAGCGTTTAGATGTGACAGCGATGTTGCATCAGTAATGTTAATGTATAAATATCGTTGCGTAATTGGGGAAGAATCGCTCAGCTGTGAACTTTCATGTGAATGTTTCAGTTGGGTATATGGGAGGGGTGGGGGGAGGTTTTGGAGCAGGAATCTGTTATGATAAGGGGGGGTGTTGTAAATATTTCAATGCTCAGCTCACTCGTGTAGCTTGTGTGAGCTCTATAGAGTTTAACCGGCCTAGTACTGTAATTAATAGTACTAAGGTTGATTTTTCGGTGGTCTCTGGAAGCGTGGTGTTGGGGGGAGGGGGTGGGTTTCTGTCTTTTTAAAAAGAATCAAATGTATGTTGTTTTAAAATTGTTGCATGTTCAATTCAAACTTTTTAACAAGTCCTTGATGTTTCAATTTAAAAGTGACCAGTGGGGCTGAGGCTGTGTCCACTGAGGCTAAGATGACTGCCTTTCCTGGCCATGGCTTTTCCATACATTGTGTGACCCTTGCCCTATGACCCTTTGGCTGACCTTACCGGAAGCCATGACGACAGCAGCCTTTTGCCATTAGACGCAGGGTGATGGTGAGGATTCCAAGGGTTAGACAAAACTGGTTAAACTGAACTAGGTGACTGTTACCTTGCGTGTTTTGTGGCCAAACCACCACCAAAAACCTCATACTGTGATGTAAGTACTTAGTGTAACTAGTAAACGTTTTTGTAAAATGTAGAAATGCATGTAATCAGTTAAGTTTTATATTTTACAATGTTCTGTAAAATAAAACTTAGCAAGGTGAATCTAATAAGGAGCAGTCACTCTCTAACAGACCTTAGGAGCACAGACTTGTAGGATTTTAGTCTGTTTGATTTGCCATTAATATAGATTATGGCAAAATTGCAAAGTTTATTGGAGGCTTAGAGAAATAAAGTCCTACTCCAGTAAATATGACTGTTAAGAAGCTGTGCCTGTAACATTGAGCTTTTCTCATGCTAGGAGCTGATCTAACTTTGTTTCTTTGTACAATCAAGGTGGGGGTGGTGGCGGATATAGCAGTCGCAGGCAATCAGGACGAGATAAATATGGACCACCTGTTCGTACAGAGTTCAGACTGATTGTTGAAAACCTTTCCAGTCGCTGTAGTTGGCAGGATTTGAAAGTACGTATTGATGTTCTGTTGTGGAGCTTCTTGTGACAAGCAGGAAGCAAGAGCTTCCTTTTGACAGCAATGTTGATTTTGAATTAGTAGAAGTAATTAGAAAGTGTTTGTGCGTGGATGTTTGCAAGCATTGAGTGCTGTTAAGCAGAGCCCCAGCCTGTGGCGTGTTCTGTGACTGTTACTTTGCTCCCTGAAGGATTTCATGAGGCAGGCTGGGGAGGTGACCTATGCAGATGCTCACAAAGAGCGTACGAATGAAGGAGTGATCGAGTTCCGGTCATATTCGGACATGAAGCGTGCCCTGGATAAACTGGATGGCACCGAGATAAATGGCAGGAAGATCAGACTGGTTGAAGACAAGCCACGCTCAAGCCACAGGCGATCCTACTCTGGCAGCAGGTCAAGGTAACTCCCAGGACATGTCAGTCACTGGATCAAGGCACTCAAAATGGGAATAGGTACTGTACCTGCAGTAGTTTCCTTTAGCTGATAGTTTACCAATAGGATAGGGCCTGAGAATGTAGAAGGAATTATTTTATGCAATACAGCAAAGCCAAGTTTGAGCAGTTTTTTTCACATATGAAACTTCAGATGCGATTCACTGATGGTACATTGAATCTGGTCGGTTAACAGTGTGTATCGGTGTGGCCATCCTTGCTCTTGAGAAGTTCTGTAGCAGCTTTCCTCTGTTAGATTATGCTACTACATAGCATAATGCAGTAGATGCATTTAGGAAGAGATTCTTTCCTTAGAGAGTGGTGAGGTACTGGCACAAGTTGCCCAGAGAAGCTGTGCCTGTCCCATTCCTGGAAGTGTTGGACAAAGCTTGTAGCAACCTGGTCTCAGTGGAAGGCATCCTTGCCCATGGCTGGGGCGTGGAACCAGATGATCTTTGAGGTCCCCTGCATGCCAGACCACACTATGACTCTTCTAGATAATGCAGGGCACACCAGGCAAAGAAAAAGGGGTGAATTAAATTTTAAATGTTTGTAGGTCACGATCCAGGAGACGGTCTAGAAGCAGAAGTCGGAGAAGTCGGAGCAGCCGCAGCAGGTCCCGTAGCATCTCCAAAAGCCGTTCGCGGTAAGTGCCACAGTGTTAACACTCAGTACAGGGACTGCTGCTCACTAAATGACAGATATTTACAGGCACTGTAAGTACAGTTCAGGTCACACAGAATAAACTTTGTTTCTCTTTAAAAGATCTAAATCCAGGTCACGAAGCAAAGACCGCTCACGTTCCAGATCCAAAAGCAGGAAGTCCAGATCGAAGAGCAAATCAAAACCCAAGTCTGACAGGGGTTCACGCTCTCACAGCAGATCCAAGGAGAAGTCTGAGAAGTCTCGGTCCAGATCCAGGTCCAGGTCTCGATCTCCCAAAGAAAATGGTAAAGGAGATGCTAAGTCCAAGTCCAGGTCAAGGAGCAGGTCTCGTTCCAATTCTCCACAGCAGCAGCCGTCTGCCAAGGCTCGTTCTGAGTCACCACCCAAAAGAGCTGCATCCAGGTCCCACTCCAGGTCCCGTTCAAAGTCTCGCTCGCGATCAAGATCTAGTTCAAGGGATTAGGACTAGAACTCTCACCTTGCACACTGTTATGGAACATTTTCCTACCTGTCAGGCCGTTAGTGTTATGTTAGTGCTTAAGAAGTTGGTTTTTTCTCTTGCAGGATTGAATGGCCTAAGAATTAAGTCATGAGGCATAAAGGTTTAATTCGTATCCCAAATTTGACAATATGAGATGGGACGGTGGTACAAAGCAGGGAAGTCCCCCTTTTGTAGAAATTCAGGTGAAAGTTCGATTTTATAGCATTTCTGCAGGAGTAACTTAAGTACTCTTAAATGCAAAGTGGTTTTTATATTAAAAATAAACTGAATATAACAGGCTAAAATCTGGGCTCTTTTGAAAGTATCCTTTTTTCCTGTTTTTTTCATTGCATTAGAACTATGGGTGTCATTAGCTTCATAGATTTCAGGTTACTGCCAAAGGCAGGATTGCCTTGCTGGGCAGGTCACACAATTCTCTGGTTTATTGTAATTCTGGAAGCAGGCTGCAAATTATATAAACCAGTAACAGTACTAGGAAGATTTTAGATCAGCAATAAACTCAAGTTGGAGGATTTATGTTGTACCTTGACTTGCCAAAAGAACATTCCCCCCGTACTGTGACTGTATTAAAGGTAATAAAGGTACTCTCGAACCTGTATCCTACAGTATTTCTGAAAACCCCATTGTTTCACACTTGAAATAATTAAAGCTTTCTGACATTCTTTGCTTGAATATCAAGTGTCGTTGTCAGACACGAAGGTGTCTCTTGGCTGTGGTCCAGGTCACTAGTATGTTGTATGGTTTGTCAGCCTCTAAATTTCTTGGCTATGAAACCCAAGTAAAGAAATCTGTCTTCCCTCCCCTTTGACTCACATTAACGTTTTGCTTCAGACTAGAGCTATAATTCTCTTGTATGTAGGTCTGAACTTCATTGGAAATGTAATCTCTTGGAGGTAGAGTTCTAGTTTTAACAAAGGCTTTGCTAAACCACAGTTGCCAATTCACTAAAATTGTGGAATAGGACTCATCCCCAAAATTTCCCTTTATAGCTAAATTGATTTTTGTAACATGCAGTAGCAAACATTAGAACTGCCTTGTACTCTTTATACAACATGTAGTTTGACTTGTATAAAATTAAATTGGTGACTCAAACTCTTGTGTTCATTGCGGTGTAACGGGATTCTTGCTCTGCATTGTGCTGGGGAAATCACAACTTATCCTGCTTTTGTGGAGAAACTTCTTCAGTGAGAGACTTAGTAGCTCTTGAAATGCCCTTGGCCTTGTGCTTGAGACCAGCATGAGCTCCTTCTGTCCCTGTTTGTCAACTGGTCCTTTGTGCAGTTGTGGCTGGGTGTGACAGCTGCACCTCTGGTCCCAGTTCACACATCTGTCCGGAGGAATTGGGTCAGGCATGGGGCACATGTGAAATGTGACTTGATGCTAACTTTTCTTTCCTGGAATTGCTTGATGTATAAGCAATTATCTTGAAATTCAGTTTCTTGTCTTTTTGTGATCTGTAGAAAGCTGGACTTTGTTACAGGTGAGTAACTGGACTTTGTTACAGGTGAGTAGCTGTACTAGGGTCCGAACAGAGGAGCACAGTCACATTCCTGGAACATGAGCTGAATCCATGCCTGGTGTTGCCATAAGATCATGTTACTGTTGCTTTTACACGGCTCAGACTCCACAATGTTTTTATCCCAAGCATGGAAAAAGCAACTGGACTTGAGCTGCCAGACTGAGCTTCCCCAAGACAGTACAGCCATGGAGTCTGACAGATAATTCTGGCATGGCTAAACTCACACTTCTGAGTGGTGTTACCTGCATGACTGAGGTTAATTTGTAATAAGGAATTTTTGTTTAAAAATTGAAGCTGTTTTAGGTGAAGACTGTATTTTAGCTTAGTGACTAGAAAAACTTTTGCAGTCTTGATCACTGCAGGCGGCATGGCCTGCCTTGGATTTCAAATTGGAGGGGAGTACTGGGGGCTTCCTACAGAATTCATACTGTGAGACCAAGTTTGGTGTGGACAATAAGACTTAAGCTACACTTGAGGAAATATTTACCTCCCTTAAACTTGACGCAAGTATTAATCCACCTTGGATCATGGGGATCATGAAGTAGGTCAGACTTGACAGAGAATGGCTCCTCTTTGTAAAATAACTTAATGGAAACTGCTCCTCTAGTAAAATAGATACCACACTCCTCAAAAGATGAATTGAGATCAGAGCTCAGCAGGTACATGTGCATATTCCCAGTGTCTCTCTGTGTGGTAACAAGATGTTGGCAATTACTTTTTTGCACATACATGTACAAGTAGCCCCTTGGTTCTAAAACTGACCCCCTGTGCTGGCCTAAGGATGTCTCAGCCTCTTGGAGTGGCTGCAGGCACCTCAGCATTGGTCAACACTGCAGAATGATGGTTCTTGGCAGCTACAGTCAGCTTTCTGAAATGATGTTGCTGTGACAATGGTCATGTTTGAAGTCCTCTTTATGCATGAATTACAGGGAGGGACCACATTGCCTGAAACTCCTACAGTTATCAATATATCTTCTGTCACGAGCCACATTCCCTGTCTCCCCGTGGCTGCTGTGTGAAAGGGCCCCTTGCTCTGCAAATGAATGAGGGATTCCTTGTCATGACTTGTGTCCTGGATGTGTTTGGAAAGCCAGTAGGATTTTGGTAGTGCCGTATCCCAAGTCAGCACAGTAAAGTGCAGGACTTGTCTAAATGCTGTAAGGAACTCGCCATCAAAAGACAAACATCCTCAGTATTCCAGCTCTGTCAGCACAGTAGGAGTGGAACACTCTTGGGCTGACGTGTTTGTGAAGAAAAGTGATTATTCCTGACATCTGGGTGTTATAAAAGCAGGATTTTGATAAATTTCACAGAAAAGACTTGGATGCTGGCTGCCTTTTGCTTTGTCCGCAGTAGTAGCAAGAGTCAAGGACAAAACCATCTGGTGTTGCTCATATCAGTTTTTAACCTGATCCTGGAGTCAGATTTTTGGGGATGTGCTTCATATTGGGATGCCTGATTCTTTTTCTTCTTCAATGTAAGTTTGGGCTTAAAAAGACAAAACAGAAACGCGCCTTCTTATCAAATGTGGGGGTGCAGGATTGACAAAATTGTAGTGTCCTGTAGCAAATGGTGAAGGAGAAATCAACACTGCCATTAAAAAAAAAAGTGAAAATTAGAAATGGGCTGTATTTGCAGACTGATCCCAGCCTTTTCCAGTATTTGAAAAAGCACCCTATCTTATATTTTGGTTTTTGCAAGTTTCTTTCTTAAATCTTAGAATCACAGACTGGTTTGGGTTGGAGGGACCTTAAACATTATCTCATTTCACCCCCCGTGCCATGGGCAGGGACATCTTCCACTGGACCAGATTCATCTTCCATCTTCATCCAATCTGACCTTGGACAGGGATGGATCATCCACGATCTCTATTTGATTCACTTTTCACAAAGAGCAGTCAGGAACAGTATGCTTTCTTGAAGGAAGGAAGAGTGCAACTTTTTTGTCTGATGAACACTAAAGTCTTTCACCTTCCAATATCATGCTTGAAGTAAAGCTGAGTGGCCAGAGTAGGTGACACTCCTTTTTACTACTATAACATTTCTACCTCTAAATTTTGTGGGTTTAGAGGCCATTTACAATTGGGAGATTTGCTTCTCACAGATAAAACCTCCATCCTGAATCGATAGTCTGAACATTTTCAGGATCTCTTCAGTGTCAACTGTGTAGTCCAAGGCTCAGCAAATCAGCACATTACACAACAACTGGTGAAAAATGAATTGGACATAGCCCCTACTATGGAAGACACTCTTAAGGCCCTACAGCAGGTAAAAACTGGCAAGGCACCTGGGGTTGATGGAAACCCACCTGCAGTTTGGAAGCATGGAGGCCAAGCACTCCATGCTAAATTTCACAAGCTCATCGTGCATTGCTGGGAACAAGGTGAACTACCATCAGATTTCCGTGATGCAGTCATCATCACCTTGTACAAGAAGAAAGGAGAAAAATCAGACTGCTCAAATTGCCGAGGTATCACTTTGGTCTCCTTGCTGGTAAAGTCCTTGCAAGAATACTTTTGAACAGATTCATACCTGCTATTGCAGAAGAACTTCTACTTGAAAGCCAGTGTGGTTTCAGAGCCAACAGGAGTACTGCAGACATGGTATTTGTTCTCACACAACTGCAAGAGAAGTGTAGGAAACAGAATGAAGGACTCTATGTAACTTCTGTTGACCTCACCAAAGCTTTTGACACTGTGAGCAGAAAAGGCCTGTGGCAGATCTTGGAATGATTAGGATGTCCCACCAAGTTCCTCAAAATGGTCATCCTGGTACACGAGGATCAGCTTGGCCAAGTCAGATATGGCGATGTACTCTCTGAGCCCTTTCCAATAATGAGTGGTGAGAAATAAAGTTGTGTTCTCGCACCAACCCTATTCACAATCTTCTTCAGCATGATGCTCCAAAGGGCCACATCAGACCTCAGTGAAGAAAACGGCATCTACATCTGCTATCGTACCGATGGAAGCCTATTCAACCTAAGGCGACTGAAGGCCCACACTAAGACCCTAAATCACTTTGTCCGTGAGCTGCTTTTTGCTGATGATGCCACCCTCTTTGCTCACACAGCAGCAGCTCTGCAGCGCTTAACATCCTGCTTTGCAGTGGCTGTTGAGGTTTTTGGGCTGGAAGTCAGCTTGAAGAAGACAGAAATTCTCTATCAACCTGCACCTCAGGAAGTCTTCCATCATCCCCACATCACCATAGGTGAATCAGAGCTTAAGTCAGTCCAGCAGTTCAGCTATCTGGGAAGCATCATTTCCTCAGACGGTGAGATTGACAAAGAGACAACAGGTTAGCAAAGGCATAGAGAGCTTTCGGAAGACTCCGTAAAAGAGTCTGCCTCAATAAACTCCTGAAGAAAAGTGCAAAGATTAGTGTCTACAGAGTCACTGTACTGTCTACTCTTTTATATGGATCTGAATCATGGGTCATCTACCACCACCACCTGCGACTCCTCGAACGCTTCCATCAGTGCTGTCTCCATACAATCCTAAACATCCACTGGTCTGATGACATGACTAATATGTCTGTTCCTGAACAGGCAGAGATCACTTGTATTGCGGCCATGCTGCTGGAAATGCAGCTGCGCTGGGCAGGGCACATCTCCAGGATGGAGGATCACTGCCTCCCTAAGATCATGCTCTATGGGGAACTCGCCACAGGCTGCCGCAAGAGAGGAGCCCTGAAGAGGAGATACAAGGACTTCCTGAAACAATACCTTAGCCTTGGCCATATTGACTACCTTCAGTGGTCTGTTCTGGCCTCCAATCAGGAGACACAGAGACACACCATGCATAATGCTGCTGCTTCCTTTGAGAACACACGCAGAATCAGTCTTGAGGAAAAAAGTTAGGAAGAACTGTGCTTCGCCAATACCGCCTTTGGAGACTTTGCGCTGTGCCTTTTGCAGTTGGACTTGTCTATCTCACATTGGCCTTTTTAGCCACCAACGCACTTGCAGCAAGCATGGTTAAAGCCCTTCCCAAATCTTCGTTTGCAAGGCGCAGCCTAGCTGTGATGATGATGAGAATTGGGAGATTACTCTGTCCCTAAGCCAATTGTAACTGCCCTTGGATGAGTAATCGAGAGGAGCGTTTAAATCATGATTCTTGGATTTATTATTCACACATGGAAGAACTTGAACTATTTCCTTTTCTTATGTAAGTCTAGTTCAGGTTGCACTCTAACATCCACAGAGCAATATCATACCATCAAAGGGCAAAAGCTGGGAAAGTAGGAACTTGCCTCAGGAAATCCCATCAACTTAGCTGAGCTGCTGTTTAGAATGTCCTTGGAAGGCGGTGCAAATGCTACGATAGTTAAGGATGCTTTGTTCAGTTGTGTTTGAAGGTAGAGTTCCTGCAATACCATCAACAGCTCTTTGCTGTGTCCTTGGTGCTTTGTAAGGGCTGTTTAAAAGTGAGCAGGAACTTTCACTTTGAAAGGTGAGAAGCAAAACTAACAAATACCTTTGTGTGTGGTGGCAGCAGTTCAGGAATTTTTACTATGTGTCCTTGGGATCATAACAGTCTTACACTGTGATCAGCCTTTTTCCCCCTTCTCTTTTGTGGTTAGGCAGAAAGGCAAAATGTGGGCTCAACTCTCATGGCTTCTTTACACATTATTATTTTGCTAAATGTGTGTGTAGATGTCAGAGGGAAGGTTTCAACTGTTCCATAATCCAATTAAAAAATGGCAATAAACAAGCTGCTCTGAAGTGGCTCATAAACTTCCACCTTTTTAAGTGACATCTGTCACTACAGGGACTAAGTTGGGTGCACATAGGTGTGTTCCTGTACAACAAGGAATGGATTACAGCAGTTGGTATGATCCCTACCACTGAAAAAGTGCTGACTGGGGGAAGATGTCTATAGCCCATGCATGACTTAAGATGTACTTCACAACAGCTTGTACTCGTACTCAAACTTTGGACATGGTTCTGCATTATTCTCTGAATCAGGGACAATATCCTCTTCCTCTTATTCACAGAAAGTGACTTCTGCAGGGTTGTTTAATTTAGAGTATCTAAAATACTCTTTTTACTCATTTTAAAAGCAAAAGCTTAGACTTGCTCCAATGTTTTACCTTTGGGTAAGAACTGAGTACAGTGATTTCAGATAACAGTGGAGGGAAAGATCTGCAGGTGACACCAGGGTTGGAAATGACTGGAAGATGCAGCTGGTGCTGTCATGTGGATGGAGTTGTGGGGGGAATTACTTGTGTAAACTTTTTACTTGTGTGTGCAGGTCCTGGTACATGGTTATCCTGTACATGAATAAGAAATTAGTGCTGTTAAGTCAACAGGTGGTAAATAGATCACAACTCACCTGCTTGGTGTGACCACAGTGCACAGCTACACCCAGGCAAGTTGCTGGGTGAAAGCAATGCTTCCCCTGGAATTGGGTATAGTGCTCTAAATGCTTTCCCTGCACAGTGTTTGTGGTCCCGGTTCTGCTCAGCATCAACATGAGAGGAAAATGACACAGCAGGTCATGATCACAATGGTGCAATAGGGATGCTGTACAATTAAACTGGGGGGAAAAGGTGGGGTGCAGCAATATCTCCTGTTCTGCTCAGCTCTGATACAAGCACAGAGTAAGTGTTGATGGTAACTGGGGAGACAAAAGAAAACTTCTGAGAGAGCCTTTCCACTTATCCCAACTGGGTCTATTTGCTGACAATTAAAAGTAATTGCTCTGTGACCGAAAGTGTAATCCACCTCTTGCCACAATTTCAGTGTCACCTGTGTATGTGTGACAGCTCAGATCAGGATTGTTTTGTTCTCCATACACAACATCCCCCTGGAAAGTGTGAAACTGAGGCACAGGATTGCAGTGACCTGCCCACTGGGAATAAAAGCTGCGGGTGGCAAAAATTTTCTTTTGCTTCGTGTTATATGAAGTCTCTATCAGGCTTTTGGGTGACATGATTTTGGATGTGACTGTGGCTGAGGACAGGAGTGACAGGCACTAGCACATCTGGATGCTGCTATCCCATAAATAGCAAAATGCATGGGCATGAATCCTGACCAAACAAATCCTGGAGTAGTACAGCCCTGCTGGAGTCTGCACACATTGGGTCTAGTGGGATTAATGGCATAGTGGACCTGAGTAATCCATGTCAGAATAAATTAAATAGTTTGCAGAATCACAAAAAAAAAAATCTCAAGCTAGAAGGGACATGTAAGGACCAAGTCCAACTCCCTGCTCCTGGCAGAACCACCTAGAACTAAGCCATAGGACTAAGACTGTTGTCCAGACACTCCCTGAGCTCTGGCAAGCTTGGTGCTGTGACAGGGAGCCTCTTCCGGGGACTGAGCACGCTGTGGGTGAGGAACCTTTTCCTAATGTCCCATCTGAACTTCCCACGATGCACCTTCATTCCACCTCCTTGTGTCCCATTGCTGGTCCCCAGAGAGAGGAGATCAGCCCCTGTTCCCGCTGCCCCCTGTGAGGCAGGTGCAGACTGTGATGGGGTCACCCCTCAGCTTCTCTTCTCTGAGCTCAACAGGCCAAGTGGCCTCAGCTGCTCCTCCTGAGTCCTGCCCTTAAACCCTTTCCCCATCCTGGTCCCCTTTCTCTGGACACACTCAAACCCTCTGATGTCGTTTGTGTGCTGAGGTGCCCAAACTGCCCCCAGGACTTGAGGTGAGGCCACCCAGAGCAGAGTGGGACAGACCCCCCCTCACCCAGCCAGCAATGCTGGGCCTGATGCCCCAGGACAGGGCTGGCCCTTGGGGCTGCCAGGGCACTGTTGACTCCTGTTCCACTTGTCCTGAGCCCAAACCTGCTGATTCCTTTCCCCAGGGCACCTCTACTGACTCTCCCCTCCACACCCCCCCATTTATACATGTATGTTCAGATGCTTTACAACAGAGGTCATGGAAATGGAAGTTGAGGCACAAGAGTGGGAAGTGGTCTGCTGTTACATCAGCCAGAGGCCTTGCTGGGAAGCCAAGGCTGTTTCATCTTTTTTTTTTTTTTTGGCAAACGTAGCCATTTCTCAGAAATTAATCATTCTGAATTAATGATTTTTTACAGCAATCATAGCCAGGGAACCGACTGGAGAAGGGAAATGCTGGTTTATTTTTCAAGAGGCTGAGTTTCACTTTGTTCTTGATTCAAATCTATTTGACCTTCCCACTGCAGTATAAAAGGACTAACATGGGAAGATCTTTTTCTACACTGTGCCAATGAAGATTTATTTGAAAATGGGGAAGAAGGCAGTAGCAGCAAAGGAAATTTCTGTACTTCCTTCCTGATTTGCAGGATCTATTGCTTCATCAGAGTCTGTGACTTAGTATTTTTAATGTATTAAAAATTTTGGAGTACAGAATTCAAGGTGACAAAGAACTGGCAGAATCACTAAAACAGAGAGGCTGTTCCTGCAAACTTCAAAGCAAGCAGGAACACTCTGTGCCCCAGGTTTGGAACAGTGAGAGCAGGCAGCTCCCTTTCCCTAGTCCATTCAACATTCATCAATGGCTGTTCGCAGCAGCTTAATGTACATCTTTGGCCTTTGTGCTTCCAGCCTTGGTTGGAAGCACACTTTCTTCAGGTAAGAGGGACAGACACTGTATAAGTGTCTGAAGGCACACGCCTTGTGTGGCCACAGAATACCAAAGAGTGGGCAGGGGCTGCCCTGGGTTTTTACCAGAGCTCTTTGGGAGCAGTACCCTGCATTGTGCCTATCCTGCTTTTCCACCAAAGAACTAGTTGAAGTGATTCTTTTGCTTCCCAGGTATCTTGGGGATGTTAACATTCTCCAGTCACTCTCTGGGCCTGTGGTAGGAGTGCTGTGGAGGGGAGGCAGCAATGCCAGCCAGGGCCTGGGGAACTGATTTGGTCTTGAGGGTCTCTTGGTTGCTGAGGAAGCACATTCCCATCAATGATGTCTGATTGCTATCTGAGGGGTTATCATGGACTCTTAGAAGGGTTTGGGTGGGAAGGGGCCTTAAAGACCATCTCATTCTACCCCCTTGCCATGGGCAGGGACACCTTCCACTATCCCAGGTTGCTCCAAGCCCTGTCCGACCTGGCCAGGGATGGGGCAGCCGCAGCTTCCTCTGGGCAACATGTGCCAGGGCCTCACCACCTTCACAGAGAAGAATTTCCAGTATCCCATCTAACCCTCCCCTCTGTCAGTGGGAAGCCATTGCCCTTGTCCTGTCCTTCCAGGCCCTTGTCCACAGTCCCTCTCCAGCTCTCTTGGAACCTTTTAAGGCACTGGAAGGGACTCTACGGTCTCCCGGAGCCCTCTCTTCTTCAGGCTGAACACCCCCAGCTATTCCAACCTGTTTCTATAGACGAAGGGCTCCAGTCCATCCTTAACAACCGTGACATAGAGAAGCAGCACCTTGCCGCTCTCAGTCCCCCGTCCCGTCTAACTCTGGGGCCACGGCCCGGGGATGCCGGGTTGGTCTNCGAAAAGCTGCGGCGGGGCCGAGCGCGGCCCTGCGGATACGGCCCCGCGCGTTTCCACGGCGACGGCGCGGGCTGAGCCGCCCCTTCCTCGCACTCCCCGCGCACACTCGGACCGGCCTCGCGCCCCTCCCGCTCCGCGCCCCCCGCACCGCGGGCCGGGCCGGGCCGGGCAGCGCCGCCGGGGCTCGGAGCAGCGTCCGGCCGGGGACAGGGAAGGAGCGCGGCCGGGCACAGACGGCCTGGGCTCGCCCCATCCCCTCTCGGCATCGCCGCATCCCCGTTCCCGCACGGGCGAGGCCCCGGCCGGGTGAGCGGGGCCGGGGCCGTCGGGGAGGGACGCTCCAGCATCCCCCGTGCCCGCGGCGGTGGGGCCGGGCTCGGGATGGAACGGTGCGGAGAAGCCGGGGCTAGACCACGGCACCGTATGCGGCGCGGTGTGTTCGCCCAGGGCCGCCGCCCCGGGGTATCTCAGCGGAACACTGCCCTGCTTATCTCCCCGGGCCAGGCTCTCGTCCCGCCGGGTGCCGGCACCCTGCTGGTGCTGCCAGCTGCAAGGCGCTGCCCAGCCCAGTCCACAGAGACAGGGAACCGCACTGTGCTTCCCTGGCTCTCCCAAGGGATTCCCTCTGGTTCACACGAGGTTGGAAGTTCCTTCCAGGCTGGACGCTTGACCGTGTTCCTTCAGCTGTTTCTCACACACCGTGTGAGCAGGTGCTGTCCAGGAGCCTGGAAGTGACACCACTGCAGCCCTGGACAGGGCCCTGCATCACGGAGGGCTTTGGTCCAGCCTGACAGTGCATAGCCCAGGCTAAGGAGATGGTGTTCCTCATGGTCTAGGACAGGTTGTGGATTTATTTCTTTTCTAGTTATAAAAGAAGATAAAAGACCAGACATTTATAAATATTTCAGGATCAGGTATCCATCCTGTTTGGATGTTTCTTCCTCCTTGTAAGTGTAACTTAGGGAAGAATATCTCTTAACTGTGCAGGGCTGGATGCTGCAGCAGGGCTGGTACTATTAGGGGACAGTGGAAGGTGGGTGTGGGTGTCCCTATTGTGTCTCTCAGGGGTGACTGGGCTGGGGGTCTGTGCCCAGCTGGAGCTGCTCAGGCTTCAGGCTGCCTGTTGGCCTCAGCGTTGAGCTTGGATGGTGTTACCCTGAGCCCTTTGGGGTGACACAGGTCACTGTAACTGCTCATTCTCCCCACCTGTGGCTCTGCGTGAATCTACAGGCCCAAAAGCTAATCCTGGTGGCTGTGACACTCCTGGGACAGCAGGTCAAAACCCAGCCCGAGTGGCTCTGCTTTGTCAGCTATGTCTGAACCTAAAGCTGAAGGCAGCTTGCTGCTTTATTGCCCTTCTCCCTCTGATCTCCATTTTCATAGAATCTGTTTCCTACTTTGAAATATGCAACATGGACAGGCTTTTACTGTGCAGAAAAACATTTAATCTGGTTTTGAGATACTGATAAATTCCACAGCCCACTCCAAACCTCACCATGCTGCAGCAGAATTTAGGAGCAGGACTTTGTGGCCCCTGGTTTATTCCAGAGGAAGTATTGCCTCCTGGTTTTGAAGCAGGAGTCAAATTTGGAAGGGAAGAGGTATGTGTAGGATTGTCTTTCTCCACTGGACCACCTGCCTGTGCCAAGGGTGTTGCTGAGTGTTCCTGTGTGTAATATAAAGCAAATACTTTCTGCAGTGCCTAGCCTCCTAAACATCTGCTCTGGGCAATGCCAGAAGATGGGAAGATCCAAGAGAGAAGCTCCCAGCCTAGAAGGTCTCTGCAGTGCTCTGGCTGTACCACTTTTATCATGATCCCAGCTGGTGCTCTTTATTAAAGGCTCAATTTTGCCACTGGAAGTAATTAATAATCCACGCCTCAGCTGATGGTAAGGATGGGGAAGTTCTCTGCTGTGGCTGAGAAGACTCCTGAAAAAAATAAGTCACAGAATCAGATTGGGTGAGGTTGGAGGCACCTCTGGAGGTCACTGCCCAGCCCTTGCTCCATCAGGACCACCCAGAGCCGGCTGCCCAGGATGTATCCAGGCAGCTTTTGAGTCTTTCCATGGATGGAGACTCCACCACCACCCTGAGCACCTGCACCAGTGCTTGGCCACCCTCACAGTGGAAAAGTGTGCCCTGATGCTCGGAGGGCCCCTCCTGTGTGCCAGTTTGTGCCCGTGGCCCCTGGGCCTGTCCTTGGGCATTGCTGAGCAGAGCCTGGCCCTGTCCTCACTGCACCCTCCCTCCAGGTATTTATGCTCATGGCTGAGATCCCCTGAGCCTGCTCTGCTCCAGGCTGGGCAGTCCCAGCTCTGTCAGCCTCCCATGGCAGAGGTGCTTCAGTCCCTTCATTACCTTCATGGCCCTGTGCTGGACTCTCTCCAGTCCATCTCAGTCTCTTGTACTGGGCAGCCCAGCTCTGGCCCCAGTGCTTCAGAGGTGGCCTCAGTTGTGCAGAGCAGAGGGGAAGGGGTCCCCTCCCTCCCCCAGGTGTGATGCTGCTCCCAGTGCAGCCCAGGACAGTGTTCTCCTTTGCTGCAGGAGCACATTGCCAGCTCATGGGCATCCTGTGTCCACCAGGAGCCGCGTGGCCTTTCCTGTCAGCTGCCTCCCAGCTGGGTGGCCTCCAGCATGTACCAGTGCAGGTTTGAAGAACATTTAAAATTCTGAGAAACCACAAAGCCAATACACATGTTAATGTTGTTTTAATTATCATTATTTTAAGCCAATTTTGTGATTAAAAGAAACACCTCTTTTGAACAGATTGTGCTTTATAAAGCACTGACAGGGCTGTGCAGCAGCTCTGTGCTGGGAGCCACTTTTCTTCATGCTCCTCTGTGGCCTGTTGCATGCAGCATATCCCTCCTCTCCAAGCAGCGAATCATTCCCTGGCTTTGCCATGGTTTTGGGAGAGGGTAGATGCGAGACTGGCAGAGCTCGAGGATCATGTGTGCATGTGTTGCTTGTGTGTATAACAGCCATAGAAATGCTTTCCAAGCCCTTGGGTTGCTGGTCCAGAGTATAGCTGTGCCAACACCCAACATTCCTCGTTTTATGAGCTAAAGCTCTCTGAGCATTAGAACCAGTGATCCTGGTTGCCTTAAAATGTGTGTTTTGTGGCCATTTTCCTTTGCACAAGGGAATGTGTGTGTGCAGACACTGTGGTATCTCCAGTTACTCTCAGGTGCTCAGGAAGGCCAGCCTGTGCTTCATGCTCTGCTTTCATGCTCCCCTGTGAAGTGAGGGGCCATGCAGGGACTCTGTTCTCTGTGCCAGTACTTGGTTTCCCAAACCTGAAGGTTTGTCTCTGACTGAGACCACTGTTCCAGAGACATCTAACCCTGCAGTAAGAACTGGCTGGAATAGGCTGGCAGGGTCTCACCACAGACAGATGCTGTATCCACAGCCATACTCATACATGGAGCACAGGATTGCAAGTACTGTTTCACCAGAGCAAACAAAGCAGGAGAGAGCAGAGCACTTCTGGATGACAGTTGTCTTGAAAAATTCCACCTTCATGTTGTGGTGCTCTCTGGAGGGACCACAGGTCAGTGTGTGTGTGGCCAGGGTTTCCTGGAGTGGCTTTTCTCCTTTCTGGCTTCTTCAGAGTGGGAGCCCAAGGTCCTTGGCAGTCCCTCAGCAGAAGGCAGAAGTGAGGGGTGGATGTGCAGTGTCCTTGTAGAATGAATGGCTGGCAGGCTGGAGAGTAGGGCTCACCTGCACTCTCTGTAACACATATGGAGTTACATCCAATACAAGGAAAAATGGAAAACTTGGGGACTCACTGTCAAGGCCAAAATAGCTGCAGCTCCGCAGTTGCTCTTTTAAAAGCTGGCTGGTGGGATTTTTGAAGGCTGCAAGTGTTGGCCTGATTCTAGTCTTGTCCGGGTGAGCAGAGTTTTATCAGACGTCATTGGGCCATGTGTAAACCAAAAGCTTTTCGAGATCCCAGCTAAATAAACAAATAAATAGATTAAGCATTTGTTCATTATCTAGAGCAGCCAGCAAAAAGAATCATAGAATATTCTGAGCACAAGGACCATCAAGTCCAACTCCTGGCCCTGCCCAGACATCCCAACAATCCCACCCTCTCCCTGAGAGCTCTGTCCAAACGCTCCTGGAGCTCTGGCAGCCTTGGGGCCATGACCACTGCCCTGGGAAACCTGTTCAGTGCTCCACCACCTGTTGGCAGAAGAACCTTCTCCTAATATCCAAGGGAATGTGTTAGTTGGGTTTGCTAATTGTGCTGATTTGCAGAATTCCATCCTGGTAGGTTTTCAAGACTGGGCTGGATAAAGCCCTGAACAGCCTGGTCTGATCTCATAGCTGACCCTGCTGGGAGCAGAAGCTTGAACTAGAGACCTCCTGAGGTTCCTGGATTAGGTCGTTCCAGGGCTTGCAACAGGTCCCTTGAAGTGATCTCTGGCGCAGTAGTACCTGCCTGTGCTCTGGCTCCAGGGGCTGAAGCCACCAGAGTTTTCTCAGCAGTGGACATCCTCTCCATGACATCTTTTCTGCTCTCAGGGAGCAGGATTATCCAAATATATGTGTGCCAGTGCCTTTCTCGTGCTGTGGCAGTGATGCTAGGGCAGATCATAGGTGTGGCTGAGCCGCTGTACAGATACCTGTTCTTTTCTCCCTTTTTCCACATGTAGTGCTACTTGTGTTACTTCACAGCAGGTTGGGCTTCCAGAGATTTTTATATCAAGTTTTAAAAACTGTGAGCTGCAAACAATACCTCCAGTCCTGATTCACACTCCTCCAGGTGGGGATGGAGCTCTGTAACCCAGGTACTGTGTCACGCCCACACCTGTCTCACCAGCAAGATTCCAGTGCCCTCTGGGACTGTGGTCCAGGAGCTTGGAATTGTTTCTGTGGGGGTCGTCTCAGAAATCCTGAGTTGGAAGTTTAAAAGTATGTGCTATGATTGGTGTGAGCGATGTTGGTGGTAAATTGTTGTCTAACACCACGGAAGCCCTTGATGAAAGGTGGGAGAGCCTTGGGAGCTGCTGAGTGTCATCTGTGGCAACAGTGTGCTTACAAGTTCACACCAACAATATTCTTACTGCTCAGATGTGGCCTTGGAATAGCTTTGGGCCTGTCTTCCCATATGGATCTTAAAAGGAGAGGAACATGGCTTGAGGTGGCTGTAAGTATAAGGTTTTGTGGTGTCTAGGACCTCAAAGTCTGTGCTTCCCACTGGGTTGCACCAGAACACATACTGAGGGAGTTCTTTGCAAAATTGTGCTCCACGTGTGCTTGAAGGGCAGGAGCTGGGTCAAAGAGTTAGGGAAAGGTTTCCATCAGCAAGAAAGAGGCTGCTCTGGCCAGAGGTGCTGGGGAAAGCATGGACACCTCTGTTGAGGGGCAGATAAGAGGAACAGAAGGCATAGTTTATGACAGAATGATGGAATCATTAAGGTTGGAGAAGACCTCTAAGATCACTGAGTCCAACTGTAGGGCAAGGCTATGGGCTGGATGGGCTTCTCTCTCTCCCTCAGGCCTCTTGGAGGGCTCCTAACCCTCTGAGCTGGGCTGCTGCTGGGTTTTTGCCTGGCCCCATGTGCCCACTGCATTGTTCACTAGGGCAGGAGCAGCCCTGAGAGCCCTCCCTTGCTGAGGTGCCCTGGACACCAGGAGGCAACGCTATCCCTGCCTGGGCTTGCAGGCAGGCCCTGGTCTGGGGACATCGTGGCACAGGCACCATCCTGCTTGCTGGAACACAGCAGGGGCCAGCAGCTCCCCAGGGACAGGGAACCAAGGAAGGCAGTTGCAGGGGCACTGTGGCCACATCCCTCGGAGCTCAGGCAAGTCCCACTGCTGCCAGACCTGCTGGAGACTGCACTGCTGCAATGTGGAGCCCCTCAGCCCATGGATGGGGGTCCCAAGGGAGGCTGATCATAGCCAGTAAGGCTCAGGAGTGCTCTCAGGGCCTCTACACTTTGCCTACTCCTTGAAATTCATGGCTAAACAGGTTGAACATCACCAGTCCTGTGAGAAACTGCATGCAGCAGACATCGAGTTTCCCTCATTCGCCACCTCCACCATGAGCTCCTCTCACTTGTGAAATTCTGTCTTGCAGCCAGTTAGAAAATCAAGGGTGATCAACAGGAGAGCTGGAAGGGGAACTTCATGGTCCTCCACTTGCTCCAGGGTAGGATTTGCCAGCCCTCAGTCAAAGTCTGCGTTGGAGCAGTGTAGGCCCCTGGAGGAGCCAGGAGCATCTTGTGGTGGACCTGCTGTGCTCATACCATCTTATGGTGGTGGCAAGTAAGAAAATCCCTTGGCATTTGAAGTCTTGAGCTGGGATCTCACAACAGGGGCTTTACTGGTCATGTTGATGCCAGCTGTGACCTTCATGCTGTTCTCTGTTGGGTTCAATGGACCTTTCGTACATCTTGTAGTGGTTTCTGCTGGGAGATGATGGAAAGGGACACCTACCTCTGCAGTCACTTTCTCACTCCTTTGTTGTGTTTGTACGGGTACCCAACTTGATTTCTTTCCTGCTGTCTTGCAGTGCCCTGCTCTGTGCCTAGGCAAGGTGATGGACAGCAGGGTGGAGATGGAGGTGGTGAGAAGCACGACGGGCAATGCTGTTGGGGAGGTCAGCGTCCATGTGGTCACCACCGAGAGCACTGTGCAGAGCACCCACCTGCCAACCACTGCCTTCATCATACCAGGTATGTGGAACAGTCCTCTCTAATTGATGCCTCCCCAGCCTTTTCCCTCCACACTTATACCTCACACTCCTTGTGTATCTGTACTCCGCTCCAGTCTTGGGAAGCAAAGTCATGCTACTGTTGCCATTTTAGAGGTTTTCTGTGGCTATTTCGCATCACTTGAATGGTTTGTGGTCAATGAAAACTTACTGAGTTTTAAACCAAAGCTTTTATATCTGGAACAGCTTTTATATCGGGCAGCATAGTGTCCTGGGTCCCTGCTCTGGGGAGCTGTGGACTCCTGGGCTGCTGCATTATCATAGAATCACTGAATATCTCAAGCTGGAAGGGACACATAAGGACCAAGTCCAACTCCCTGCTCCTGGCAGAACCACCTAGAACAAAGCCATAGGACTAAGACTGTTGTCCACTGACAACAGTGGAGACTGACACTCTCTGAGCTCTGGCAGGCTTGGTGCCGTGACTGCTTCCCTGGGGAGCCTCTTCCGGGGACTGAGCACGCTGTGGGTGAGGAACCTTTTCCTAATGTCCCATCTGAACTTCCCATGATGCACCTTCATTCCACCTCCTTGTGTCCCATTGCTGGTCCCCAGAGAGAGGAGATCAGCCCCTGTTCCCGCTGCCCCCTGTGAGGCAGGTGCAGACTGTGATGGGGTCACCCCTCAGCTTCTCTTCTCTGAGCTCAACAGGCCAAGTGGCCTCAGCTGCTCCTCCTGAGTCCTGCCCTTAAACCCTTTCCCCATCCTGGTCCCCTTCCTCTGGACACACTCAAACCCTCTGATGTCGTTTGTGTGCTGAGGTGCCCAAACTGCCCCCAGGACTTGAGGTGAGGCCACCCAGAGCAGAGTGGGACAGACCCCCCCTCACCCAGCCAGCAATGCTGAGCCTGATGCCCCAGGACAGGGCTGGCCCTTGGGGCTGCCAGGGCACTGCTGTTTCCCACTCTGGCTCATCCCCCAATTTCTGCGTATAACCAGGATTACCCCATCCCAGGTGCAGAATCCAGCTGTTACTCTTATTAGATTTCATACACATTTGTGATTGCCCAGCTCTCTGGTCCATCCAGTTCTCTCTGTTAGGCCTTTCAACCCTTGAGCAAATCCACAGCTCCTCCTAATTTCTTATCATCAATAAACTTACTTAATTGACATTTGATGCCTGCATACACGTAATTTATAAAAACATTAAAGAGCACTGTCCCTAAACCAGCACCCCAGGGGAACTCCACTGGTGATGGCCGCTAGCCTTTAAGTTTTTGAGCCCACCCTGTCAGCCAATTGTTCACCCAATGTATGATGGACTAGTTGAGCTCTGTGCTGGACACTTTGTCCAGAAGGATACAGTGAGAGTCGGTATCAAAAGCTTTGCTAAAATCCTTAAAGAACACATCTGTTGGCTTTCCTTGGTCAGCTTGTGAACCTGTGTTGGCTGTGACAGATGACTGCTGCCTCTCAAGTGTTTTTCAGTAACTCCGAGGATAATCTTCTTCATAATTTTATCAGGCACTGTAGTGAGATGGATGGGCCTGTAATTTCCAGGGTCATCCTTTTTACCCCTCTTGAAAACTGGAATAATTTTCAACCCAGCTGACCAATGTCTTGCAGGAGGTGTGTGAGCCAAGCATGGATGTGTGCTAGGTGAGATCAAGGGTGTCCTTCAGAAGCAGATCTCCCAATTTTTCCTCCTCCTGGTGACTCAGTTCTCACTGCAGAGAGACCTTGATCTGCACAGAGTGTTCCTTTGAAATGTAACTAAACTGTAAGTTTTAAACTGAAGTTGTAGTCCAGGAGCTTACCAGGACACTCCTGCTACATCAAGGCACTTTGGTCACAGAAAGAGGCTGAGATCAGGCTGAAGTGGAAACCCTTGAATATGGGTAGTGTTGGTGCCACTCCCCAGCACAAGCCATTGCTGGTTGCTGATTTTTTTGGTCACTTTGCCTGCTTGTGGCCCACAGCACAGCCCTCAGCTGGGAGACCATGTCCTCTGTGATTTTGTGCTGCCTTTGAGCCTTTTTTGCGTCAGTGAAATGTGCTGTGTATGCCTCTCATTGTTTGTCTTCTTTCTCCCCTTCTCAAGCAAATGCCACTACCATCAACCTTCCCACAAGCACCTTAGAAATCCAGCGATTCTCCCGGGAACCACAGAGAAGCACAGGGGCCGAAAGGCCGGAAAGGGGAACAGGGAACGAGCCCATCACAGCTACTGTCATTCCCCAGATTGGCGGGGTGCAGACCTGTAGCACAGTCCGTGTGCTGGAGTGGAAAGACGGGGTGGCTACTTTGCCTGGGAGTAACCTGCGGGTAAGTTCAGCCCTGGGCTACCATGTTTGCCTCCTCTGCCACTCCCCTTAGCTCCTTGACCTTGTAAGTCCCCCAGCCTGTGCCAGGCAGGGACCACCAGGATGTGATATACCTCCATAGTACCTGAACAGGTACCTGACAGTACGGTACCTGCACCCCTGCTGAAGGATCCCTTGGCTCTTCTGGCTCTTCTTGTGCCACATCCCTATGTCCCTCCCATCCTGGAAGCTTAGCAGAGCTCACACATGGTGCCTGGAGGGCTGCAGCAGGTCTGCCCTGCACAGGGAGGCACAGGGGTGCTATGTGCTATACAGGGCATCTTTCCTTTCCAAGCTGTACCGTGGAGTTGGCTCTCACCCAGCTCCTGCACTCACCATGGAAGTAGCGCTCAGCAGGCAGAAGGTGCCTTTAGGGGTGCCCCTCAGTGCATGAAGTAACTTACATTTTATGCACCTGTTTCTCAGCTGCTGCTCAGCCTCAGGGCACCACATCCTCCAGCCGTCCAGCTACCAGCTCCAGCCGTCTTCCAGCCATTCTGCCAGCTGGTCACCCGAGAGCCTGCAGTGTGTCCAGCACAGACTGCAGGCAGGGGCATCTTCACAGGGAACTGGGATGCTGTGCTCATCTCTGTCCTCAGAAGAGATGTCCTCTTGTTGGACATGCTGACAACCAAACCATGTACCTCACTCTCAGAACTCAGGTGCACCCACTAGCTATCACGTCACATTTCTGTTCTCCTTGTTAACTCTTCTTCCTTGTTTTTTGGTTCAATGACATAGTTCCGAATAAATGAGTACGGGACACTGAAGGTGGTGAGTGCTGATAAGATACCTCCAGTGGAAGCTGTAAAGGAGGATCACACAGAGAGAGATGAGGACTCAGAAGTGGCACCCACCAGCAGAAACAATCCTGCTGTGGCTAATGGTAAGAGCACCATGGTGGCACTTGAGGGGTGGGTACCACCGTCCAACACATGCTGTCTGCTGTGGTCCCTGAACCAGGCAAATGTCTCCTGCTTCTGCTCTCCTTCATTTGCTGCACCCTGTGCCTCACTGCTCCTCCTCTCTCCTCCCAGATGTGCCGGAGCAGAGCAAACTGCCCACAGCAGAAAGCATGTGCCACTGCGATACCTGTGGCCGGAGACATGTGTGGGATGGGGCCCGGGAAGGCAGGGGCTTCTGCAGTGAGCACTGTCACCAGCAGTTCAAAGAGAGGTAAAGGAAGGGGAGTCTGCACCACGCAGAGCCGTATCCATCCATCTGCCCCCCCTCCTCTGCTCCATGTGCTCCAAGAAGGAATGTGAGCACCTCTGCCTCTGGGGATTCCTCTTGTTCCCCTCATTCCTATAGGCAGAGTGCTCTGACTGCAGAGTGAGGAGAAGAATGCAAGAAGCACAGGAGCCAAATTTTCTCCTGGCCAATTTGTGGCCTCATAAACTTGTATCTGCTGAAGCAGGGCTGTCACAGGAGGTTGCTGCAGAAAGTGCATCCAGGCTGAGGGCAGTGGAAGGCATGAGTCATGGGGGCATTCCCAGCCACTCTGCTGACTGATGTGTGACTCCTGGGACTCATTTTCCAGCATCTCTGTGTGATTCTGGTGCAGCTTAGAGCCTTGCTACAAAACTAGATCCCTTTTGATCCATCCCTGTGTTCAGGTTTCTGACACCTAAGTGTGGCCTGTCCCTGGTTCTAACTCATGCCAACTTGTGTGCTGAGGAACGTGTACATTAAGTCAGGAGAGTGTGAGTAAGAAATGGGGAAACAGTGATTCTCCAGCAGGTCCTACCTTGCCAATATCCCAGCCAGTGTCACATGCTGTGCCACAGTGATTTACTCTCCCTTCTTCCATGCAGGTCCGTCATTGTGGAAAACTCTGCCAGCACCACCAATGCCACTGAAATCCTCAAGCCTGTGAAGAAAAGAAAGAGAAAGGACTATCAGAGCCCTTCAGAGGAAGAATATGAATCTGAGCAAATGGTAGGATGAGGGCAGGGAGGGCATGTGTGCAGATGTGCCAGTGTCAAGGGGGGGGGGGCATGGGCCACCCCTGTGTGTGCCTTGAGTGTGCACAGTTCTCATCAATGCTTTTCAGGGCTGTGTCAGCTGTAGGTCAGAGGGGTATCCCAAAAGACTTGAATGTGTGGGGCATCAGGGCTTCTAACACTGGGCTGGCTGTTTGGCATGACTCCCGTGGGCTGGGCAGTGCTAGGCACATTCAGGCTAGGTAGGTATTGAGTGTTCTCAGCTGCTCTCTTGAGTCTGGGCCACCAAAGCAAGTGTTGAAGTACGGGCGTGTCTGTCTGTATGCTGTGTGTCCTGGAGAAAGAGAGACTTTGACAAGGCAAGGAAGCTCTGCTTGCCAGCCTTGACTGTAGCAGATCCACTCCAGTGTGATTGCTACCACTGAGTACCAAAATCCCCTGCACCTTCCCATCATCATATTCTCTTGCAGCCCATTTCTGGGCCAAGGCAAATCACGGACGTCATGGAGGCACAGTAAGGCACTTGGCAGCAGTGTGAGAGTACAATATACAGCCTAAATCTCTGTGCAGACCTGGGTTTCTGTTTGTCTGGTCTCGTGTTTAGGAGGAAAAGCAGGAAGAGCGGAAAAACTCTGTGGGAGACTCTGCCATGAGCAATCTGGAGGCTGAGGCATGGAATGGGAGCCAGCACGGTACGGAGGGCCAGGCGGGTGGTGGGGTCAGCACTCCCACAATGGCTGGGATGTCCCACTGTGGGGCTGGACCATTTTGGTGCTCCAGCAGAGTCAAACACCTAGTACAGTGCAGCGGTACGTGTGCCTGAAGGCTTGTGAGCTCCTCTGCTTGCTTGATCCTGCTCTCTCTGTCTCTTTCTGTTTCTCTCCTTTCCTCTCTTTCTCTCCATGGGAAGGGTGTATCCGTACAGATACGGCTATGTCTGCTTCAGGCACTGGCCTGTGCTGTACAGTGCTTTCTGTCCCTGAATTTGTTCCTGGCTTGTGGATATCGTGTTTGCTCCCAGAGACACTGTGCTGATCAATAAGAGGATTCTGCACCATGTGTGGCTTTGCCCTCCCTCGGGATGGGCTTCCCTCTTGTCATCAGGAGTGGGAGCTGCTCCTGTAGGTCTGGTGCCACTGAAGCCATGTGATTTGGCGTTGTCTCATCCCATGGGGATCTATTCCTGGACTATATCAGAGATCTCAAAAGCAGAGCTGTCAGCATGAAGGGAAAGGAGACAAGCTGAGGGAGGCAGTGTTTGCTTCGTTGTTTTTTTGCCTGCAGTGTGATGGGGTGAGGGGGAAGGAAAACTTGGGGAAATAATGAAAATAAACATTTATGGGAAAACTTTTGTGTTTGAGTAATGAAAGGTCATACGCAAAATAATTTTAAAATGAATATGTTCTAGCTTCATACTCCTCTCCATAGTCATGTGCAGGCACAGTGGCAGGGGCCAGGTGTCATTAATCCCTGATGTAACACTGAGTTAACCACTATTAAAAAGGAATTGCATACCTTTCTCTCATGGGTGTCCACATAGCACGTAACCTTTCCTGCTGCATACAAGTAAGCAGTGCCGAGCAGTTTTTATTTCAACATTTTATTTTCTCGTATTTTAGAAGTACATCAGCAAAGAAAATACATACCTGGATGCTGGATACTTCAGTGCAGCATTGTCAGTGTATGCTCTGACTCCTGGTGTGTTTGTCACTCTCGGGAAGTGCAGAGCTTGTATTCACAGATTCCCCAGCCATGCCTGGCTCTTTTTCTATGTCCTAAAGAATACTATCACTTTGAAGTATCAACAAAGCACTTGAGTTAGTCACTTTGATCACTGAAGCTCAGCTTAAATTTCCTCCATAAGTTTTTATTTTTTCCATCTCCACTTCCCTTACACCCAAGGGAGGAAGGAATTAGGTCTGTTTTTCCCTGCATTTAGGAGCTGTCCTACATGAGGCTGTCTGCCATAACTGACCTGTAGCTGTGAATTCCTCAGTACTGGAACAGGCACAGCACTCCTGGAGTCCCTTCAGGTGCTACAAAATAGGGAGAGAAAGTGGCTGGAGAGCAAGAAACTTGGATTATGTCTCATGTGCCTTGGTTGAGGCCTTTGTGGCCTTTTCAAAGGCATGAAGGGTTACCTCCCTGCCTGTCGAGTCTGTCTTCTTTTTGTGTAAATGCATCTCTAGGGCATCAGGGTGGCCCTGGTGTGCCAACAGGGGTCAGGTGGTTGTCTCAGAGCAGAGGACAGCAGAGCTGGGAGGTGAGCCTGCTGCTGGTTTGACTGGCTAGGAGCCTTTTGCAGCTGGGAATGGTTCTCAGACCTCTGCATGGATCTTGCTGGCTGTACAAAATCCATCAGTGCTGTGGACATATCAGATATACTGGCTGAAGGAGGACCTGGTTGCAGAGGTCTGACCTGGTCTTGATGCTTTGCTCAGAACAGCTTGTCCCTCAGGCTCCTTAGAATCATAGAATCATGGAATAGTTTGGGCTGGAAGGGACCTTAAAGCTCATCTCATTCCAACCTCCCTGTCATGTGCAGGGACACCTTCCACTAGACCAGGTGCCTTACTAGGACATCGTACAGGGACAGAGGACATTTAGGTCATGGGGACTCCTGGTTCTGTCCCTCCTTGCATACTGGCCAAGTTTGCTGGAGAACAGGCTCTGATAGGATAGTGCTGAGCTTTTCAGGGATGCAGGACTCTGTGTGAGAGTGGCACAACCCCAATGGGACCTGCCTACCCTCGGCACCACCCTGGGGCAGTAGGGCTGGGGCTGGAGTGGCCTCTCAGCAGCATTTGTGTGCATTTGTGCTGCGCTCAGGTGCCAGTGAGGAGAAGAAAGAAGGCTGGTCTTGGGCGTCCTACTTGGAGGAGCAGAAAGCTGTCGCTGCCCCTTTAGATCTCTTCCAGGATGTGAGTTGGGATTTTCCTGTCTTTTTCCCTCTTTCATCTTCTCTTTTCTTTCCCTTTTTTTCCCCCACCCCTCCTCCTTCTGTCTCCCTTGCTTCCCTATTTTGCGGGACTGAGCAATATCAAGCTCCCATTGTCACTGGTCAGCCTCCAGTTTTGATTTGCTTGGAGTCCCCCTCCCCAGCAGGGTGTTGTTCCCCATCCCAAACACCCCTGTGGCTCTGGCAGGGTCGTGGAGCCTTTCCAGCCCTTCCTCGAATCCAGGTGTGGGCTCTCCCAAGGCCACATGGCTGTGCTGCACCCCTGTTCCCAGGCGTCTGACTTCCAGGGTGCCCCACACCCCCAGCTGCAGCTTTTAGCCAAAGGGCACTCTGCCTTGCCAATAGCAAGAGATGCAAACCCAGAAGGAGGTGCTTTTCTATGGGAAAAGAATTACAATTTGGGTCACAACATAACCTGTGACCCATAGTCTCCTGGTCCCAGCAGCTCCCATTGCCTTGTGGTTGCTCTTCAGGCTAGTTCTAGACTCAGCTTCCTGTGTTGGTTTTCACATTGTAGTTTAATTTTTGTTTCCAGTACCAAGTAGCTTCCCAGCACAAGAATGGATTTAAAGTGGGGATGAAGCTGGAAGGGATTGACCCACAGCACCCATCTATGTACTTCATCCTCACTGTGGCTGAGGTAAGGTGCTTCCCATGTTCCTGGGTTCCTTGGACTCTGGGGCAGGGAAAGTGCTGCCAGCTGGCCTGTGGAGGAGATGAAGCTGGTTCCTTTGCCTGCCTCTGTCGCTGCAGGAGATGAGCTGGTCCTCCAGCACCTTGGACAAACAAACAGCTCATGGGGACTGCCAGCTTACAGGGACAGTTCACAGTGCTGTGGAGCTGCAGTTGTGCCCTGACCTAGTTGGTCTCTCCATCATGCTTTCACAGCAGGTCATGAGGAGAGGGGTTGTGGTGATGGCAGCAGCCTCTTAGCTTTGAGCTGATGTCCCTAGGACAGGTCTGAGCCCTTGAGACGGAGGGTGTGGAGGCATTCCATTCCTCTTCCTTGTGTCTGTGTGGGGTCTCCACTCAGACATTTAGCAGTCAAACCCACCTCTCCTTGCAGCACTTCCCAGGCAGCCAGCATGGCATTTAGCCAAAATCCCTCCATCAGCAGCTTCCCTAGGTACAGAAAAGAGAATCTTTGCACTTGCTGGATCCAACAAGTTGCCCCACCATGACATTTCATGCACCAGCCTGAACATCCCTTCTTAGGGATGCCTTATGATGGCCTTGCACTGAACCTGTTCCATGCTGGCCGCCCTTTGGGACCGGATTGTGCCTCTTGCTTTGGGCACTGGCCTCTGATTGACTCGACGCTTCACAAAGCAATAGAAGCTGAGATGGTGTGCAGGAGGGATGGATTATGTAATGCTCAGCTAGGGAGAGCAGCAGGTTTCCATGGTTCTTTCCCTTTCCTGCTTTCTCTGCTGGTAGGTGTGTGGTTACCGGATGCGCCTCCACTTTGATGGCTACTCTGAGTGCCATGATTTCTGGCTGAATGCTGACTCCCCTGACATCCACCCTGCTGGTTGGTTTGAGGAGACAGGGCACAAACTCCAGCCTCCCAAAGGTAAGGAGTTAGTTCGTCTTGGGTGCTGGATCCTGGTGAAGGAGGGGGATGAACAGTAGGGCCAAATGTAGAGATTGAGGTGGAGACAGGATGGCTTCATGGGAACCAGGATGGATACTCACAGGGGTTCCATAGGACAACCTGTCTCTTTCAGGCACCTGAAAGAGACAGAGCTATCTCTTCTTGCTCACAATTTGGAGCAAATCCCTGTTAGATGTCCCATTGCCAGGCTGGAGTCAGCCGGCGAGACTTATTCTCTCTGTGCAGGAGCTGCACTCTGGATTTCCACTGCTCACGTTTCATAACATCCTTTCAAAACTAGCCATTGGGCCTAAGCCATGAGCTTTGGGCATTCCAGGGCTGCCGTGGATCCTGTCAGAACACAGCAGGACGTGTGTGGCAGGGTGACGGCAGTTCAGGGATGGCCAGACTCACCCTCACCACCTCCTGGCTGTGAACCCACTTCTCTCATTTCTCTTCCTGAGGGGTTGTAGGTTATAAGGAAGAAGAATTCAGCTGGACAAACTACCTGAAGTTAACAAAGGCTCAGGCAGCTCCTAAGCACCTCTTCTTGGTCCGAAACACTGTGAGTAGCAGCATCTCCTTCCTACCAGAGCCTACAGGTTCAGGTGTGAGTTTTCCCCTCCAGCTGAGCAAAATGCCTCCGCCAGCACTGGGCTTTCCTTCTAAAAACCACAGTGCAGAGGCCCAGAGCATGTACTGCTGGCTGTGGCACACTTTGCTGCTTAGGATCTGCGGCTTGGACACTAGTTTGGTGTGCCCAGAATTGGTGCTGGTCTGAGTCACTGTTTCATCCAGTTCGATCTCACGGACAGTTAAATCTGTTACAGGAGTACTGGTAAGGAGAAGTAACCGCTACTCTCAGCAATTATTTTGCTAAAAAAAATCAGTTAATGTTTCATAATTTCATAACTCTTTTTTCTTTGTTTTGTGTCTTCATTGTTTCTGTGTCTGCCTATTTTTTTCACATGGAAGCTTGGTTAAGGAAAGTGGGAATGTAGCAGATTGCAAAATGTTTCTTTGTCAGCTGCAGTGGAAACTCAGTCTACTGATGAATCAACCTAAGTTATTTTATCTAAACCCTGCTGTTCATTGCTGCAACAATTCCACCAGTGTGTGTGATGCAGCATTTTACAGAGATTTTGGATCCAAGAAATAAAGGCAAGGAGGGGAGAAGGGCTCCATTCCAGCTGCTTCTGCATCGCCTAGGGCATTGGTCACTGCTGACACTGAAGGACTGTGACCTCAAACAAGTGTTTTGTGACAAAATTGGAACTAGTATCAGTTGGAGGTTGTTTTTCTCTTGGAGGTTGCTGCTTATAGAAGATCCTGAAGGTCTGAAGATCACTTTTCCTCTTTCTCTGTGTGGCCAAGCTGAGTTACTTACCCTCTGCCTCTTTCCTTGCATACACAGTAGGACACTGCCCTGCTTGGAGCCTGAGTGGTCCTGGGCCTGACTGGAGGCCAGAGAGGGTCTGGTTTTGGGACAGTTTGGGGAGGTTCCTCCTTGCAGCAGGCAAAGGAAGTGTTGAGGAAGGAGCTGGTGCTGCAGCTTGCCCCTCTCTCCTGCCAGCACGAGGCTTCTCCGGGATTCAAGGTGGGCATGAAGCTTGAAGCTGTGGACCGCATGAACCCTTCCCTGATCTGTGTTGCCACAGTGACTGACGTGGTGGATAATCGCTTTTTGGTGCACTTTGACAACTGGGATGATACTTATGACTACTGGTAAGTGCACAGAGGCTCCTGGAGTGCCAGTGGTGGGGAAGACACTATGCTGCTGCTTCAGCAAGAGTGACAGGGTGCTCAGGAAGGCATGGGGCAATCCCAACATGCTGCTGCAGACAGGCTACCAGTGGTCCCAGGAGGCAGAGGGCCACCCTCCTGTGTTGGAGGACAAACCTTTATGTGTTCCATGTCACCTCCTGGAATGTTGCCGTGGCTCTTTAGCTGACATGGGGCAGAGACAGGAATGAACTCATGCTGTGGGCTCAGGCTGAAGCCTGCTTGGGAGACAGGGTCACCTACACTGCAGAGACTGAAGGCCTGATCTTTAAAAGGAACTCCTGCATCTGTAGGCAGGGGATTGTGGCCAGGGTGAAGAGATGTCCCAGCTGAGGCTGATTGAGACCAATTAAAATGGCCAGTTAGCAGAGCCAGGATCCTGAGAGCAGCTCCTTTCCTTTATGGTTAGAGACCTCTGACTTCTCACTCCAAGGGGCTGTGGGGCTGCAGCAATTTCTGTCCCTGGCTGATGCTAGGCAGCTGCCTGCTCTGTCCCAGGGCAGACCTGCAAAGCAGCATCTTGTGAGGGTGCTGTGACTTACTGGGAGCTGGGATGGGGACATGAGCCCACCCAACTGCCCTTGTCTGACTGCTCCAAGATCTGGAGGGCGTGTCCTGCCTTCCCTCTTGCAGCAAAGGGCTGCTGTTCCCTGGGCAGAGGCATGTGCATGTCCTTCCCCTTGGAGCTGAGTTCCTCTACTCTAACCCTTGCCTTGCTGGGCTCTGTGGATTCCCTGGGTCACTCAGGGATAAAAGTGCTGGAGAAAACCTCAGTTTCTGCAGGGGCTTTTGCTGGTGGTGCAGGTCTGAGGATGCTGCCAAGTGTCCTGCCCTGGGTCCCCACAGCCCATGGTGATGAGCTGGGTGTGTAAGAGCTTGGGTGTGTTTTCTAGGTGTGACCCCAGCAGTCCATACATCCACCCAGTTGGATGGTGTCATGAGCACGGCAAACCCCTCACACCTCCTCAAGGTGAGTCAGCAACCTGGGAGTGCATCCCCTTGGGGACAGGCTTCTTAGAGTGGCATGGGGTTCCTGGGGGCACAAACCCCATGATCCTTGCTTATCTGCAGGCCCAGGCAGTTTCCTTCAGCAAGGCCACAGCCAGGGAGGCAGCACGTACTTGCTGTGGCTTCTGTACATGTTCAGGTGCAGCATGGTGGTTGTCTTGGGCCAAATTTCCACTCAGAGACACAAGGAGGACCCAAGCTGTCTGTGCACACCCAGATATTTTCTGCTTCCTTGTATCCTGGGTTTCATCATCCATGAGAAAATAGTAGCACTTATTGGTGTCTCTCAGGTTCCCGTGTGCCTGGCACAGACTTGGTTGGCCCTTGAAGGCAGTGGGATGTCCTGAGGTACTTGCTGTCTTCCTGCATGTGTGTCTCACCTTCTGCATCTTCCCCCTTCCAGATTATCCTGACCCTGACAACTTCACCTGGGAAAAGTACTTGAAGGAAACTGGAGCATCTGCCGTCCCAGCTTGGGCCTTTAAAGTGGTGAGTGCCACATCATCTGCTCCACCCCACCTCAGCAGGAATTCAGGTTTTCTCCATTGCTAGGTCTTTTATAAGAAGTCCAGAGATGTTCCGTGTGCTCCTGCCACAGGCTTGGGCTTTCGATCTACTCTCAAGGTTCAGAAGTCAGGGCAAGTAGTGGGAAAAATGAGAAGTATGACCATCCCTTTGACTAGACAGAAGCTGGGTAAAGGGAAATAATTTAGGTTTGCTTGATTAGTTTTTGTCTCAAACTGTACCACCAGCATCTGCATCCAGCGAAATGTGGTTGCAATATAGATCCCAAAAAAGTGTCTCTTAGAGACCTTCTTCCCTGGGGCACAGGTTTCCCATCTTGTTAAAGCACAGGTCAGATTCAGGATGCCTGTTCCCACTCTCTCCTGTTGCCACTGTGATCTGGGATGGCTTTTCCCCAGCGAGACCAGGGCTTGAAACTGGGACTGAGGAACACACACTGCTGGGAAAGCTGCCGAGGGGTGTAGGTGCCTGAAGCACAGCCCTGCTCCCCCCTGACCTGGGTTCTTCCAGCGCCCACCCCATGGCTTCCTGGTCAACATGAAGCTGGAGGCAGTGGACAGGAGGACTCCTTCCTTCATCCGAGTGGCCAGTGTGGAGGATGTGGAAGATCACAGGATAAAGGTGGGTGCTGGAGGTTCAGTGTCCAGGCTTGTGTCCAGGAACTATGCTGGCTTGCTCCTGCCCTTCCCAGCTCACTGGGAGTGGAGGTCTGTGGAAATCCACTGTGCAGAGATTGACAGGTCCCAGTGCCTGGCTCCAGGAGTGGAGGAGAGCCTTGGGCTGTGGTTCAGCTTTACCCTACTGCTTGCTGTCTTCTTGGAGAGTTCCAGAGATCCTCAGGAATGTGTCCTGAGTTTTGAAGGGTGACCTGTCTGCTTGTTTTCCTAGATTCATTTTGATGGCTGGGGCCACGTCTATGATTTCTGGATTGATGCGGACCATCCAGACATCCACCCCATAGGCTGGTGCTCAAAAACTGGACACCCACTGCAGCCTCCTCTCAGTAAGTCCTGTGCCTGCATCAGTCCCTCCTTGCAGGGCACGAACACACCAGACCCCCAGTGTTGCTGCCTGCACAGAAATGGGACAGCAGGTGCTGGCCATGGATGGGCAGGGAGGAAGGACCTTTCCATGGATTTGTCAGTTGGAAAAGTCATCCCTGTTTAGTACAGGCAGTGAGCCCAGGGCCTTGTCTCTGCCTGGGCTTGCAGCCATGACAGTGTCTCTCTTGTTTCTCCTCCTGGTCTAGGGCCAAAGGAACCAGCCTCCTCTGCCCATGCAGGCTGCCCAACCCTCGGCTGCAAGAGCATCCCTCACACCAAGAGCTCCAAGTACAGCTTTCACCACAGGTGAGTTCCCCAGCACAGCTCAGAGGGTCACAGCTTCCCTGCAAGTCCATGCCAGCTCTTCCTATGTCACCCTCACCATCATCCAACCCTGCCCTGCACCTACCCTATGACTATCTGTCCCCTGCTTTCCCCAGGACAGGCCCCAAGGCAGCATGGAGCTTACAGCTGGTGTAACCCGTGTGAGCCTCTCCTGTTCCTGTCCTGTGGCACCTAGAGTCCCTGGGAGTGCCCTGTGTGCCCATCTACCTGTGGGGACCTATAGGCTACGGAGAGGACAGTGTCTGTAAGATGCTGTTCACTGATGCCAGCTGTAAAGACACTGTTCCTCCCATCCCTCATGGGTGCATTTCACTGTGAGGCTGAGCTGAGAAGTCCTGAGAAGGAACACTGCATCTTCCCAGCTCAGGCAGTCACTTGTGAGACCTTTACCAGGGGAAAACAGGCTCAGTCTAGTGCCAACCACAGTAGACTGTGCTAGGCTGGCATCAGGAGGAGCCAGTATGGTGAAGTATCCGTGAAGATGCACAAGGCAGATCTGCCTCTCAGAGATTTCTCTACTGGTCATGCTCATGACACTTGCTTCCTGCTCATTCTGAGTCTGGTCTGGATGCCTGTGGGGTCAGGAAAGGGAAGATGTGAACCCAAATAACTTGTTTGTTCAGCATTGTGGTGACTTGCACAGGGTTGCTGGGATGGCAGATGAACAAGAGCTTATACCTGAAGAGACTGGGTGTGCCCTGCCAAGGCAGCCAGTGCCCTTACCCCAGGAATTTGGTCAGCATATCTTTACTCTGCTTTCCATGACTGGGACTGTGGCAGCCCACAGTTGGGGGCAGAAGGGTGGCCCTGCTGGCTTGTGACCCCATGCTGCTCTAAGCTGGGTCCAATGCTTGTCTCCCCTCTGTTCTCTAGGAAGTGCCCCACACCGGGCTGCGATGGGTCAGGACATGTGACGGGGAGATTCACGGCCCATTACTGCCTCTCAGGGTGCCCACTGGCAGAGAAGAACCAGGGCAGGCTGAAGGCTGACTTGTCTGACACTGAGGCCTCGACTCGCAAGAGGAACCTGCTGGGCTTCCCTCAGCGAAAGAAATCTCGGCACCATGGGAGGTAGGGGTACAGCCAGTGAGCCACGTGCAGGGCGCCTGTGCCACCACTGCCTACCCTGGGAGGGATGACCAGGCCAGAGAGGCTCCTTGACCTCAGGGCAGCATGGTCAGTGGCAGATGGCCTTGGTCCTTTCAGCTCTGTTGGGCACTTCTCTTGGTTTTTCTTCCCACATTTTTCATCTTTAGCTGTCAACCCTTTGGGTGAGGGTCCAAGTGGTAATCCCTGCTCCCACTGCTGAAGCATTGCTCTGTGCGGTGTGGAGGAGGGCCCTTGGGCCAGTCCCAGCCCAGCTGGACATCAGTCTTCCTGTCTCTTTAGAGGGCGACCTCCAAAGTACCGGAAGATCCAGCAGGAAGACTTCCAGAGTAAGTGCTGTCCTCTGCCACAGTGTCATTGCAGGGCAAGGCTGGTGGAGCTGGGGCAGTGTGGAGTGGCTGCTGGGGGCAGGTCTGGCCACACAGGTCCATCCCAGTGAAGGGCTTGTGTTTGAGTGCCAGAGTTGATCATTGACAAGGAACATCCCTGCCTCATACCAGACCTCTGTTAGCTCCCTCAGCAAGGCTCTTGGGTTATCACTGTGAATCTTCAAATGCTTTAGGGCAAGGAATTAGGATCCTGTCTATGGCAGTATATTTTCTGGTGCTTTGTCCTCTTCACACAGGGATAATGGGATGCTATGCCCCAAAATTTCAGTGTGGTTGTGAAATGCCGAATTATTTCTGCCACACTGAAACTGATGCTGAACAGTTTGCTTGGTGTTTAGTTATGATGCCTGACATTTATCCCAGCCAGTCTTTATTTTACCATGGGCCATCTACCCCAGTGCTGAGGGTGAAAGAAGAGCTTTTCTTGGGAGCAATCCTTGACTCCTTGGAGCAGAGAATGAGCAAAAACCTTTGTTAAAAACATGAAATGAACTGGATTATATGGGAAGGCATTCTGGTGTTAAATTTTACTTAGTTCAGTATGGAAAATGAATGATTGAAGGTAGTGAGAACCAAGCAAAGCCAAGCTTGTCTCTAAACTTCTATCCCCAACCCCACCAAACTGAACACTTGGATACACTGATATCCTAGTAAATCAAGGGACAACCTGTAGCTCTTGATACCTGGACTTACCAGACCATCTGCTGCCAGGCCTTGGCCCTACCTTGAGCAAGGCTCTCCCCAAGGCTTGTAGGATATGATGGAATGTTCTTGTCCTTCTACCTCATATCACATCTTGCATTTTTATCCCCAGCTATTTCTTCAGACAACATGCACCAGTCTCTCTTCATGTCTGCCCTGTCCACTCACCCCGACCGCTCCCTGTCCTTGTGCTGGGAGCAGCACTGCAAGCTGCTGCCAGGGGTGGCTGGCATCACAGCCACCACGGTGGCCAAGTGGACCATTGATGAGGTGAGGTGGTTTGGAACACTTCATGCTGGCCACTGCCCTGCTGGCATGGCTGGGAGAACCTGCCTGACTGTGCAGCACCATGACAGACACACTAGATACACAGAGGATTCAGTGGTCACTCCTCAGGGCTAGTGAGGAAGTGGCCCACTGGACACGCTGGTGGGGGACACAAGGCCTGAGGGCAACTCCTGGGAAGCACATGCAGAACAACCAGGTTCTGGTATGATGCTCCCCAAGGCCCAGGGCAGGCAGGTGAAGACAAGCAGCAGTCTCTTCATTTAGGATGTTACAGTTTTCCAAAGTTTCACCTTTGCCAAGTTAAAAAATTAAAGCCCAGACTCTGCAGGTAAGCAGTGCCTGTTTTGTCTGAAAGAGAAATCTTTACCTCAAATTCTCCATCGTCACCTTCTTGGGTGTCTGTGATGGCCCCTCTTAAGGCTTGAGTAGCTGGAGAAGCTCTGGCACCACCCCCAGCAGCCAGCCCTGCCTGATCTCATGCACTGGAACAGGCTGCCCAGTGCAGAGGTGAAGTCACTACTCCTAGAAGTGTCCAAAAGTGGTGTGGATGTGGCACTGGGGGCATGGATTAGTGGTGGGCTTGGCAGTACTGGGTTAATGGTTAGACTTGGTGATCCCAGAAGGCTTTGCCAACCTTAGCAATTGCCTGATTTTCCCTGCGTGCCCCTCTACTGCCCCAGCCCCTCCGTGGGAATCCGCTTAGTGTGCTGCAGGTGCTTGTTGGAGATGGAACTGATGAAGCATTTGCTGCTCTGGGGCTGGCGGAGGACAATGTCTGTGCCTGGGTCCAGGGGTGGGCTCTGGGCATGGGCAGGTGAAGCAATTCCAGCATTTGCCTCAACAGCCACATGGCACCTTACAGGGCACAGAATGCCTCAGTGGCAGTGAAAGTGTGGGCTCAGGGGAGTCACCAGCCAGAGCTATTGCTCTGTCTTGATCCTTTTCTCCATTTATTCCAAGGTGTTTAGCTTTGTTCAGACTCTGACCGGTTGTGAGGACCAAGCCAAGCTCTTCAAGGATGAGGTGAGAAGGGCTGGAGGATGAGAGCAAGCGTCCAAGGACAGTTGTTTGCCAACAGGGCTGGGAGGAATTGGCCGGTGGCTTTCCTGGAGTGGATTGCTGTTGGATGCTAAGGGCGCATCCAGCATGGGGCAGTGACCCCACCCTGCAGCCCCACTGCACTCAAGTGTGCACCTGTCTGGCTGTGCAGATACGGGGCAGGAGGGGAGGTGCTGATACCCAAGGAGCTGTGCTGCCCTCTTCTCCTGGCATGGAGGAGGGAGATTAAGATGGGGGTAGGAGGAGGATGATGCTGCAGCCTTAATAGCACTATCACCTCCTGAGGGAAGCTGCTTCCTCCTCACCCTTTCATCCTCCCACCTTTGCACCCCCTCACCAGTACAGTGGTTGGATGACATTGCTGTTTGTCAGCCAGAGCTGTCGGTTTTTTTGGACCGTTCTATGGGCAGATGTGTGGGGAGTGGCTCTGGCAACCAGGGCAGTCTGATCCTGGGCACATTGGGTAAAGCCATTGTCCCAGCCTGTTTGTAAATGGCCCCTGTGCTTTAAGGGTGCTCTGGCAGGCAAAGCTGAGCTGGGGGCAGCCCCCAAGTGTGCCAGCACCTGGAGCAGGGAATGGATGGGTGTTTGCCTGCTGTCTCTGTTCTTTTGAGCTCCAGTGCAGAATCCCAGCCTGGCTGCATTGTGAGCTCCTGGGATGGCTCCTGGAGGGGCCTTTCCCCCTCTGCCCTGTTCCTGGGCACAAAAGCTCCCAGCTGTGGTTTATCTGGGGCAGTGTGGGAGTACTGTTGGTGGCCCCTTCCTGGCTCCCTGGGATCACCTGTTAGTGGGACTGTGCAGATTCTCAGGTCATGCTGGTACTGGCTGTCCCTCGGAATACCAGCCTGGGTTTTTGGTGAGTGCCTTTGTTCCTGCTCTCCTCCTCAGATGATTGATGGCGAGGCATTCCTCTTGCTGACGCAGGCTGACATCGTCAAGATTATGAGTGTGAAGCTGGGCCCAGCACTCAAGATCTACAATGCTATCCTCATGTTCAAGAACGCTGATGACACCTTAAAGTGACTTTTCTTAGCCCAATCGGGACCCTCCATCAGCACTGGTGCTGCCAAACTGTCTGGTCAGGACAGAGATTCCCCCAAGTGACCACAGTTTGTCATGTCCTGCTCATGTACTTTTGGATGCCACATCTCCACTCCTTCACCACTCCCTCTCCCATCATCTTCTCTCCACACTGCCCTTCTCTTCCAGCACTGGGTACAGGCTGACCCCAGGTTTTGGGGGCGACTGCGGGGAAGGTGGACATGGGACTGGCCTGTCTTGGCGCCACAGCTGCCCCCATGTCCTCCTGTGACTGCACCAGTTCAGGGTGGTGTTGAGGGTTGAGAGAGCACTGTGGAGGCTGTACCAGCTGGGGACTGACACCACTACTGCACTCACGCAGACGTGGGAAGGGACTGACTGCCTGCGTCCGTGCTAGCACCCATTGAAAGGCTGTCCTTGCGTTTGCTCAGCAGCTGAGAGAGGTTTGGGTTTTTTTCTCACTAGGAGCCTCTGGTGGGGCTTGTGCTGACACCATTTCTGAGGGACACTCCCAAGGAGCTTCTCATTTTACATTTTTTTTCTGAATTCTTTTGACTTTCCCTTTTTAAGGCCAGATGATGACTTTGCTTTGCCCCTTTGCTGCACTGGAAACCAGCAGCCACCTCTTGCCCCTTCAGGAATTGGATGTCCTGGCTGCTGCTTTGCCCATGACCAGAATTTGTGCTTTGTTCCTCTTTCCTGTAATGCAGCAGCTCCACAGCCCTGTGGGGCCAGGGCTGGCTGCATGCAGAACAGGCTCTGTTTCTTCTTGTGCTTCAGACTGGTTTTCCAGCACTTCTCCCGGAGAAAGAATGCTTGGATAACTTGTTCCTCTCACAGCAGTTAAGAATCCTCTACAAAGGAGAGTCAGGCCCTCTTTGGTCCATGTATTAGGAGCAAGGTGCACTAGAGTGGAGACAGCTGTCAAGGACAAGATGCATCTATTACTCCATAGGCAGATCCACTGTCACTTCTGAAGGTGTTCCTGAGTTGGCTGATTCGATCCTGCCAAGCTGCCTTCTCCCCATTGATTGCCCTCACAAGGCATACAGGGTATGCTGTTTGAAGAGCCAGATCTTCTGCTGTCCTTGGATCACTTATCTGCAAAGCTAAAAGAAACCCAGCACTTAACTGGTTTGTTTCTGTCCTTTTTGGAACGTAGCACCTTTTCAACAATGGCACAGGCACTTTGGGAATTCTCATGTCATGCTGTCCCTTGTAATGGAGGAGAGGCCAAGAGGGCTAAGGCTGCAAAGCCAGGAAAGCCAACATGGCTGGGAGTCCTTGGAAAGTTCCTATGCCTCCTGGCAGCACCCATGCTGCTCTCTGTGATCCATCATCCTGTGGGAGCTGTTGGAGCAGGGTGGTGGCAGTATAGTGCTGGAGGATGGCCACCTGCCCAAGGGCTCTCCATAGTCTGCACCAATATGATCCCCATACCATGTCCACTTTCTTTCCCATTCCAAAGAATGACTTACCAGTAGCAAAACAATTTCTCTCCTTTCCCAGTGCTCAAAGATAGGGATGAAGAGATGTCAGCAAGTGCACCAGCAAGATGTCCTGGAGCAGCACTGCCTTGAGATCCACTGTCATACCTGGGTCAACCTGTTCAAGGCTTCCCATGGAAATGTAGCATTTTGGCTCTTTGTTATTGAATATTTGGGGTCACATTTGACCAGCTCTTGAAACACCTCCTGCTTGCTCATCACGTGGGACTCACAACTGGTCTGTGTCTTTTGTCAATGCTTGGGTTTGATTTAGGCAGCTTTCCCTCTGTTTTTTATGTCCTTCCATCTCTTCAAGCACTGCAGTGGGACTGTGGAGACAGAGAGTGGGAAGGAACAGCTGTGTGTGTGTCTCTGAGTTCCACAGTCACTCCCCAAACCACTCTTTGTCTGCAGTTAATGGTCCTGAAGTCGATCTCTTCAGTTGATGGAGAGTCTCTTTCTGGCCCAGTGTGTGTGCTGGAGAGGAGGAGCCCTGAGACCTTTGGCTGTGAGGCTGTGAATGATGCTGAGACCTCTCCAGGTGTGATTGGTAATGAAAAGGCTCCCTGACACTGGACATGACTATTGAATTTACAAGGAAATGTCTTACAAAAGCATTCTGTTCTCATCTCCATTCCCACTTGTGAAGTTCTTCCTCCTGTTGGGAAAGGGGCTAAACACTGTTCCAGGGTGCTGGGAGAGGACCTGCTACCCTAGGCATCAGATCTGAAACGAGCCTGAAGGATGGAGAGCCTAGTGTCTCACAGGGCTGCCCAGGAGAGCAAAGGTGATGGCGACCTCAGAAGGTCCTGCTGAAGGGGAAGAGGAGCCATGAGCCAAGCCCTGGCTGGCCCACAAGGCTGGGTACAACCAGCACCACCAGCTCTTGCTCTGCTGTTGGGTGCAATCAAGCCGTGCTCTGCCTGGGCACAAGCAAAACAGGCAGAGCTGCTCCACACTATGCCAGCCATGGCACCACCTGACCTGGGATCTCCTCAGCTGCCTTGTGGACACAAACTGAACAGAACTGCCAGGGTGCTGCCCCTTGGCTGGAAGTTCTGGCTGCACAGCTGGAGTCCAGGTCTCTGCTGGGTCTGAGCTCTGCACAGGGAGCAGCTGTCAGCAACACCAGCCCCACTGGAAGAGTAATGAGAGATGTGAGGATCTGTGTCACACACCTGTGGAATCAAGCATCACTTCATCACCCTCTCGGGTTCACTCTGCTGTTGGGGTACAAAGCTGCTGGATTCATCTGGGTGAGGGAGTTACAGGGTTTGTAGGTGGTCAAGGGCTATTTACTGTTAAAACTTATAACCTTGTGTCCTTTAAAACCAAACCCAAAGCATCATGTGTGTGCATGTAGATGGCTGTTTGTGGGAGTACCATGATGCCATTCCCCTGCTGTTGGTGTGTTGCTATTTTAGGGTGGTGGTGTCTGTGGCTATGGAGACAGCCTGTCCCAGGGTCTTGAGCAATGTGTCCTCCATGAGCAATTGTCCCTGGTCCAGCAGGGAAGCCAGGAGAAGAATGGTTTGCTGCACCCCTGGCTGTGGCAAGTCCTCCATCCCCACAGAACACTGAGTGGGAGTCCCCCATCAGGAACCGTCAAGGACAGCTGTGACCAAGGCAGAAGCACCAAAGTTTCTTGTCCTTCCCCTGTTGCTTGACAAGATTCCTCACAGGGATGTTCACTGCTTGTCACTAAGAAGCCAGAGAGGAAAGTGGGTCTGGCCCACAGGTTCTTCTCTGGGCCCCTTCTGAGAGATGTGACTGCAGCCAAAATTTCTAAGTCAATGAAGAATTTTTGAAGTAAAATGTTTTTTTGACTGGAGGCCCCCAAGCCTATGTTTCTGCCATTCCTGCCCCTGTGGCTGGTGTTCGCAGGGCTTAGCTGGAGCCATGAGAGAGGTCCCACTACATGCTCCAGCCTCAGACATGGGATATCTTCTGGAGGGGCTGATCTGTGGCTGACTCCGGGGGTGTGGGAGCAGTTGGAGCCTCTGGGGAAAATATTTCTCCCTCCACATGGAAATAGGCAGCACTGGGACAGTGCGAGCCAAGGTCTCCATTTCCATGAGAGCAGCCAGCCTGAAGCTCAGAAAGCTTTGTGCCTGCCCTGCCAGAGCACAGCTGACCACCCCTGCCTTCCTCTGCTGATTTCCATGGTGATCATAAGCACTTTTAGAAAAGAAAAAACCTTTCAAATTGCCCAGGAGGGTTGAGGGCTTAGGGCAGTTGCTGCCTGCAGAGACACATCTGAGGCCATGAGTGCAATAAGGGTATTGGAGGAGGGAGCTGGGAGCGGGATGTGACTTGGCCACTCCTGTTCCTTGCTCCTCAGCCTTCAGGACAGAGCTTCTTGGTTCGCAGAGGGAAAGACAGGAGGGCTGCAGCCTGGCTCCTTTCCTCCAGCGCAGCCCTTCCCTCTGGGGCCTGAGCCTTCCTCATCCTTGGAGGGGAAAAGGGGAAATATTGTGGAAAGAGTGTGATTATGGTAACAGAAGCTTTTTGCACTTTCATTCATTTTGCACTCTTTTTTAATTTCTTTCATTTTTCCTATGTTTTTGATATCGGCGCCTCCTTTCTGTGTTTTCATAATGAAAATCCTTTTGTTGTAGCCAATGCAGCTATTCCAGAACTGTGTGTCCTGAGTGTACAGAGTTTTAAAGGCCCTATATATATAAATTTATCGTGGTGCAAAAGTAAATTTATATATATAGATGATGGTGTGATGTGTTTTGTCAGTGTTTTAAAATAAACGAATGTGAGCAATGGAGGCCTGTGCAGTGGGAGCGGTCACTGTGCCGTAAGAGCAGTCACAGGAGTGGTCACTGCAGTGGGACAATGGGAATGGTCAGAGCACGATAAGAGAGCTCAGTATGGTGGTCACTGCAGGTGAGTGGTCATTGTGTGGCAGGAGTGGTCAGTGGAGTGGTTTTTGTGTAGTGGGAGGGGTCAGCGCAGAGGGAGGGGTCAGTGTAGAAGGGTGGGTCACCTCAGAGGTCACTGCACGGTCGAAGTGGTCACTTTGCGTCGTGGGTGTGGGTCCCACCCCACGCCCCGCCCTTCTGCGTGTGCAGCCGGGTCCCCTCGGGGACCCCTGAGCAGACAGGGACGGGGAGGGGAACAGGGACAGGGGACAAGGGACAGGCGACGGACAGGAACAGGGGCAGGGGACAGAGACAGAGACAGGGACAGGGACAGAGGGGACAGGGACAGGGGCAGGGGACAGGGACAGGGACAAAGGGGACAGGGGCAGGGGCAAGGACAGCCACAAGAACGGTTTATTTATCCCACCGCTAGGCGCGGGAATGCCGGTGTTCCCGCACTGGTCCTGGTCAGGGCAGCGCTTCCTGCGGGATGCGGGATGCGGGATGTGCGTGGGCCCTTCGGCACCCGCCCCGGCAGCAGCGGCTTCGCATGGCTTCAGCCGTGATGAGCCCCAGCAGCACCAGCAGCCCGGCCCCCAGCGCCAGGCGCACCGCGTTGCACAGCGTGTAATCTGCAGGGGAGGGAAAGGGACGGTCTCTGGGGGCCCCTTGGGAGGAGCCCCCCGATAGATCCCAGACCAAGGGAATCTTCCCATGGGGACAGCAGGGGATCCAAGGGGGCACGCGGAACTCTGAGGGCAAAGAGACACAAGGACAAGAGGACACACTGGGGAATTCCTGGGCTAAAGAGAGATAAAGGGAAGTTCACAGGGAGCAAGGGGAGCCCCACGGGCTCCTGTCAGCTTCACTTCCCACACCCCTGTCTCTTGGAACACCCTCTATAGCTCTCACCCCACCCAGTGGCACCAAAGATGGGAAGGAGGAAAGGAACATGGAGGTGGCCCTCAGCTGCCACTGCCAGCCAGACAGTGTCACTGAGCTGTGGCAAGACATATGACTGTCCTCGGAGCTGGTAGGCGCAGGGATAGTGTCCCCTGACTCGTACCCCCAACTGCCAGCCTAGCAACCCTGTGTCTAGAGGGACTGTAGGTCATCTGTAGTGTCTCTGAGGAGCTGACCAGGCTCAAAATGGTGAAAGAAGCTGAAATCCTCTGCTTGGACCCCTCTTACAGCCACTTTTCTGCCTTAATTCCTCTTTTCTAGTTCCCCCAGATGTGACAGATTGCAGGGAGAAAGAGAAGAGTAGGATGTGGCTGGGGGGATGTCTCACCTCTCACCACCAAATCCAGGGTCTTGCTGACAGCAGACCATTCTATTGAAGCATTCCTGGTAAAACACTGGCAGCTGTAGCGACCCTTGGCACCTTTCTGCACATGGGAGAAGTTGTAGTCATCTTGTTCCCTTGAAAGAAGTTGGGCTCGGATCTGACCCTCCAGGTACAGAAAACAGCCAGTACTGGGGTGTGTGGTGGTGCAACGGAATATCACTTGAGCTCCTGCAGTCACTTCATGCCCAGGCACAACAGAGAGGTCAGGTCCAGGGAGATGGATCCCTGGAGAGGAGAGGGCACGAGAAGACATACAGGGCTTTGACATGGTGCCAGGAACCATCAAGATCTCCATGAGCCCACCAGCTGGCTTAGACAAAGGTCCCCACCTCTCCAGGCCAAAGAAGAAGAGAAAAATGCTGCCCATCATGTGGATAGGGAACCCAAGTGCTTCCATGCATTCTGGTCTGCACCTAGGGTGTGTGAGCCCATGGGAAGGGGTAACAGCACATCCCTCACCTGTCACTATGACATCCAGGTCATCGCTGCGAGCCAGCACAGTGCCTCCCTCCAGGTAATGGCAGTTGTAGGTACCTTTGTCCTTGTAGGTGACATTAGAGATAGGGAACTCAGCTCTGCTGCCAGTCTGCTCCAGGGTATGGAGCTGGTGACCGTCCTTGTAAAGCACGAAGTTCCCATTGCCACACTGGTAGCTGCAGCAGATGGTGGTAGAGCCTCCTGGTGGGATCACCCCGGGTGGCTTCAGGAAGATGGAGATTGTGGGGGTACCTGCTCAGGGAGAGAGACATGCTGCCAGACAGACAGGGAGCCCCCAGCAATTGCCCTGATATGTGCCTGGGACAGCCTCTGGGCCCCATCTCCACACAAGGGTGAGTTTTGTTCTGTGGGGCTGCAGAATAGCCCTGGGATATGGGTGGGAATCAGAGATGTGTTCAAATTCCCCAACTACTACCTCAAGATACTCACTTGGTGTAGCCTTGCTCTGTGCCACCAGCCAAGCACCTGCAAGAGAAGCAGCTGTGTAACATCTCTGAAGTCTCTGGATGCCTCCTGCCACCCTCTGGGAGCCCACACAACCTCTGGCACTCACCAAAGGTGAGCACATGGGTCACAGAGAGCATCATATTCCTCTTGGCTCTCTCAGTACTCGACTCAGCAGGGCTTCTTCAGAGGAAAGCTTTGACTGAAGGCACTGAGCAGCTGGGTGGCTTCCTGTGGGTCCTGATAAAACCTCGTTGCCACAACCCACCTTCTGTCCCACAGCTTGGGTTTTTGCAGACACAGTTGCAGGGCTGGGATAGTTGAACCGGTCACATGCCCAAGGCTGTGCCCCCGTGGTGACTTGGTCTCAGGATCCTGCAGACCCTGGAAGAAAAGCTCTTAGGACTTTTTGTTTCTCTTTCTTAGTTCTGGTCACTTGATGGGGAAACGTCTTCCTCTCCATCTTTTAAAATAGGGAGTTGTTTTGCAATCACATAACCACAGACTTGGTGACTCAGCAGAATGGACTAGAACAGAAGGAACTTGGCTTCCCTTTTGGCCTTCTCACGGGCTGTTTTGTTCCCCCCGGCCTATAGTGTCTGTCACTGGAGAAGGGACAGCAATACCTCTCACCTGCAGGTCTGGATGCACCCTGCAGGGCTGGTCTCAATCCCCATCCAGCCAGGCTTCCTCAGTCCTATACTGGAACAATGGAATGTCCTTACTCCGCATCACTGCTCCCTTCCACTCCACCTGGAGCCAGACCTCCAACCTCAGTTGCATCTTGACTATGCTGGCCAGGGATGTAGATGGAGCTCCCTTTGGCCATAATGAAGGGCTGATTACACCAGGTAAGTTGCTTCCATCTCCAGGTGATGTGGGAGTAGGGAACAGATAGATTGTGGCATGGAAGCTGTTGGGACACGTGGCAGCTTGTCCAGGGGTCCTGCTCTGATGGCTGCAGTGTCTGTAGTTCCCTGCCCTCCTCTAAGCTGCAGGCAGCATGTCTTGCCCAATATGTGTATGCAACCTCTGCCACAGATGGCCACAGCAGGAAAAGTACAGAGGACTCAGGGCTCAGCAGGTGGAGTTTTTATGAGTGTAACCCAGTGAGACTTCTCCACGGACACCCCCTTGTCACGGGGGAGAAGCTTGCATGCCCGTATGAGGTTGTGAGCTGTGCTGGCAGTGGTATGTGCCTCTGGTAGGGTCTTCCATGCTAGTTAGGTCTCAACTGAAGGGTCAGACAAAGTGTGTCCATGGACAGGATGGGCTCGCTAGCCTCCCGGCAACCATCCTAGGAGAAGGACAACTCTAACTCCAAACCCAGGTAGATGGAGCTCACTTAGTCCTGTAAGGCCATCCATCTATGAGAAGGATACTCTAACCAAACCTACATCTTGAGGACTTTGCTGTCACTGTCCAAGCTCACTAGGCCCTGGCAGATGAACCTTATGAGTAAAGGGTGGGGCCAGTTCCATGCATGCTGTGCCTCACCTAAAAAATCCACTGCACAGGCCTTAAGGGTTCACCCACATTTGCAAAGCCCTGTAGCAACAGGTTAGGGACAAAATGGCAGGTGATAAGGTGCACTGGAAGCCGCAGCCCCAACCCTGTGTGTGGGTGGTTCAGGACGTTGGTTGCTCGAGACTGATCCTGGAGATGACAGTCTGGTTCGGCAGCATCCTGAATGACCAAGCAGCCTTTTTCAAGGAAAGCACTGCTTGCTCCATATGGAGAGGGGCCTAGAAAAGGTGGCCTAACCAAAGCTCATCTCCACACTTCACCTGGTTGGCTTGCCACGGCCAACAGGCATCTTCTGATGTGGTCAAAGACCAAGGGTCAAAGGCATACACCTGCCTCCAGAGATGTGTCCAAATGGACAGTTGCATGTTGGAACATCAGAACCATGCTTGATACTGCAGATGGTGGACATCCTGGGTGTCATTCTGCTCTAATTGTCCATGAACTGTCACAACTCAACATCTATGACAGCTGAGGGGAGTGCTTCCCCTTCGCCCCCCGCCTCCGCCCACGTGGTTCCTGACATGTCCCATGGGAGAGAGACACAGAGAGACCACCAGGGAGGGTGCAGAGAGAGAGAGAGTTTATTGAGCATGGGTCGGGGTATTTAAAGGTTTAACAGCCAATGGGGAAGGGGTTAACTAAGGGCCAATGGGGGGACTTCACCTAGCTCTACAGGAAAGAATTCCTGCATACT
>VWZF01005785.1:15664-26979 GCA_013396755.1 Sclerurus mexicanus
GGCTCTGCAAGAGCAGGGCCAGGCCTGGAGCTGCTCAGGGTATGGTGGGGCAGAGGGGCCGTGGGTGTTGCCCACCCCCTGCTCTCTCCTTTGGGGTACCCAGCTCCATTCCAATGGGATGCTCCGTGGGGATGTAAGACGAGGAGATGCTCTGGAAAGGGGCGTGCACTGAACGTGTGACAGAATGAGGGTGCCCTGTTAATACAGGCACCCAGTTAAAGGGTGCCCCAGAAATGGGGGTGCCCTGGAGATAAGGGGGCACCCTAAAGGTGGGGGTCCTCCACTAATGTGGCTGCCTTGTTAATGAGGGTGCCCTGAGGTAGAGGGTACCCCATTAATGATGGTGCCCTGGAGATGGGGTGCCCTATTAATGAGGGTACCCCATTAATGAGGGTGCCTTAGAGAGGAGGGCACCCCAGAGGTGAGGGTTGCCCATTAATGAGACTGCCTCATTAATAAGTGTGCCCTGAGATGGGAGTGCCACACTAATGAGGGTGTCCCATTAACGAGGGTGCCCTGGGGAAGGGGACACCCAATTAATGAGGGTACCTTGAGATGGGGGTACCCCATTAATGAGGGGACTTCATTAACAAGGGTGCCCTAGAGATGAGGGTGCCCCATTAATGAGGATGTCCAATTAAGGAGGATGCCCTGAGGTGAGGGTACTCCATTAATGAGGGTACCCCATTAATGAAGGGGTTCCATTAAGAAGGGTGCCCTGGAATTTGGGTTCCCAGTGCTGCTCCTCCCTGGGGTGGGCTCATGGGTCTCCCCTCATGGTGTGAGGGGAGGTTATTGGGTTCTTATCCTAATCCCGATTTTAATCCTTCTCTCTGTCACAATGAGCTTGGGTCCTGCTCGTTCCCTGTGCCAGGTGCCGCAGATGGAGGATCCATCAGCTCATTTTCACTCTCCTGGGCAGGAATTAAATGTATTCTTTCTTAAATCCATACTGTGGGGGCGGTCCTGCTACCTGATCTCTTGATTTCCTGGGATTGGGTTTGTTTTTCCCTTGCTCTGAAGTGAAGGTGCTGCTTTAGGATCAAGTGCCTCCAGTGACACGGAGCCTCATGTGCCAGGGAAGGGCTGATGTGGATCCAAACCATTCCGGGATCTTCCAGCCTGGAGACCTGGCACTGGGAAGGAGGAATCAGCAGTTTGGGCTTTTCCCAAGGAGTTGATCTCAGCTCATGTCCTGCTTTTCTGCAGCATTTTCAGCACCTCGGGGGTTCCTACTCTAAATCCCATCCTGGTCTCTGCTGCAGCCAGGGGTGATTTTGGGAACCCAGTGGATGGAGATGGGATCCATTCTTGGAGATGGAGGTGGGATCCGTCCCTGGAAATGGAAGTGGAATCCATTACTGGAGTTGGAGGTGGAATCCAGCTCTGGAGATTGAAGTAGGATACATCCCTGGGAATGGAGTTGGGTTCTATCCCAGCACTCTCACACAGCAGAATTCATGTTTTCCTTCTTTTTAATTGGCACTTCCCTTCTTGCATCCTGATGTCTTCAGCTCTGGAGTGGGATGGGCTCCAGCTCTGCCCTCCCTGAGCCAAGCCCTGGGGACATCAGCCAGGGCTGGGAGAGGGAGAATCTCACCTGGAGACGGGAGAAGGAGAATGTTACTGGGACGAAGATGTCACCTGGAGCTGGGAGAAGGAGAATGTCACCCAGGGCTGGGAGAAGCAGAATGTCACCTAGAGTCAGGAGAAGAAAGATGTTCCTCCTGCTGAAACCACAAACGGTTTTGATGTGTTTATGAGCCTCAGCACCACTTCCCCTTCCTGTGTTCCCCAACGATGCTCCCCACAGCACCCAGGGTGTGCAGTGTGGGGGGCAGCAACCAGGGGTGCACGGTGACAAGGGTGGGACAAGGCAGGGAAGGGGCCTGGGGGGGTGGATGCAGTTTCATCACATCCGGAAGCGACATCCTCATGTTCATCCCTCATCGTGTCCATCCCTCATCCCGGGGTGTGCGTGGGCCAGGAGGCTCAGCTGTCACCCCGCGGTGATGCCGTGGTGGAAAGGGTGAGTGGTGCTCACCCCCTGCCCCCCAAGGAAAGCTCAGGCACAGGTCATCCTTAAAAAAAAAGAAGAGATAAATTTCCTCGTTTCTTTCCTCCTCAGAGCACATGGTGGTGAGGTCATGGAGCGCTGCAGGACATGCCTCCGGCTCCGTGTAATCCCACCGGACCACGGCCGGCTCTGGCTGGTGAAAGGGGGAGGTTTTGGGGCCCCTTCCCCCCCTTCCAGCCCCACCTTCCTCCTGGTCAAGCCACCACATCCTGAGCCAGCCCTCGGGCTCCTGCCTTCACTCCTGCCGGGTTTCCCGGCGAGGTTTCCCCATCCCAGAGGCCAAATGTGGCTTTGCATCTAAAATCAGCCCCAGATGTGGCCGAGCCACTGCTGCTGGAACCGGGATGGGGCCTGAGAAGGGCTTGGGGACACGGAGACAGCAGAAGGGACTTGTTGGGTAGGAGAGCCAGCAGCTCATGGGGGGTTTATCCTGAACATAGCGTGACTGGGTGGTCCCCAGGATGCTGATCCCAGCTCGTGTCCTGCTTTTTCATAACATTTACAGAGGGCACCCAGGGGCTCTCCAATCCTTGGGACCAGTCATAGGGCTATGGAGAGGTGCCACCAGCTCTGGGATTTGGTACAGCCTCCAGCTTGCCTTGGAAGGGAATGGGGCAGCTCCCCTTGGATCCACTCCTGAGTCCTATCCCAGGGCTGTTTTCTGGGGACCAGGATCCCTTGCTCCTGTGCCACCACCCTCCTCCAGGAAGTAGGCCATCCCCAGGGGGTGGCACAGCTGTGCCAGGGGGCATCAGGAATTTTAGCAGCCCTAGGGACCTCTGGGGATGTCGTGACCAAGGTCTCCAGCTGAGCCTGAGGCTACTGGGGTGGGAACCACTTGCTAATCAAAAGAGAGTGGAAAACTCTTGTGGTTCCTTGGAAATGCAGCATGACCCCCTCCAGATGCAACTGCAGCAGCCATGGGATGAAATTCCAATGGATTATTCTTAATTAGGAGCACTGGGGGAGTGGGGTGGCAGCAGCAGAATGACCCTGTGGCATTGCCGGGGCGTGGGTGTGGAGACCCTTCCCCAGGGCTAGAAGTGAGTTTGGGGATGGATCAGCCACAGCGCCTTTCTCCTTGTGGAGCTGGGACTTGCCTGGCTTATCTCAGCCCTAAATGTGAACCTTTCCAAGATCCTTGGGGATCTTTGGTTCCCTACATTCCTCTGGGCGTGAGGCATTGTGCTGGGAGCTGCTGCGTCTCTCTATGACTTGGAAACACTCCTGGCCCCGGTCCTGCATCCCAACTCCAATTCTGCCTCCTGACCCAAATTCTTCATCCCAGCCCCAATCCTGCACCCCAACCCCAATCCTGCATCCTGGCCCTAGTCCTGTCTATCAACCCCAATCCTGCATTCAGGCCCCAATCCTGCATCCCAACCCCATTCCTACACCCTGGTCCCAATCCTGCCTCCCAGCCCCAATCCTGCATCCTCTCCTGCAAGCACATGGAAAGCAACTGAATCTGGGGGTCCAGGTGAGCGGTCCCCTGAGCATCTCCCACACTCCAGGGTCACAAGTGCCCTGGCAGGGTTTTTATCAGGATTTTTGTGCTCTCCAGGGGCTATTTCTGCTCTCCCTCCAGGATTCCAGGGGGGACGAGGAGCTGTTCTCCCAGCGGTCCCAGGGACTCTGGGCGGGACCATGGGTGGAGGTGCAGCAGCTCATGCCAAGATACATCAGCCTGTGTTTTTCTAGTGGTGGCTGGAGGTTGTTTGTGCTGTCCCGGGGATGATCCAATGCTCTTGGCGTGGGGCACATGCAGTGCTATCCACTAGGATCACCCCGTTCCAGGCCATCCTGAAAAATCTCCTGATCTGAGCATGACCACAGACCCTAAAACTGCTGTGCGACCCTGTTTTTGACTGGTTTTGTTAAGCAAAACTTCCCATCAATCCTCAAACCCCCACCTTGCAAATGATCCCCAGAGTGGGATGGGGTGTTTTCTCCCTGGATGAGCAGGGATACATCCCACCTGCTGGAATGACCACCAGTTTTCTTGGAAAAAGGAACAAATGCACCAAAAATTGAAGCGCCCCACCACAAACAAACAGCTGGAGGGAGTTTGTCCCATCGCTCTCGGATGGGATGGAATCACGAGGGGTGGGGGGAAAAGGGTGGGAAATGTCCCACTGGGATGGAGGCAGGAGTACCTCGTCCAGCTGTGAGGGAGATGGGAAAGGCCAGATTTAGCGTGGGAGCAGCAGGACTGCGATGTGGTGGATCTTTGCCGGGAGATGCCAGCAAGATCCTGGCCCTGCTCCATCCCTGTCCCTTCTCATGGTGCCAGACCTGGGCTGCCTGGAAGGGGGGGTTGGAGTCAGTGTTTCTGTCACATTTACTTAGTTTTCCAGAGCCCCGAAGATGCTTTTGAATTAATGGGAGTGGATTCCAGCCCCTTCCCAAGAGCAGCATTTGGACGGAGAAGAGTGCGCCCCCTGCACCGCAGGGGTTGCACTCCTCTGCACCCCCTTCTCACCACCCTTTCCCCGCCAGCCTTTGAGACAGATTCAAAACTTCTGTTTTCAGCCCAAAATGAACCACTGGGCCCCAGCCAGGGCTGCCAGCAGGGCTGGGGGTGCAGCACATGTGTCCCGTGGCATCAGCAGCTCACACAGCACCACCATCCCTCCAAAACACCACCTGAAGTGCATCCCTATGTTGGGAAAGGGCTGGATCTAGGTGTGGAGACACCACCAGCTCCCTTGGAACCACCATCCCTCCAAAAACTGCCTGGACTTCATCCCTCTATTGAGAAAGGCCTGGATCCAGGTGTGGAGACACTGCTGGCCTCCCAAGGACCACCATCCCTCCAAAAACTGCCTAAACTGCAAACCTGTGTTGGAAAAGGGCTGGATCCATGTGTAGAGCCACCAGGAGCTCCCAGAGCCAAGGGATGTCAGGGGTAAACCACTCCTGACATCCCTTGACCTGCCATCACACTCCATTCCCCAGGCTGGGCTGAGGTTCTCCAAGGATTCCCATTCAAGGCAGGGCTGGGGTTCTCCAAGGAATCCCATTCCCCAGGTAGGGTTCCAGCTCTCCAAAGCCCTCCCCAGCTGTGGGCAGGAGGGAGGAGGCAGCTCCATGGTGCTAAAATCTCTGCTAATGAAAAACAGGCTCCGAGCAGCCAAACAGCTGATCCATGGCTGGGAGCTGAGTAATGCCTCGAATTCCTGGCAGGAGCTGCTTCCTTTTGGGAGGAGAGGGCTCCTTCCCCGCCCCTGCGTGCCCCTCCACGCACTGGTGAGGTCTGTTTGTCAGCCTATCTGTCACCCTTCATTCCCCAGTGAGGAAGATGACGGGGGTCGACCCCACTGTGGGGACTGGTCCTTGTTCCTCTTTGCCTGACAGGGCTGTCCCTTAGGGTTGGGGGGCTCCCTGATTCCAAGGATGGATACAAGTTGGGGGTCCTACTGATTCCAAAGATGGATGCAAGTTGGGGGCCCCCCTGATTTGATGAATGCAATTGGGGTCCCTCTGATTTGACAGATGCAAACTGGGGGTCCCCTGATTCCAAGGATGGATTCAAGCAGGGAGAGGAGCGCAGCAGCTCCTGGGATGGATCCTGCTGTGGCAGTGGAGCTGGATGGGGCCGTGACTCAGCCCCCAGCCCCTGGCCCGGCTCCCCTTCCTCCCCAGCAAGGCTCCGGTGGCACCTGAGGACCCCGGACCAGGCGGGGTGTCAGTGCCGAGCTCGGGGCCAGGGCTGATGTCACAGCTCCAGCTGTGGATAAACAACCGTTCCCGAAGGGACCACAAACGGCTCCTCTGTTCCGGCTTCGGAGCTCCGGCAGCAGCTCCTTGGCCCGGGATCGGTGGCTCCAAACAGCCTCCCATCCCCACGTTAGGGGTGTCACCCCCTCGGCCCATGGCGGCGGGGGCAGGTTCTCTGGTTGCACATTCCCAGTTTGGGGGTTGCACATTCCCAGTTTGTGGGGGCACATTGCCAGGTTAGAGGGTGAACATTCCCAGTTTAGAGGGTGCACATTGCCAGTTTAGGGCGTGCACAGTGCCATTTTAGGGGGTGCACATTTCCAGTTTGGGGTTTTATTGCAATTGAGCCCCCTGGCCATGTGCAAGGATTAGGGGTGGTGCCAACCCCATCCATCACACGGTCCATGGGCATCCTGGCAAGGTTTGGCATGTTTGGATGTTCTTGGCCCTGGTGACTGCCAGGGACCCTCCGACTGGATGCTGTCGGTCCCCCCACCACGGCGCCAAGGCTTCCCTGGAGCATTCCCAAGCCTTTTTCCATCCTCCTCCTGGTCCTGGCACAGAGCCTGCTCCCCCCATGTGTGCCCAGCTGCTCCCAGCACAGGCCCCGGATCCCACTCATGGTTTGGACCTGCTTGGCTCCAGCTGAGCTGAGCCAGAGGGTGCCAGGTCTGCATCGGTGTGGCGCCAGGTGATGCCAAGCAGGGGATGGGGCTCACGGGGGACTGTGACCCTGCAGTACCCTCGTTCAGGGTATACTGGGGGTGCTGCGGAGCACTCATGGGTGTAGCCCCCAGGAGCTGGACATGGGTGGGCATCATCGTGCTGCCAGCCCAAACCTGCTACGTGTGGCACCTCTTGCCCCCCGTGTCCCCCCAGACTCGGTGGGTGCCGGTGGCAGCTGCCCTGGAAGGATTTTGGCTTCAGCTCCAGCTTCGGCCACATTACTCGGTGGAGGGAGGAGTGGAACTGGAGCCTGACATGACTCAGCCCCAGCGACGAGGCTGAGGGGACACGCTGGTGACCTGCGTGGGGCCACAACATGTCCTCGGTCCCCCCGCCCGCTCGGCACCCGCCCCTGGCATGGGTGGCCCCTCCCTGAGCCCAGGGCTGGGCTTTACCCGTGCCAGGGGACCCTCAGCACGCCGAGGGGGTGGCAAGTCCCCCGGGACCCCTCGAGGTCAGGGACAGCCGGACCCCGCGCTGTGACAACTCTAAAAACGGACTTTCTCGGCAGGCGCCGGACACAGCTGACCCTGCCGTTCCCTCGTTCCCAGCCTGGCCGAATTCCCTGGATTTGGCCAGAGCTCCCTCTGCTCCCGTGGGGGCAGAGTCCGTAGGCAGAGCGCTGCTGCCGGGGGAACCTGAGGGTGTGGGTGATCTGGACTGGATGGGATATTCCAGAGGGTCCCGGTGTGGGAGGGATGCAGGAATTGGGTGGTTTGCTATGGGGTGAAGGCTCCAACCTCCTGGAGACATCCCGATCCCACTTCTGGCAGCAGGATGGGGGGAGCGCCTGCCACTCGCATTCCTCTGCTCCCGAAGGAACGGGCTGGGGACCTTCCCACGGGGATTTCCAGCCTGGCCACACACCGGCTCCAGCACGGGTCGTGCCGGGGGGAGGTCCTGGCTCCGCTGAGCACCCGCGAGACTCGTCCATCGGCATCTCTGCCCCGTGAATCACCGCCGGGAAGGAACTGATTAAGATCTCGCAACACTTTCCTGCTGGAAATAACTTTCTCCGCCGACGCCGTTGCCATCCCAAGGCTCGGCTTTGGATGCAGCCGGGGAGGGGATATGGGATATGCTGCAGGTTTTATCCTTGCTTTGGGGCTCCCTGTCGGGAAAAAGCCTCCCCAACTGAGGCGTTGGGTTGGAATGTGCTCCTGCTCCTATGGGGGAAGAGAGGGAATCGCAGGATGGAGCGCCAGGGATGCTCTAAGCTCGGACAGAGATGTGACTGCACAGGGATGGTGCTGGTGGCTGCTCCAGGCCTTCTGGGGCCAGGAACATCCTGCACCCCCCTCCTGCATCCCTGCATCCTCCTGTGCCGGAGGCCAGCAGACATGGGGACCCTCAGGATGCTCAGGACCCCCAGAACCTCATCCTGGCTCTCCTCCTGGGTGACAGAGTTGGGCAGAGCAGCCCCCAAGAAGGGTACTGTGTGGTGTCACTGGGTGGTGACACTACCACTGGTCCCAGTTTGCAACGGAGACAGAGACAACCACTTCGAATTTTGCCCACCCCCGAATTGTGGTGAGGGCACAGGCGGTGCTGCCACCGCTGTCACCCGCCACTGGCTCCGTTTCTGCCCCGTGACTCGGCAGGTTCGGGAGGGGAGGAGGGGCAAAAAACCACTTCCCTGCCAAAAAAAAAAGGAGGCGGCTGCTGCTCTCGCCCTTCGTCATGCAGGAGGTGGAATAATATTAACCCGTCCCTCCGTCCTGCCGTCCCTCTGTCCCACTTTCCTTCCGCCCCACTGCTCGTCCCATGACTGGAATGTGACACTTTTCCGGTCACTTTAAGGGAGAGGGGGATGAGTGTGCTGCGGAGAAGCAGCAGAGTGGTCTCATCTGGTGTGAAAGGGTCCCATGCGCGGGCACGGGGTCCCCGTGAGTCACCCTCGGCTGCTGTGTCACCGCTGTGGCCCTGGTGCTCGCTCCAGGTGTCCTCCCACCGCCGGGGCTGCCGAGGCTCCCAGGGCAGCTCCTAGTGGAAAATGAACACAAATCTCTTTGTGCTTTGGGGAGAAAGGGGTTATTTTGTGAGGCCGGCTCATTTCTAAGCCAGCCCTCTCCCCCAGCCGAAACCCTCAGCACCCCCAGACGTTTATCTGTGGCTGTTCTCAGGGGCACTCGTGGCTGATCAGACCTGGGTGATAAGACATGTGTGACAAGGCATGTGGCCCCCACGTTCTCATGCACATCTGATGCCATTCCGGGGCTGTCACTGCTGTCCCCAACTCCAGACAGCTCCCAGCTCTTTCCCAGCTCCCCGCTGCTCCTCTGCCAGGTCCTCCATTGCAGCACTCCACTTGCTTGGGATCATCTGAGCTCCAATAAAACCCCTCAGCAGCAGTTCCTGCAGCCCCAGCAGCGTTTCCGGCCCCGGGGAGAAGATTCTGTGGGCTCAGGGCTCAGATGTGGTGGCTGTCACCCACACGTGGCTGTGCTGTCACCAGCCCCTGTCCCAGACAAACCCTGCCGAGTTTGTGGAGAGCTTTGCTTTCTGTTTCCCTGTTCGGGTGAGAAGCCCCTGGCACAGCCAGGACTCACCTCGTGGTCGCTGATCATTCCAGTTGCCTGCAAAACAAATGGGCAGCCAAGAGGCAAATCCCAGAGTTGGGAATGGGATTGCTGCATGGCCTTGGATTCGGCCCCACAGGGATCTGTGCTGACTTCCCTGCACACGGATCCATCTGTGCACTCACACATCCATCTGTGCACTCACGGATCCCTTCTGCACACACATGAAAATGGATCCGTCCATGCACATGGATCCATCCACACACATGATCCATCAAGGCATGGATTCATGTATGTACATCTTAATCCACCTCCACACCTGTGGATCTGTCCATGCACATGTGGATCCATCCATACACATGGATCTGTCCATGTCCACATGGATCTATCCATGCACCTGTGTACACGTGTCTATGCACAACCATACAAAGGGACCTGATTTTTCACATGTGGCTCCATCCATGCACATGTATCTGTCCATGCACACCGATCCATCCATGCACATGGAACTGTCTGTGTCTGTGTGGATCTATCCATAAATATGTGCACACGTCTGTCCATGTACACCCATGCAAATGCAGCTGCTCATGCACATGTGGGTCCATCCATGCACACAGATCTGTCCATGCACATGTGGATCCATCTATGCATGTGTGGATCCCTCCATGCCCACGGATCCATCTGTGCAGATGGGGCTGTCCATACACATGTAGATCCATCCATGCGCATTCATGCCCATGGGTCTCTCCTTGCATGCCCACACACATGGCTCCGCTCACACATCTCCATATCTGCAATGGGAAAAGCATCCTTGAAACAGGAATCGGCCACTGCTGGAACAATGTGGGGCCTCCTGCCATTCCCTGGTCCCTGACACCTCCATTCCCAGAGCCCAGATTCTGCCCACACCACTCCCAGTGCACTGGGAGCTGCACACACAGGGTGGGAGGTGGTGTCTGTGCAAACATGCTTGTGTGTGTGGGCTTGGGGTTCACACGTGTGTTGGGAGGTGGCTGTGGTTTGGGCACAGGTATGAACACTTGACCCTGTGTATGTGCAACATCTGTGTATGTGTGCAGCTGTGTGTTACACACATGCGTGAAAGTGTGTGTAGCTATTTATACATGTGCATGGGGGTGTGTGCACACACACAAGGGATGTCTGTGTGGGTATGCATGTGTCTGTGGGCATCAGGTGTGCACACATGGTGCCAAGGGGTGAGCATGGATATACACGTGTGTGCAAGGCCCAGGGCACGCGTGTGAGCACATATTAAAGTGCCCAGGGGTGTCCTTGCCCATGAGGGGGTGTCTGTCTCTGGCGCGTGTACACATGTGCATATATGTGTGTATATGTGTGTGTGCTATGGGGTAATCACGCACATACACACGTGTGTGCACATGAGTACAGGTGCCCAGGGGTGACAATACACATACACATGTGTGTGCAAAGCCCAGTGATGTGCATGTGTGTGTGTTCACATGCACATGTTCCAAGGGGTGTGCAGGCACATACAGGGGGATATCTATCCCTGGTGTGTGTACATATGTGCATACATGTATGTGTCTGTACGCATGTGCTATGGGGTAATCATGCACATACGCATGTGTGAAAGGTCCAGGGCTCTGTGTGTGTTCACATGTACATGTTCCAAGGAGTGTCCAGGCACATATCAAGGTGTCTGCCCCTGGCATGTGCACGTATGTGCACATATGTGTGTGTATGTGTGTGTGCACTGTGGGATAATCACGAACATACACAGACATGGAGGCCCATGGCTCTGTGTATGTGAGCACATATGGAAGTTCCAAGGGGTGTTCATACTCATGGTGGTAGAGGTGTGTCCCTGCTGTGTGCATGTGTGTGCATACATGTACATATATATGTGCGCATGTGCCCTGGGGTGAACACGGACAAACATGTGTGTGCAGGACACAGGGCTGTGCATGTGTGTGTGCACATGTACATATTCCACTGGTGTCCATGCACGTTCAGGGGGTATCTATATGTGCACGTGTGTGTGTGTGTGTGTGTGTGNCGGGTCCCCTCCGCGGGGATGCTTCAGCCCCGGCTCGGTTCGCGGTTCCAGCCCCGGACCCGCGGGATGAAGCTCCAGCCCCGGTTCGCGGCTCCAGCCCCATTTCCCGGCTCCNATGAGCACACACGTGTGTTCATGGGATGGTTCGGGGAGTCACACACACAGTGGGTGTTCCGATCCGACCCGAACACACCCGAGCGGTTCCGATCCTACCCCAACCATGGGAGCCGAGTCC
>VWZF01005785.1:37798-62572 GCA_013396755.1 Sclerurus mexicanus
TTTTATCTTTTATATTCAACTTAGAAATACAAACATGCATAACTAATTAATTTAATTTACATATGTATAATCTATATTTAATTTGTAAAATTAATTAATTTAATTTATATCTACATATATCATTATAAATTTAATTAATACAAATTATATTTAATTTAATGTAGATTGATTTATAGAAAAATAGTAATTTCGTTAATACAATAATTATTATATAGTAATAAAATACATTTATTTTATATACCATATATAATTATATATTTCATTTATACAATTTATACTTGATTTCTATATTATTTTATAGGAAAGTAATTTAATTAATACAGTAATTATATAATAATAATATATATTTAATCTATATATAATAATTTGTTATTGAATTTCTATAAAGGTTTAATGTAATTTATATAATTAAGCAAAATCTAATTATATACATTTAGTTTCTATAATAATTTCATTTATTTTATCATAAAATGAAATCTAATTATATATATTTAAATTATATTATAATTTTATTTACTTAATATAATTAAGTAAAATGTAACAGTTTACATTTAATTATATTTTCATTTTATTTTATTTATATAATCAAATAAAATTTAATTATATAAATGTAATTTATAGAATAATTTAATTTAATTGGGATTTATTCTGCGATTAGTTCCCTGGCCACGCCCCCTCACGGCCACGCCCCCTCACGGCCACGCCCCCTCAGCGCCCTCCCTTCCCTCCTCCGCCAGGGGGCGCCACCGCGCCCACCCCTCCCCCCGCACGCCGCGCGAACTCATCTGCCCGGCGGATGCGCGGTGACGTCATCGCGCGGTGACGTCAGGCGGTCCCGCCCCCGGCGCGGCGGCCGCAGTCCCGCCGCAGCCCCCGCGCGGCGGCTCCGCTTGAGGGAGCGAGGGGAGAGCGGGGGGACCTCGAGGGGCACGGCCGCGGCGCGACACGGCCTGGACCGGACCGGCCGTCCCGCCTCCCCCTGAGCCGCAGCACGATGTCGGTGCCGGAGCCCGCCAGCGGCGAGGAGAAGCAGGCCAAGGAGGTGGAGGACGCCGAGAAGTATTCCTTCATGGCCACCGTCACCAAGGCGCCCAAGAAGGTAGCGGGGGCACGGCGGGTGGGGGAGAGCAGCCCTTCAGCAGCCCCTGCTTGTGGGGTGGGAGCAGCCCCCGGCTGGGGGAGGGCAGACCCTGGTTCGAGGGAAAAGCCTCGGGTTGGGGGGAGCACAGCCCTCCAGTTTGGGGGGAGAACTGACCCCGATTTGGGGGGGGGTAGAACAGCCCCTGGTTCACGGGGAACAGCCCCCCGGTTTTGGGAGGGGAATGGGAGCAATCCCTGGGTGGAGGAGGAGAACCTGACCCGGCTCTGGGCAGGGGTTTGTGCTGAGAAAGCAGGAACTGGTCCAGTCTGGGGTAACTGGGAAGGAGGGGCTGTCCCCACTCAGGGGAGGGGATGGGGACTGGTACCGGCAAGGGTGACTGGTGCCAACGAGGGAGTCTCTGGTGCCAGTGAGGGGGGGACTGGTACCACTGAAGGGGGCCTGGCCTGGTCTGGGGGCAGCAGGTATGAGCTGGTGGGGCAGAGTTGTCCACCAGAGCTGTTGGCCCAGTTTGGCATGGGAGAGGAGGCGTTGGGTACTGGGGAGAGAGAGATCTCTACTGGGGGAGAGCCCTGACTCGTCTGGGGCAAGGAGACTGGTTTGGGGGGGCTGCAGAGAGGCTGGGACCAGATGCTCTGGGGGGCGGATGGGGGCTCAGCTGTGCCATAAGGGTGCCTGGGGACAGGGTGACCCCGGGAAGGGTTGGGGGTCCCTATGTGGGACCCTGCCGTGGCAGGGACAGAGCAGAGTACCCGTAAAATGGGACAAGCCACCAGTGCCCTGGGATCTGGCTATGGGTCACTGGGAAGGGCAGCTGTGGGAATTCGGGATGCTGGACTTATTTTGAGATGAGGGATGTGTTGGAGGTGTAGGTGGGAGCACATTTGGGGTTGGGAAGAGGCTGCTGGTGCTCACCTCTCCCCAGTCACCCCTGCACCCTTCCATCCTTGAAGGCCTCTCAGGAGGTCGGAGATCTCCCGGTGCCACTCCCACAGCCCCGTGGGATGCACGGATGGCACTGAGGGTGGGTGAGCACTGGCAGGGTGCAGGACCCCCAGTAACCCCACTCTTAGGAGAGTGAGCTCCTTCAGCCCTGTCCTCCTGGTCAGGGCTGAATTCCCAGTCCTTCCCGGGAGGCAGATCTGTGTCCGGAGCCATGCAGCCGCAGGTTGCTGCCGTGCTGAGCATCGTGTTCCCCTCGGGGTGCAACAGCCTGCAAGTGGTGGAAGCAAAGGCAGAGCAGTTGCAGGGAATAGGAACATCCTCATTCTCTGCAGGAATCTCTCCTGGCCGCTCCAGGAGGGATCAGGGAGCACCTGACCCTCCGGGAAGGTTGTCTGAGTTGGAGACATCTCCTCATCCAGAGAGCTGGAGACTCCTGTTTATCTGGGCTGTGGATGTAGCCTGGAGGAAGAAGCAGAGGAATGTGGATCTGGGATCTGCCTCTTCGAGTTCAGCACAGCTCCTGCTCAGGGAGTGTTGTTACCTTTTCATAATCATCATCTTTGTCAGAGGAAGCCCCAGCGTATCCGTGGGGCCAAAATAGGTGAAAAGGAACCCATGCAGCATCCTCAGAAGCAAAGCTTATGGTGTCTCAGGGTAGGAGGTGTTGTGTCCCCTGAATTTGCTGGATTGTGTAGGGTGAGAAGCCCTGCTGGATTCTGCAGCTTCACCTGGCTGGGTGAGGACACCAAAGGTGCCCAGAGCGACACACGACATTTAAGGCTGATACCATCGCAGGCAGAGATGGGCTGAGCTGGGAACAAATCGCTCAGGGCCACTGTTTTCCTTGCCTGGCTAATTCCTTCGAATAGCTGGGGAACGGCAGAGGCATTGGCAGGAGGATGAAAGGCCGGGACAGAGACAATTGCCTTCCAGAGATGAGCTGAGTGCCCCCAGCTCTGCTGCTCCAGAACAGGATCGAAATTAAACCTTTAAAGCTCCTTTCTGACTCCAGGAAAAGTGACTTTTGTGCTGCTTAGGAGCTCCCGGTGTGGGCAGAGGCTGGTGGAGAGAGATGATCTCCCATCATGGAGCAGCTCCATCCCGGGTTTTTGGGCTCCTTGAGTTTTGCCAATGTGCTTTGCGTGAGGTGTTTGGAGATGCGGAGGGTGGGAATGTGGCCAAGCTCGGAACAGGCTCCCTGTGAATGGCTTTTCAGAGGAGCCTTGACTTGTTCTGGAGCTCAGGGAAAGTGCCAGTTTGGGCTCACCAGCATCCAACTTGGAGCTGGGGAAGCATCTTGGATGCAGCTGGAAGCAGTGGGTGCTGTGGAGAAGTTGGTGTCTCCATGTTGGGGGCACCCAGAGCTGGGATTCAGCCACAGGGATCGCTGACATCTCCGTTTCCTATGTCAGGGACTTGTTTGAGGTGAAAAAGCAAAACAGTAGGAGGTAAGAGATTAAGAGATTAAATATGATCAGCTTCAGGTTGAAGCAGGAGCCAGCACAGTGGGGGTGAAAGGAGGAACAGGGTGGTTTTCCCCCAAAAGCTGGGATTGCTTGGCTCTGCCAGAGCTCCTTTTTCCCTGCAGTTCCTGGGAATTGGGCTGTCAGTGAAAGAACCCCAGTTTGCCCTGAGTGAGGTGGTTCTGTGGTGGTTTACAGGCATATGTGAGCAATGCTGAGCTTTTCACCTTCTCCAGACATGGTGCTGCTGGGGCAGGTTGGGAATGCTGAGCCTTGTGGCTGGATGGGGATACGGGGTTGGTGATGGCAGAGCTCAAGGGCAGGCTGTGCTCTTCCAGGTCCGGGTGTGCCATCACCACTGCGTCTGGGCATCTGCCCCTCTGCCTCCCTGGAGACTGCAGGTGCTCTTGGCAGCAATTGCTTTCCCAATCCACGCCAGTGGAGCCTTCCTGGCTCAGCTGAGCTGTGGGTGCCCTGGGGCAGGAAGGAGATGTTTGTGGCAGGGCAGGGGGGGGTTTGGTGCTGTCCCTGTCCCCTCACCCCCCTGTGTCCTTATCCTGCTGGAATCCCTGCCGCGGTCCCCCACATTTGGGTGCCTGCAGACACACAGACACTATGGGTCCTGCCACATTCCTGGGCCTTGGAACGGGTTCTGATGTGGCTTTGGGGAAGTGAGTTGGGGGTCCCCCCATGCCCTGGGTGTTTGGGGGGGCGTGGTGCCCCTGCAGATGCCGCTCAGCTCCGGAGGGATCCCACACGGAGGCTGTGACAGGGAATGCTAATGCACAGCACTGCAGCTCTGCGGTGCAGCCAGCCGGGCACTGCCTGGCGTGGGGGTGGCAGGAGATGGAGCAGGGAAAGGCTGGGGAGAGGGGGATGGGGCCCCTGGGGAGGGATGGGTGTCTTCTCTGCACCATCGTTCCAGGAGCTGCTGACCTTGCTGCCTCCCAGCTCCCTCCCAAAGACATGTTCCAGCCCTGTTTTGCTCCATCCTGACTCATCTTAGGTCCCTGCAGCTCTGCCAGTCTGGGGGACAGTAAACCACCTTCACTTTGGTCTGTTGGGGGATGGGACTGTCCCTGTTTGTCCTGATGGAGCTACTGGAGTCGCTTGTTTTTCCTCTCCCTTGAATTCCATTCCTTAGTCTGGCTGCCCATAAATCCTTGTGCCTTTGTGGGCCTGTCTGGGGTCGTGGCCATCATGTCCTGTCACGGCTGTTCCACAGGCTCCACACACCCGGCTCTTCTTGATCCCTGCCCAGATCTTCACTTCTTTGGCTTCTTTGCTCTGTCACTGCAGTTTTAACTTCTCACAACAAGGTGCCTGGGTTGAGATGAGTTGAATGGCTCATCCTCCTTCCTATGGATAACCTGGGATGGGTCTGACCTTCCCTGGTCAGAAAACCCTAAGGAATAAACAGGTTACTGCATTAGGAGGTCCCAGGCTGAGCTGGTCATAGCCTGCCCCAGAGCCGAGCACGGGTGTGTTTGGAGTGGGGGTGATTCCTGGGACTGAGAGCAGCCACTCCTGGTGCTGTGTTAAATGGCTGAATCCTGTTTTTTCCTATTATAAGCTGTTCTGGGTCCCATCACTTTGGTGTTTTGAGGGGTCTCCTGGCTGTCCAGAGGGAAGGCTTGTCCTGGTGTCCCAGTGCTGCTGCAAGGCCAGAAGGTGCTTCATTGAGTCATTGAGCCTGAGGGCAGGATGAGAGGAGGTTTTGTGAGTCTAGTGGGCACATGCCATCTTCAGAATCTTCCACATCCTGTGGCTTTTGCTTCCCCCTTCTCTTCCTGCATCCCTGAGGGAGGCTGGGTTCCCACTCCATACCCTCTGGAGTTCAGACAGCAGTTGGATATTCATTGTCCCCAGTCTTCAGAAGCATTTCTTGTCACCTCTGGATGGTGTGGGGGTGGAGACCACCCATCCCAGGAGCCCCCTTCCTATGGGAGCAGCCAGGTCTGGAGCATGAGAATTGTGCTGCTGGCAGGAGCATGGTATTTTCCTTAACCTGGCATTTTGGGAAAGGTCTGTCTCGTGCTGGGGCCCAGCCTACTACAATACTTTCTTTGGGACCTGAACAGCTTCCAGCCCATGCAAATCTTGGAGTGAGTTCCTGTGCTCCCTGCTTGAGGTTGAAACTGGGATTTTTTTTTGCTCTGGAAATCAGGTTTTCAAGGTCAGGTTGGAGCTGATCCTTGGCAGGTGAGGATTGTGTCCATGCTGCTCCTTTGAGGGATTGGTGAGTGCCTCATCCCATCTATTGGAGCAGGGAAGGGGTGGGATTTCAACACTCACACAAAGGGATTTGCTGTGGTTTTTATCACCAGCAGTTTGGTCGCCTTTGCAAAGGGCTCCTTATGTTTCCTGTTGAGCCCTTTGCTCAGAGCTGCTTATCTGGGTCCTCTGGCTCACCTTCACTCAGCACAGGGTGGTGACATTCCAAGTGAATGTCCCAGGACCTGCTGGTGGCCCTGGGTAGCCACAGTGGAAAGGACTTTGTGCCAAAACTTCTCCCAGAATGAGACCGTCTGTGAAGCCATGAGTTGGATCCATGAGGAGTGGGAGGAGGGTCAGGGAGTCCCACCAAAGAGGAGCATCATGATGACATCTCAGCAGGGTCTGTGGAGCCTCTTCTCAGGGGACTTGATAATTACAGGGTTTGGCCACCCTTGGCAGCACTGGAATCTGCTCTGCACTGTCTCCCTCTGCCACATCATCTCAATAGGCTTCCCTGGTGTGGTAAATCCTTGGGAATGGGGTGCTCTGGAGCTTCCATGGTGAAAGCTGCCATGGTTCGGGAATGCTTTGGGTTTGAAGGGATATTAAAGCCTCTCCAGTCCCACCCCCTGCCATGGGCAGGGACACCTTCCAGTGTTCCAGGTTGCTCCAAGCCCCGTCCAGCCTGGCCTTGGGCACTTCCAGGGATGGGACAGCCACAGCTTCTCTGGGCAACCTGTGCCAGGGCCTTCCCACCCTCACAGGACAGTTTGGGGTGTTTTTTGGGCTCTGTGCCCCTGAGGAAGCAGGATGTGTATGCTATTCCTGCCTTTGGGAAGCTGCTTCTGTGGAGTTGGGTTGCCTGGACTGAGAATTTTAATTACACTTCAGGATCAGTACGGTAGCCTTGGTAGCGAGCTTATTGGTGCTGCAGAATCTGTTTACTCCAGGTTGGGGACAGCCAAGGGACAGAGGTGGCTGAGGACACGATGTCCCAGCTCCTCAAACAGCCTCCATTGTAACCAGGGTGAGCCCTGGGAGGTGGGAGCAGCTTCCCCTTGGCTGCCCCCACGGACCTGGGGCTGGCTGGCAGCACCCATTCCTGCCTGGATTCGGGAGCTGGCATTTGGGTGGGGGCTCTGTGAGACTGGATTCAGGAGCTGGCATTTGGGTGAGGGCTCTGGGAGCCTGAATTCAGGAGCTGGGACTTAGGTGGGGGCTCTGGGAGCCTGTTTTATCTCCAAGGCATGGGCTGAGGGAGTGACTCTTTCCAGCCTTTTGCTCCTGAAAAAGGAGGATCCTGGAGGGCTTTGCCTTCCCAAAATTCTTGTTTTACTTTCTTTCCTCCAGCTGGCCCGGGGTGAGGTTCAACCTGTGCCTGCTGTTTTCTGTCCCTCCTCCTTTTTCCTCCCAGCAGGGAGTCCTGGATTTCACACATTCCTGCACTGTGGGGAGAGTTTTGCATCCAACCTGGGCATGTCTTGGAGCCGGAACATCTGGCTGATCCCTGTTGACCTTGGAGCCTCTTAAAGGCAGCACAGCATCTCCTGCATTAACCGGCCCTTTCTCCATATATTCTCTGAGCTCGCTATCCCCAAGGATATAACTTTTATCCCTCTTTCCTTATGTAAAAAACAGGCTCCATGGAATCAGCCCTGTTTGCAGGGAGGGGTCAGCTTTGTTCCCAGTGTTCAGGAGAGCAATGTTTGTCAATCCTGGTGGTCATTCCTCAGACTCCTGAGGAGGAAACAGCCTGAGGTTTCTCCTGCTTTACCTCCAACAAGATGCATCAAAATCCAAGAGATTTCCAGGGCTGAAAGTAGAGTGTTTTTAAATGAAGAATGGGCAGCTGTAGTGGGCATACCGGGGTGAGGGGCCTTTGGGATCAGGGCAGGGGGAGGATGGATTCCCACTTTTCCAAAACAGGCTGTTCCCATTTCCATGCTGATCCTGCCAGGTGTTTTCCCTTAGGGATGGAACATCTGCTAAGGGTAGCTGACGGTAGCTGGACTCTCTTCCAGGTGGGATTTGCTCTTGTGGTGTCTTGAAAGACCAAATAGATCTTGGAATGCTGGGATTTGAAAGGTGCTTCGGGGGGAGAAAAGGAGGCAGGTGAGGCACAGGCAGAGCAATTTCTACCCCAAAACACAGGGGCTGCTTTAGACTTAGGAAGGAGGTTTGGGGTGGGCAGTTTGGGGTTTTTGTGGCCAACCCTCCCTCCAGCCCCTGTGGTGCTGCTGAGGGAGCCCTCTGACAGCACTTCCCAGTGTTCCTGTGCTCTCCCACAGCTGTGCTTGTGGAGTTTTCTAATTAGTTTAAAAATTTATGCTAATTAGAGCTGATTCCCTCTCAGCTCTGACACACAAACACATTTCCATGGGATTCCAGCTCCACAGCCACCAGTCTTTAGATTGTCCCATAAGCTGCTGGAAGTGATTTAACCAGTCATGGAATCTTGGATTGCTTTGGTGGGAAGGGATGCTGCAGCTCTTTCAGTCCCACCCCCTGACAAGGACAGGGCACCTTCCACTAGACCAGGTGCCTCCAAGTGCTGTCCAGCTTGGCCTTGGACACTCCCAGGATAGAGCATCCTATGGGAAATCCATTCCAGGGTCTCATCACCCTCACAGGAAGGAATTTCTTCCCATTATCCCATCTAAACCTGCCCTCTGGCAGTGAGAAACCATTCCCTGTGTCCTTGCAAGGATATTGCCTTGTCCTGTCCTGTGCCATGGACTGGGTAGCTGCCGGGAATGAATCCAGATGTGAGAAATCTGGGATGTCTTTAAACAGTTGCTGTTTGCCCATCCAAGGAGTTCATGGGATTAATTTGGGAGACACGACAGGAATTCACTGCCCTTTGGGATCCCGGGTATTGGACTTCTGCTGTTCCTGCCAGGAAGGAGCTCTCCCTCTGTGTCCCAGGAGATATTCCTCTGTATTTCAGGGGATCTCCCTATGTGTCCCAATATTTATCTCTGTGTGTCCCAGGAGATCTCCCTGTGTTCGGGATTTATCTCTCTGCATTAAAGCTGGGCCCAAGCCTTTGCCTCCATTCCTGCAGTCCAAGGACAGATCCCTTATCTGCTGGTGGGGAGCTTTCACCCTGCTCCTCCTGGATCCCACATTTGGCTTCCAGGTGCTCATAGGACAGGAGTTATTCCCAGTTACTCTTTAACACTCCAAACCTTGTTTACTTTATTGAATCCCTCCTTCTGTTTATTTTTCCTTTACCTGACAGTTGCAGTGACTCCCATCACAACCAAAATCTTGGGATGTCTTCCAGTCTATCAACATTTGGAATCCGTTTCTTTCCTGATGCTCTTCTTCTCTGCTGAGTTTTGGGATTCATGTGGAAGTCCTTAATTCTCCTCTTGGACTCATGGAAACTTGGCTTGCCTTTTTTTTTTATCCAACCAGGATGGAGGTTGGGATCACGGCTTGGCTAGTTCGCCTTGCCAGGACCTCAGTGTCCTTTTATTTCCTTGTTGGGAGCAGTATAAAGGTTGCCAGGCGGAGCTTTGGCTGCGATTCCTGCTCAGGGAGTGTGCCAGGCAGGGAGAACAACCTGCCCTGTGAACCCTCTGGAGTGAGAGATGCAGATCCAGGAGCACTGAATTCCACAATGGTTGTGCTTCCATTCACAGAGCAGCACCCTTGGGAAGTTCTTCCCTGTGTTGTTTGAACAAAGCACTTGGGGGTTTCTTCTAAAACTTGGGAAAACCATCAGGAGAAAGTTCTCCTGTTGCAAACATCAGGAGCAGAAGGAGATCCTGTTTCTAGGGGTTGTGTCACTTCCAGCTCTGCCCAGAACTCCAGTGCTCTGGCTGTGGAGGATCAGGAGGTGCCTGCTGAGCACCTGTCCTGCTCTTCCTGCATCCCTGTGGAATGGTGGGACTGGAGGTGTGGGCACTAACATGGCAACCCCCCACCCCCTTCCTGGTTTTTCCTTCCCTTCCATCCCTAAGAGATGCTGTGATCCAGAACTACCCCTCCAGGCTGGATAGCCCCACAGGAGAGGAACCTTAAAAACATCCCTTGCTGGTTCCCACCCCAAAAATCTGTACCCTGTGGGCTCGTGGAGCAGAAACTGTGTCCCCTCTGTGTGTCCTGTGTTCCCAGCCCCATCCTGTGGGAACAGGGGCTGGCTTTTCCAGCCTGGATACAGGACAGAGGGGGCCTGAGGGGACAAGGCAGCCAAGTCCTCTAAGCAAACCCAGCGCCCTGGCATGGCCACAGTGGGAGCGGTGCCAACCCTGGCACCAGCACTGGGAACACACCGGGAGCTGGGATGGCCCCAGCCTCTCATCCAAAGGAGGGAAACGTGGCAGGGTGTCTTCACGAATGACTCTTTTCTCCTGATTGGTAAGTGTGGGGTCCCATCCAGGACCTGGATGGCTGTGGAAAAAACATGGAAAGGTTCTGTCCCATCCCCAAGGAGGTGGCACAAGGAAACCTGCTCCACTTCTCTTTTTCACCTGGAAAGCAGATGAAATAGTGATTATCTGGGTCTTTTTCCTCTGCTGATGTGACAGAACAGCCCCTGGGGTACCAATGCCCTCTCCTTCTGCAAATGATGGGATTAAAACAACTTGTCCTTTCGAGACCCAGCTCCTTCTTGGGAAAACCACGGCATTCCCAGGAGGGATAAGGAATCCTTGGAGCCTGAAACCTGGAGGTGCCCAGGAGTGCAAACCCCAGCCCTGGTCCGAGCTGCTGCTCCCACCTCATGTGGGAGTGGGGCTGCTGAGAAGGAGGAGGATGCTCACTGGAGCTGTAGAACATTCCTAGTTTGGTTGAATTCCTGGGAATGGCAAAGCAATGATGAACTTAAAGGACAGGTCATATCAGGGAACGTTGGACATCCGTCAGTGCCCTTCCCACCCCTGCCGAGGCGGGTTTGTTTGGGAGAACAGATTAAATAAGGGGAATTTGCTCTGAATAGTCCTGAGCAAAGGAAAGGTTCCAGGACTCTGGATGTTCCCAGGAGGACAGAAGTGGGTTGCAGAGACCTCCTGCCTTCCAGGTGGTTCCATGCCTGCTCTGGTCTCATTTTGTTGTTTCTCTCTGGGTGGCTGCTCCTTGTCCTCACATCCCAGGATGAGCAACTCTACACTCTGGAGGGGTTTAGGTGGTTCCTGCTGATCTTGGGTGACGTGTGGAGCCTGCTCAGGTCCCCCCTCCAGTTATTCAGGACACAAGGGACTGGGAGGGCACTTTTCCCACCACTCCAGATGTGCTGACGCTCATGTTGTCCTTAATAAATAACAATTCAAAGTAAGGGTTGCTGAGGTAAATCTTGGGATGGTAGGATGGAGCCTGGAGCTGCTCCTGGCACGTGTCCTTTCGCTGTGGAGCCTGTGCCTGGGTGAGCTGGGTCAGCTGGGAGCTGGTGGATGTTTTCCAAACCCTCCTTCCGCATCCTGCTCCGCTGCTGTCCCCTGGGGCTGCCTGGGATGGAATCAGGGACGTAGAGCACGGCAGAGGAGCTCAGCATCCCCTCTGGAGCTGTTCTAGGAATGGAAGGAGTTTTAAAATGGACGTGTGGCTGTCCTGTGTGAGAGGGACATGTTGGGATCATCTGTAAATCCAGCTGTGTTTACAAATCCCTCTGGAGCTTGGAGCCAGGGGGTGGAACTTTTGGAACTGTCAGTTCCAAAAGCTGCTCTCTGGGCTGACTTGCTGGGAATGTCCTTAGGATCCTGGGACTTTGGGATCTTGGGATCTGGGCTTGGGAGGATGGCACATCCTGTAGTCATGATCTCAGGGTTCCAGTCCAGCTCTGGAATCTCCTTGCCCTCCCTGGGGTATGCTGGGGATGCTCATGCTGCTGCTCTGGGATGCGTTTCTGCTGGATTTATCCTTACAACCCCGGGAGAAGCTTCCTGGTGGCTTTGGATGCTCCAGGCAGTGCAGCCAAACACGGTGGATGGTGTTGGGAGCATTTGGGGATCCCTGGTGCCTCCTTTGGACCCTTTGTGGGATGTGGGGCTGTACCAGCAAGGATGATGACCCCTCAGCTCCAGCCCTGGAAGGGGTGAATTGAGCTGAAAATGAATGGCTGTTGTTGGGACATGTTGGATCCATGTGAGAATGGTCATGTTGGCTCCCGCTTTCCCAGGGGGACAAAATATCCTCATGGCTTGGCAAGTGTGACCAGAAGCAGCAGTGCCCTCTGAGAACTTGGCAGGAGACAGTGGATCCCAGTGTTTTCCCACAGACCACCATGCCAAATCCCTGCTGTTCCTAGCTCTTTGGCACAGGGCTCCCTTCAGACCCTCATCCCCATCTCCTCCTTTTCCGGAATAGCTCCATTCCTGTTCAGGGAAGCGGGTGCTACCTTGTTTTCCCTCCTTGGTCTCAAATCCCTGAGCCAAAACAATATTTTCCTTGCTCTTAAACCCTCGTGCTCCACCCACTTGGAAAAGCCGCTTTGAGCAGGATGAGATCCGGGATGGGATTCCCAGAGCCCACTGACCTGCAGCCTCCAGCCGGGAATGCCATTCGTTCCAATCCTAGTGATGAGCCAAGGGATTAGGAGATTTGCTCGGCCTTCTTAATGCAGCTGGAGCACGTGGTGGGCCCCAGTCACGCACTTGGCTCCAGATCCGTTCCCGACCTCCCTCCGCTCCCTCCCGGCCCTGCCGGACCCTGCGGTAACTTCCTGGGCTCCAGGGGCTTGGATGTGCCTGTGTTTGGCTGAATTTGGGAGCTGCCTGTGGGGTTGGAGGATAATTTTAGCCAGGGCAGATTTTGCTAAGGTGGGGTGTTGGGCTGAGCCCTGGCAAAGCCCCGGGGGATTACTGGGGTAATTCAGCACTTGGGCTCTGTAGTGGGGGGTTTTCCTTTCCCGTGGGATTCCATCCCACCATTCCCATGTTTCTAGAAGGGCTGTTTCTCTTGCAAAGTGGGGCTGTGCTTGGAGCTGGGTCAGCACCTGCTGCTGGTGCCCTGAAGGGGATGATGGAAGATTGTGGTGTGGGATATTGTGGGGTCAGGGAGAACAAAATCCCTCCATCCCCATCCTCTCCTTCCCAATGCATCCCAAACCTTCCTCCACGAGACCGTCCCCTGCAGGGAAGTGCCCTACCCCAGGATTCCCACATCCTGGATGCTGTAAGCCAGGATAGACAGACCTGGGCTGGAGCACCTTGGAATGTCTGTACCTTGGCTGATTTTTCCCTCCTGGATTTACCTCTTCCCTGGAAACCTTTCCCGGGGATAGAGAGAATTCCTGAGCTGGCACTTTAAGCTGTTTCCACACCAGCAGCTGTTTTGTGGGGTGTGTTTTTTATTCCCTCTGCTTTGATGAGCTGCCAAAGGAAGAGCCTGGTGTGAGGGGATGGAAATCTTGCCCTAGAATTGCTGATGTTTTTTTTCCCCACTGGAAGTGCCCACAAGGAATACACCAGCACAGAGGTGGCACAAGCCTTTCCCAGAGCGTTCAGGAGAGATTGATCCAAGCAAGAGATCTGGAACAAATCCCAGCAATGTCATTTTCTGCTGGGAAAACTGAGGATTCTGCTGGTACCTGCCTGGAAGTGTTTCTGCCCCTTTTATCCCATCAGCTCTCCCATAGGGATGGGGGTTGTGATGTCCCCTGGGTCCTCCCTCTGCTCTCCCATGGAAATAGGGGCTGTGATTCCCTCTGGATCCTCCTTCTGCTCTCCCATGGGAGTGGGGGTTGTGGAGCCCTCTGGATCCTCCTTGTGCACCTAACTACCCCCAACAGTTGCAAACTCTCCCAACTCCATTTAACATTCCCATTCCTTCCACTGATACAAATTCAAGCAATTTGTATCAATATCCGGCTGGAGTCAGCTGGGAAGTCCAGTCTGGGTAGCAAATACATGTCTGTGGAGGAGCTGCCTGGAAACCCACAGGAATGCCTGGAGTGCCTGGCTGGTTGTGGTGGTGGATCTGATCCATGTTGGGCCATTCCTGCAGTTCCACATCATCCCACCTGTCCTCCCTTGGATTCTATGCCCCTCTGTACCCTCCCAAGGGACTCTTATGCTGCTTTTGGCCTATCTTCTGGGATTCTGCAGGAATGTCTCCATTTTCCAGCCCAAAAAGCCATACTGGTGCAGTCCTACCCCGTTCAGATTCCTCCTTTCTGGAATGGATCATCCCAACTAAATATTCTCATTCCTCTCCCCTCCAAGGCTGTTTCCCACATCAAAGCTTTCAGGGAGTTTTTGGGATGGCTGTGGCATGGAAAACCCCTCCTGGAGGTGACTGTGGGCTGTCTCTTACCATCCTCTTGATTTCTCCAGGACTCCCCTCAAGGTCTCCTGGGGGTGCTTTGTTGATCTCACTCTGTGCCATGACGTCTCATCCCTGTGAAGTGGCAGAATTAAATCCTGGAGAGACATGATCCAAGGGAAGAGGCCATGCTGGGGTTCTCTGTCAGGGTCTCCTGCATTGCAGCATTCCAGGGAGGGGGATCCAGCCTGGATTCACTGGTGCTTTCCCTAATTCCCTTTTATCTCTGTTGGCTTTCCCCAACAGGAGCAGCAAAAAAGCTTTTTTCAGCTACTCACATGCAGCAGTTTTGGGTTATTTTCCTCTCTATTTTTGCCCTACACTGGAGCCTGGAATTGCCTCTGGCTAAGAGAGGAAGGAGGAGTGGTTTTTTTGGGGGATTTTCTTCCAATGGAAACATCTCCTTGTGCTGAGGGGGCTGAAAGCCAACACAGTGTCAACGTCTGTTTGTTGAAATGTTCTCTCCTGCTGAGGTTTTGGTGTAAGTTTTGGAAGGACATGCCATGTTTTTAACCTGTGGGATGCTCTGCTCCTGGGGAAGGGCCTGCAATCATCCAGGGATCTGTTGGGGCCATCCCAGTTTTCTTGCTGCTGCATTTTGGGGCAGAGATTTGGGCTGGACAAGTGAGACCCTTGGAGGACCCTCCTGGAGCTGGGAGTGGATTAAAGCGGATGTTCCTGGGTGCTCTTTTTGTGTCCAATCTGCTTTAACCTTTGGGTTGGATCAGGCAGAGGGAGTGATTTAATTTTTGGGATCTCTAGCCTTTTTGTGTTTGGTGATGTTAATTTTGGTCTAATTGTTAATTTTGTTAATTTGGACTGTGGCAGATCAGGTGAACTGAAGGAACCCATAGGTCCTGTCCCTGGAGCCTGGGAAGGGCAGAGCCTGGAAGCACCAGGGATCTTTTGGGACCACCTCAGCTTTCTTGCTGCTGCATTTTTGGACAGAAATCCGGTGGGATTGGGGCAGGGATTTGCATTGGACAAGTGCGATGCTTGGAGGAGCCTCCTGGAGCTGGGAATGGGTTAAAGGGGATGTTCCTGGGTACTCTTTTTGTGTCCAGTCTGCTTTAACCTTTGGATTGGATCAGGCAGATGATCCAAATCAGGGTTGGGATTTTTTAGGATCTGTAGCCCTGTTGTATATGGTGGTGTTGGTTTTTGTGACTGTGGCAGCCCAGTGGATGGAAGGGATCCATGGACAGCCTGGGAAGGTGCAATGCCTTCAGGCTCATCCCCTGATCCAGCACTTCTTCCCTTTGCTCCCAGCAAATCCAGTTTGCAGATGACATGCAGGAGTTCACCAAATTCCCGACCAAGACAGGCCGGCGCTCCCTGTCCCGCTCCATCTCCCAGTCTTCCACTGACAGCTACAGCTCTGGTAGGTGCCTGGTCCTTGTCCCTGCGTGTCCCGTATCCCAGATATGGGCTTTGTGCCACTGGGAATCTGCTGCTCACACCCTGTGGCAGGATTTGTGCTGCTCTTCGCACTTGGACATGGAGGGGATGATTCCAGGGCTTCCTAAAGCTCAGGCATTGATTACTTATGGGTAATCCTGTTGTTGTAGAGAGCAAAAGTGCAAAATTCCTTCTAGATGTTGGCATTACTTAGGAGATTGGCAGTTTGAGCCATGAGTGAAAGCTGGAAAGGGAAATGCAGCAGCAATCTGCAGGGTGAGAGGTCCCTGGATTTGTAAGACCTGGATTCATAAGACTTTTCCCCCTTGCCTTTAAGCTTGTGAGGCTGCTGAGACCCTGGGACAGGCTGCCCACAGAAGCTGCAGCTGCCCCATCCCTGGAGCTTTCCCAGCCCAACACTGTCCCAGCAGCCCCAGCCCTACAGGAGCCCTTCTCCAAGAGGGAATTGAAGCGATTCTGGAGGAGCAAACACTTCCCCCCTTGCCCTTGAGCCAGAGGGTTCCTTTGGCATTCCAGCTATCCTGCTCAGGGGGCACATCCTCCACCCCACACTCCCCACACAGCACAGGGAGCTCGAGGCTCCTGCAGCAGCACCTGGGACTCGATGCCTTTGCTCCCTGGAAAACTGGGCTAGAGTGCAGCTCTCCAGGCCACCGCCCCACAGCAGCCCCAGCTCAGCTGCCCCCACCCTGCTTGGCCTCCACTGCTGACCAGGAAGGGACTCCTGGACCCAAATGTCTCCAAAAACACCCTCCTTTATCCCCCAGCTCTCACCCGGGCTCTACTGAACACAGCCAGGGAGGGGAAACTGGATCCATCCCACATCCAAAGGGGAAACCAGTGAGGGCAGACAGGCTGGGAGAGCTAGGGGGGTTCAGTCTGGAGGAAAGAAAACTCCAGGGAGACCTGAGAGCCCCTTCTGGAGCCTAAAGGGGTTCCACGAGAGCTGGAGAGGAACTTTGGACAAGGGATGGAGTGACAGGACAAGGGGGAACAGCTTCCCACCGCCATAGGGCAGGGTTAGATGGGATATGGGGAAGGATTTCTTGCCTGTGAGGGTGCTGAGAGTCTGGGATGGAATTCCCAGAGGATGCCCCATCTTTGGAAGTGTCCAAGGCCAGGTTGGTTACACTTGTACCAACCTGGGATAGTGGATTGTGTCCCTGCCCATAGGAGGGTGGGTGGGATGGTTCCTAAAGGTGTCCCTGCCTGTGGCAGGGTGGGTGGGATGGTCCCTGAGGTCCCTCCTCTCTGGTTCAGCTGCCTCGTACACGGACAGCTCCGACGACGAGGTGTCCCCCCGGGAAAAGCAGCAAACCAACTCCAAGGGCAGCAGCAACTTCTGCGTGAAGAACATCAAACAGGCCGAGTTCGGACGCCGGGAGATCGAGATCGCAGAGCAAGGTACAGCTGGAATGTTGGCATTGTGGGCTCTGTGGCACTGCTGTGCCCTCTGCATACCAGGAGCTGAGCTCTGGCAATTCACACTCCTGCTCCAGCCTGAGATACCCTGGTTTCCCCCTCAGATCAGTTAGGGAAGAGCAATTGTTGGTGTCCTGTCGCATCCATTTTCTAGCAGCAGCAGAGCTCCTGCTGGACTTAATGTTCTGGTGGCTTTGGGTGGACAAGGATCTTGGAGCATTTTTGGAAAGTGGGAGTTCCAACCTTTCCCCTGGGGCTTGTGGGAAGCTGAATTTCCATTTCCAGTGGGGTGATTGAGCAACTCTCTTTTCCTTTTGGAAGGGGGAGAGAATCCAGGCATGTTTAGAGCAGGAATTCTGAGACATGGCAGCTCCGTTTTCATCCTCAGGTGCTTCTCCTGCTGCCACAGGAAGGCTGTGACTATCCAGAGGTGCCTTCCCAGGGCAAAGCCAGTCCCAGACCTCTGTCCTTACATGGCCCAGTCACAAATGAGTGTTTTGATCCTGTTTTGCACAGGGATGAAGAGTTTTCTCCCGGGCTCTGTAACAGCTCCAGCGCAAACTGGGGCTGGAGGGATCCTGGGAGAACCCAAAACTGGGAGAGGAGCTCTGGCACCTCTGGAATGAGCCGACATTAAACCCTTTCTTCCTTTTGCAGACATGTCTGCTCTGATTTCACTCAGGAAACGAGCCCAGGGGGAGAAGCCTTTGGCTGGAGCCAAGATCGTGGGCTGCACCCACATCACAGCCCAGACTGCGGTGAGTCCCGGCCCTGGGGGTGGGGTGGAGGGCCCGGCTCTTCCCTGGAGAACAGTGTCCCAGCCTTGGGGAAGCCCATGAGGCAAGATCAGTGCTCTGGAAAGATTGTGGAAAGGTTCTGCTGGTGCTGTTTCCACAGGAGGTAGGCTGGGATTGGGTCCTGTGCCTATCACAGCTGCCTTCCTGATCCTGGGGGTATCCCTGGAGATCCCTGATCTCTGAGATATCCCTGTGTATACCTGACCCCTGCTGTCCCTGGTTCCTGCTATCCCTGTCCCCCAGGTGCTGGTTGAGACGCATGTACCTGAGGTATCCCTGCTACCCTCCCATCCCTGTATCCCTGATCCATGTCCCTGTCCCCAAGTGCCGATGGTTCTGTGTGTGCTGGGTGCGCAGGGCTAACCCAGGGCTATCCCAGGGCTATCCCTGATCCCTGTATCTCTGTATCCCAGGTGCTGATGGCGCTGTGTGCGCTGGGCGCGCAGTTATCCCAGGGCTATCCCTGATCCCTGTATCCCTGTGTGTATCCCAGGTGCTGATGGAGACGCTGTGTGCACTGGGCGCGCAGTTATCCCAGGGCTATCCCTGATCCCTGTATCCCTATGTGTATCCCAGGTGCTGATGGAGACGCTGCCTGTGCAGGGTTATACCAGGCTTATCCCAGGCTCATCCCTGATCCGTGTATCCCTGGTGCTGATGGCGACGCTGTCTGTGCTGAGTGCACAGGGCTATCCCAGGGTTATCCCTGATCCCAGTATCCCTGTTCCCAGGTGCTGATGGAGACGCTGTGTGCGCTGGGCGCGCAGTGCCGCTGGGCCGCCTGTAACATTTACTCCACGCAGAACGAGGTGGCCGCGGCTCTGGCCGAGGCGGGTGAGTGCGGGGGGCGGGGCAGCGTCTGCACGGAGTTGTAGTTATCTGGTTTTATTTCATATCTAGTCATCCAATTCATTTTGTTTGGTCTTCCTGGAGCTTATTTTACTTATAATTTATTTTTTATTTTTATTATTTATCTGAATTGTGTATGTTTTACTTATTAATTTTTATTTTCATCTATTTTTTCTTGGATAATATTTACTTATAATTATTTCTAGTTTATTTTTATTAATTTATTTTAGTTACTATTTACTTATATTTTATTTCTTATTTTTACCTTTTTATGTATTATTTGCTTATTATGGTTTATAAATTATTTATTATTATCATATTTATTTTTGTTTTTATCTCCTTTATTTTTATTTTAGTTATTATTTTTATTCATTTTAATTTATTTGTCTTACTGTATTATTTAATTATTATTTATAATTCATTTTACTTCTATTATTTGTTTAAATATTTTTTCACTTTTTTTATCTTTTTAATTATTTATTTATTTTTATAGCATTTCTTTAATGTATTTTTTCTGATTTTTCTCTTATTTCACTTATTAGTTCTTAATTTTTAAATTTTTTTTTATATTTTATTTTTATCTTATTTGTTTGGTCTTTTATTTCTTATTTCCTATTTATCTTTTAGGGAATTACTGTTTTCAGGGGACATCTTTCAGGAGGGCTGGGCAGCGTTGCCACTGGCATGGGCTGTGCTGTGATCCCTCCACATCCCCTGCCCCTGTATCCCTGTTTTCCCAGGCTGGCAGAGCAGGCAGAAGCTGTGCCAGTCCTGGGCAGTGCCAGGGATGCTCCTGTTCTTCCAGGGGTGGCCGTGTTTGCCTGGAAAGGGGAGTCGGAGGATGATTTCTGGTGGTGCATCGACCGCTGCGTCAGCGTGGATGGCTGGCAGCCCAACATGGTGAGGCCCCTTCCCCTGCCCCTGCCCCTTCCCCTGCCCCTGCTCTTACTCCTGCCCCTGCTCCTGATCCTGCTCCTGCTTCTGCTCCTGCTCCTTCTCCGCTCCTCACATTCCCAACTGGGCTGCCCAGGGATCCTTCCAGGCTGCCTGGCCACCTCTTGATGAATGGGGGTCCTGGAGAACCACAGCTGGAGATGAGCTGGGATGTCATGGGTTGGGAACAGCTCCTGATGGAGCTGCAGGGATGTTGGCACATCCCACCAACAAGGTAACAGCTCCTAATGAAGCTGCAGGGATGATGTCCTGGGTTCGGAACAGCTCTGGATGGAGCTGCAGGGACAATATCCTGGGTTTGGAACAGCTCCAGATGGAGCTACAGGGAGGATGTCCTGGTCTGGCACATCCCAGGGACACAGGAACAACTCCTGATGCAGCTGCCATGAGCCAAGAAACACGGGATTTCTTTCCCCCTCCGGGAGCCTTCCCAGCTGCTCCAATCCCACCCACCCTCTCCTGGAGTTGGGCTCTCTGGGAGACCCTCTCCCTGGCTGAGCTGATGTCCTCTCTGGTCATGGTCTGTGGCCACCAAGGCCATGTCCATGGGCCAGGGCCGCTCCCGCAGCCTCTCCTCTCCCATTTGCTTCCAGGGCATGGATGTTGTGGCGTCCTGAGCTCAGCCTGATTAGTTAGTGCTGCCTGTGCTCTCGTGTCCAGGCTGCAGAGCAGTAGGAGAGGCAGGAAATCCCGTTAGGATCCAGCAGCTCCATGCAGGGGTAAGGAACCCTCCATGTTTGGAGGAGACCCCGAGTTGCAGGCAGGAGTCCTGGCCCCCAGGCCTCTGCCCAAACAGCCCTCCAGCAGAGCCTGAAGATGTTCTCCACCTCTTTTCCCCCCAATCCTGTCCCCAGCCAGTGCTTTTCCTGGTGGGAAGGCCTGACTGCTCCATGTGTTTCCTAGATCCTGGATGACGGTGGGGATCTGACCCACTGGGTTTATAAGAAATACCCCAGTGTGTTCAAGAAGATCCGAGGGATTGTGGAGGAGAGCGTGACTGGCGTGCACAGGTGGGGAATTTGGGAATGCTGGTCCCTGGGGACATCCTAAGGGATTGCTGCTGACCTGCCTGTGCCCTCTCCCAGGCTGTACCAGCTTTCCAAGGCTGGAAAGTTGTGTGTCCCAGCCATGAATGTGAATGACTCTGTCACCAAGCAGAAGTTTGACAACCTGTACTGCTGCCGGGAGTCCATCCTGGATGGGTGAGTCCAGCTTTTCCCTCTTGCCACTTCCACATGGGTGGGTTTGGCTCCTCCTGAGCAGGGACCAAGCTGTGCTCTGCCCTATGCTCTCAGGGCCTGACTTTGGGGGCCGGACTGATCCCAACACGGATCTCTCTCTATCCCCAGCCTGAAGAGGACCACGGATGTGATGTTTGGAGGGAAGCAGGTGGTGGTTTGTGGTTATGGGGAGGTGAGTTCCTGAGCTGTGCCAGCCTCCCCTGAGCCCAGCACCTGCCACTTCCCTCTGCCCAGACCATTTGGCTGTGCCAAGGGGTAGATCGAACCTGGGAATGATTACCAGGAAAGTCTTGCTGGAGAGCAGGGATCAGGTTTCCCAGTTTGCTGCAGGTTAGCTGGGCTGCACAGCTGACACTGCTAGGAACACTGGCCTGAATTGCAGCTCCTCACGGGGCTCCATCTGCTGTTCCTGGCCTCAGTTCAGCATCCAGCCTGGCTGTCACTGAGCAGGGACAGGCTGCAGCTCCCTGGGAATAGTATCTTGGCAGAGGAGAATCATACCACACACTTGTCACTGATTCTGCCCTGGCACTGTAGGAACCTGCCACCTTCCCTCCATCTGTGCATGTCTGTGTGGGTGTTTGTCTTCCCACACTGTGCAGGGCCTGGCAGGAGCTGCAAAGGCTCTTCCCAGCAGGAATTTGCTCCCTGATTTATTTAGGCACCAGTGGAGCCCAGGTCTGCTCAACCAAGAGGCTCTGCTTGCACTTGCTCAGGGCCCTGTCTGGTTCTCCATCCAGGAGTTGTGCTGGGAATTGCTTTCTCCAGGGTTTGTGCTGAGTTTTACTGGGCTTCTTCAAAACAACGGAGTCATGGAATCGTAGAATCCTGGAATGGTTTAGGTTGGAAGGGACCTTAAAGCTCATCTTGTCCATGCCATGGGCAGGGACAACTTCTACTAGACCAGGTTTCTCCAAGTGTAACCAACCTGGCCTTGGACACTTCCAAAGATGGGGCAGCCACAGCTTCTCTAGGAATTCCATCCCAGACCCTCAGCACACTCACAGGGAAAAATTCCTTCCCAATATCCAATCTATCCCTGCCCTCTGGCTGTGGGAAGCCATTCCCTGTGTCCTGTCCCTTCATGCCTTGTCCCAAGTCCTTCTCCAGCTCTCCTGGAGCCCCTTTAGGCTCTGAAAGAGACTCTCAGGTCTCCCTGGAGCCTTCTCTTCTCCCAGTGAACATTCCCAGCTGGCTCCAGAGCAGAGCAGGTTCAGAATCATGGAATCCCAGGATTGTTTGGGTGGGAAGGGACTTTAAAGCCTGTCCAGTTTCATCCCCTGCCATGGGGAGGGACACCTTCATAGACCAGGTTGCTCCAAGTTTATCCAACCTGACCTTGGACACTTTCAGGGATGGGGCATCTTCTGGGAAACCCATTTCAGGGTCTTACCACCCTCCCAGGGAAGAATTCCTTCCCAACATCCCATCTATATTCCCTCTGGCAGTGGGAAGCTGGTGGCCTTGGAGGGGGGATCTGGGCTTTTGGCAGCTGTGCTACTGTCCAGGTCCATCCTGAGCTGCTCCTGGCATTGGACAGAGGGTTGGGATGAGGATTTCCCAGCCTGGAATGGGCTTGGGAAGGGGTTGTAGCCCTGGTGTGTCCATGTCCCACCTCATTCGGATCTCTGCAGGTGGGGAAGGGCTGCTGTGCTGCCCTCAAAGCCCTGGGGGCCATCGTATACGTCACGGAGATTGACCCCATCTGCGCCCTCCAGGCCTGGTAAGGTGTTCCTTCTGCTTGGGAGCGTCTCCATCTGCTCTCCAGCCTCTTCCAAACCCTTCCCAGAGGATGGGACAGAGCCAGGAGGACCTGGGGCTCATCTGGGGGGAATAAACACCTTGTTGGAGTGCGACGGGGTGGATTTCAGGGCTGGGGTTCCCCACAGAAAGTGTTTCCTGGCTGGTCTGGGGAGACTGCTCCTTGGGAGATAAAAGGTATTTCCAAAGGATAAAACATTGAAATCAGGAGTGGAAATAGTTGGAGTTGAAATCAGGAGTGGAAAGTATTGCCATAGGTGGTTGTTTTGGTCCCAGGTGTTGAGGGGCCTGGCTTTGGGGAAGATGAGGGAGGGCACCACATCCATTGCACAGCCCATGTGCATCCCATGTCCCTGGAGGGGTGGAGGGTCCCCTGGCTGTGCAGGAACAGTTTGGAGCTGCTGAGGTGGAGGGGGAAGAGGCTTCTCCTCCTCACTGTGATCCTTCTTCCAATTTTTGTTCCAGTATGGATGGATTTCGAGTGGTGAAGCTGAGCGAGGTGATCCGTCAGGTGGATGTGGTCATCACCTGCACAGGTAGGGCTGCAGAAGGTCGGAGCAGTCATTCCCAAGGGAATTCCCAAGGACACTTTGCTGCTGTGTGCTCCTGATTTTCCAGGAGCAGTAGGTGAGCTCTGACAGGAGCTTTTCTTTCTCCCACCCAGTCTGATGTTTGGCCACAGTCCCTGGTCCGGGGGTGGACGGACATCCTGGTGTCCTGAGGGGATTTTGGAGATTCCTAGTTAATTCATGGGACCAAAGATCAAAGGTTTGGGGTCTGCAGCTTCCTCAGGAGGGGCAGCTCTGATCTCTGCCTGGTGTGAGCAGGGACAGGACCCAGGGAATGGCTGGAGCTGTGTCAGGGCAGAGTTAGGTTGGATCTCAGGACAAGGTTCTTCCCCCAGTGGGTGGTCAGGCACTGAACTGGCTCTCCAGGGCAGTGTGTACAGCCTCAAGGCTGCCAGAGCTCCAGGAGAACTTCGGAGGAATCCCCTCAGGGATAGGGTGGGATTGTTTGGGTGTCCTGGACAGGGCCAGGAGTTGCTGATCCTCGAGGATCCCTTCCAGCTCAAGACATTCCATGACAGCACTTGTCCCACGTGTTTCTCCGCTGTCCCAACAAGAGGGACTCGGGTCTTGGTGGGGAGTTCTTCAGATGTCACCCCAAGCAACTTGAGTTCAGGGAAGGAGAAACCAGAGGCGTCATTTTTCCTGTTCCTGCAGGGAACAAGAACGTGGTGACCCGGGAGCACCTGGACCGGATGAAGAACAGCTGCATCGTGTGCAACATGGGCCACTCCAACACTGAGATCGACGTGGTGAGCGCCGGCCCCTCGGGATGTTCTCACCCCTCCCTCCTCCGGCTCCTCGAGATGTTCCCACCCTCCTTCCTCCATCCCTGGCTCCAGCTCTTTCTCCTCCTCTTCCAGACCAGCCTGCGGACCCCAGAGCTAACCTGGGAGCGGGTCCGTTCCCAGGTGGATCACATCATCTGGCCTGATGGGAAGCGGGTGGTGCTGCTGGCAGAGGTGTGTTGGGGCTGGGCCACAATTCCTGTTAGGAAATTGTGGATTTATCTAGGTGGAAAAGCACTGTGAAAGGAGCTTCAGTGCTCAAAAAAGGGTTTATTATTATTTTATCTATTATTTTTTCCTTCCTTTTCTTGAGGTTGGGGGCAGTGTCATGTACTATGCAGCCATACCTGGCTCTGTTATTCCAAGCTGAGAGCGATCCCCTTGAGCTAAACCCCACCTGCTCCAGCTTTTCCAGGGACTCCCAGCAGCAATCCAGCTCCACTTCCCACTGGAGCTGCTGTGGCAGGAGTAGGTACTGGATTTTCCAGGGACCACAACATTCCCCAGCCTTGAGGCACAGGGTGGGAGCTGGGACAGAGTTGGGATGCTCTGCTCACAGAGGTGGTCCTTGGGAGGGGGTGGAGGTGAATCCCACCTGGAATGTCGACTTGGTTTGGATGTGGGGGCACATCCAGCTCTGTGCTGAGCCCTTCTGCTCCCCTCTAGGGCCGACTGCTCAACCTGAGCTGCTCCACAGTTCCCACCTTTGTCCTCTCCATCACAGCCACCACTCAGGTCTGTGGGGGGGGTGTGGGAGTCTTTGGGAACAGTCTGGGCTGGGGCCCTGGGATGGCACCAGGGTGGGAATGCAACAGGAACACCCTCTTGCCTGGGTTGGAGTTCATGGTAGCAGGAACTTGGTGGTTTGGGTGCAGGAAGGTTTGGGAGAGCTTTAGAAGGGGCCACAGTTCATGGCACAGCTCCTGCTGGGCTGCAAGACAGGCTTAAGCCTCGTAGGACAGGTTTAAGCCCCCCACCACAGGTTTCA
>VWZF01005785.1:62629-76786 GCA_013396755.1 Sclerurus mexicanus
CCCCCAGCACAGGTTTAAACCCCTCTAGCACTGGTTTAAGTCCCCTGGCACAGGATTAAGCACTCCTAGTGCACGTTTAAGCCCTGCCAGAACAGTTTTAAGCCCTAGCACAAGTTTAAGCCCCTCAGCACAGGTGAAAGCCCCCCTAGCACAGGTTTAAGCTCCTCCAGCACAGATTTGAGTTCCCTTAGCTGAAGTTTAGGCTTATCCAGCACAGGTCTGAGCCCTCCCAGTAGAGGTTTAAGCTCCTATCACAGGTTTAAGCCCCTAGCACAGGTTTCAGCTCCCCTAGCATAGGTTTAACCCCCCTCTAGCACAGGTTTAAGCCCCTCAGTGCAGGTTTAAGCCCTGCTAGCACAGGTTTAAACTCCCTTAACTCAGGTTTCAACCCCACCAGCAGAGATTTAAGCTCCCCGGCAGAGGTTTAAACTCCCCCAGCAGAGGTTAAGCTCCCCCAATACAGATTTAAGCCTCCTAGAACAGGTTTAAGCCCCCTAGAACATATTTAAGCTTACCTGAAAGCAAGGTTGGTGGGACTGGGAACACAGAGGGGACTGGTGGGACTGGAGGAGACTGGTAGGACTGGGATCATGGGGTACTAGTGGGACTGGGAACAGGGAAGGGAGTAGTGGGACTGGGAACAGGGAAGAGACTGGTGGGAGTGAGGACAAGGAGGGGACGAACAGCCCCTTCATTCCCACGTGGCACAGCAGGTTCAGGAGCTGTTAAGACCCACTAAGCTCCATCCCTGTGTTTTTTCATGGCATGTTAAGCCCAGTTGCTACAAACAACCTGGTGGCACCTAATCCCTGTTGTGGTTGGTGACCATCCCTGGGTATTCCCAGATATCCCTGTGCTGCCGTGGTTGGTGGCCCTCCCTGAGTGTTCCCAAATTATCCTTGTGCTCCCCACAGGCGCTGGCTCTGATTGAGCTCTACAACGCTCCTGAGGGCCGCTACAAGCAGGATGTGTACCTGCTGCCCAAGAAGATGGGTGAGTGAAGGGGCTCCACACTCATTTTTCCCCAGGAATTCCATGTTTCAGCAGTGTGGGCTGTCAGGAAAAAATCACCCTGGGCTGGGAAACACTTCCACAGGGAGCAGGAGTTCAGGGAAACCAGCAGAGGCACCGACCTTAAAGCTCACGGGGTGGGGGGGGGTGTGTTTAGTTTATTTCCCTTGGTGTCCTGCAGTGTGGGAGGCATCCCTTATCCTCGTGCCTCCCTTCTCCAGGGTTTCTCCAGGGGTTTTCCAAGTTTTTCCATGCCATCCTGGTGTGCCTTCTGGGGCACATCCAGTCCAGGTTTGGGCTCAGTTCTGCTCCTTGGGTGATGGTGAATTCATGTGGTGACTCTGTCCCTCACCTCTCCGGGGTGCAGTGGGGGGTGTGAATCCTGATGATCCCGTTTTCCCTGTGGCATTCCCAGATGAGTACGTGGCCAGCCTGCACCTGCCCTCATTCGATGCCCACCTGACAGAGCTCACGGACGACCAGGCCAAGTACCTGGGGCTGAACAAGAATGGGCCCTTCAAACCCAACTACTACAGGTGGGACTGGGCTGGAGCTGCCACCCCATCCACAGGGAATGCTGCTCCAGCCCCAGTGCCTCTGGAGGGAGGACAGGGAGCTGCTGCAGTGAGGCCAGATAGGTTCCAGGGATGCTCTGAGGGCTGGAGAACCTTTGCTTTGGGAGAGCTGGGAATGTTCACCTGGAGAAGGGAAGGCTCCAGGGACACCAGAGAGCCCCTTCCACAGCTTAAAAGGGCTCCAGGAGAGCTGGAGAGGGACTTGGGCCAAGGGCAGGGTTAGATGGGATATTGGAAAGGAATCCTTCCCTGTGAGGGTGGGGAGGCCCTGGAATGGGTTTCCCAGAAGATGCCCCATCCCTGGAAGTGTCCAAGGCCAGGTTGGATAAACTTGGACCAACCTGGGATAGTGGAAGGTGTCCCTGCCTATGACTGGGAGTGGAACTGGAGGATCTTTAAGGTCCCTTCCAACCCAAACCAGTTTGGGATTCTGGGATTCTAGAGCTCCTCTGCTCAGGAGCCAGGCTGGGAGAGCTGGGAATGTTCACTTGGAGAAGGGAAGGCTCCAGGGAGACCCAAGAGCCCCTTTCAGTGCCTAAAGGGGCTCCAGGGACAAGGCATGGAGAGACAGGCCCCAGGCAATGGCTTCCCACTGCCAGAGGGCAGGGATGGATGGGATATTGGGCAGGAATCCTTCCCTGTAAGGGTGGAGAGGGGCTGGGATGGATTTCCCAGAGAATGCCCCATCCCTGGAAGTGTCCAAGGCCAGGCTGGATAAACTTGGACCAACCTGCACTATGGAAGGTGCCCATGGCAGGAATGGAATGGGATGGGATTTAATATCTTTCCCCACCCAAACCTGGCTAGAATTCCATTCCTGGGGATCCCTTGGATCCACCCCAGCCCTCACTGTTCCACTTCTCTCCTAGATACTGATGGACCATTCCCAGAAGGACCAGACCACACAAGGCAACATTTGAGAGATTATTTTTAAGAATCATTTTTATTTTTACCTTTTTTTTTATTCTTTCACCCACCAACAGCCCCCGTTTTCCTGTTTTTACATTTATCTGGGATTTCAAGGCCAGGATTTCTTTTCCTCACCCTTTTCCACCATCAGATACATCTCAGTCTGACCTTACCAGACAAAGCTCGGATTTGCTTCTTGCTTCCATGTGCTGAAGCCTCAGATTCCCAGCCCTGGCTTTGGGAGAGGTTTTCCCTTTCCTGCTGTTCCAAGGGTACTTCATTCCTGCAGCGATGGGGTTTTATTTTGCTTCCCTTTGGTGTTTTTTTCCCAGTTTTCCAGCCCGCCTTGTTTTCCCTGCAGATCCGGAGATGCTCTTTTTTGCTTCTCTTTTCTTTGTGTGGAATTTCTGCAACTTCTAAATTGCCTTAAAGAGCCCAGTTTTAGCTGCTAGATCCCTGCTCCGGGCGCTTCCCAGGGGCAGAGCAGAGCCTGCAGGACACCTGGATTGGGGAGTGGGGGTTCCCAGGTCCCTGTGCCGAGGTGGCCCAGCTTTGGTGGCTACTGACCCGGCTTTGGTGGCCACCTGGGCCCTGGGGAGGGTGTGTTTTTTCAGGGTGCTAATCTTGAATCCGGATGGGGTCGCTTTTCCCAGCATTATCCTCATCCCATGGGGTTTTTTTGGTTTGGTAGGTTTTTTTTTAGCCAAACTGCACCTTAATTGAGTTTTCAATAATTTCTTTTTCTTTGTTTAGTTGGTTCTTTTCTTCCTCTTTTCCTTTTTGATCCTTCCAGAGCTGTTTTAAAGAGTGGGGATGTTCCAAGGGGACGTTCAAGGGATGTTTCCACGGATGTGGCTGCTTTCCCATCTCCCACCGGGAAGCACTGGGGGAAGGCAGGGTTTGGGGTGTCTGGTGTGTTTTTTTGGGAGCGTTTCCCTATTTTTTCCAGCTGGATGCAGAGATGAGCCTTTCCCACCCCTTACCCTGGGCCCTCTGCTTCCTGGCCTGGCTCTCCCAGCTCTTCCCCAGGTGTTTTCCAGCCTCTTCCTGCTGACATTCCCCATCCCCATTCACGCAGCTTTTCCCTGGGGTGGGAGAAGCTCCTTCCAACACCAGGAAGTTTCTCTTGGCTCTTTTTATGCTCCCCAAACCTTGTCTTTCCTCCCCACAGCCCAGGGCAGGGGAGGAGCAGCCCCAATCCCAGTATCTCCCGGTACAGGGATCATGGAGATGCTTTGGAACCCGGGATTGGAGCTGCTCCTTCCCCCCATCCCAAGGATCCCCCCGGGAATCTGCAGGTCTGGGGGGACAGGAGGGAGGTAGGGGAGGTGCTGGTGGATCACCCCCCTCTCATCCCCTTCTCACCCTGCCTGGTCTTCTCCTGGAATGTCGCTCTGTAGATTTTTGGGGATCTCCCTGTATATTTTTGGGGATCACATTCCCCTCCACCACCCCCCAAACCTCACTGGGATCACTCAGTGAGCCAGGACGGGTATCTATGAGGATGGATTGATAGTGGGAGCATCCCCCCTTTTCCCGGGAGCTGGGATTCTCCCAGGTTTGGGAATCCTGGCCCCCTTTTCCCACCCTTTTGGGGCATGAGGTCTCCGTGTGTGGACAAGCCATGGCAGGGGGTCCGGGGGCGGTGGCAGCAGGGAGAGGTTTATTTTGTATATGAATGATTTTTAATGAATGCAATATTAATCCTTGCAGATGAGCAATAAATCATTAAATCCAGTTAATTAAACTATTTGGAAAAGCCAAGCTCTCGTGCTTCTGGGAGGTTTATTTGCTGTTGTGAGTTGGGTCCAAGTGGAATTGGGATCTGCCTTTGGACAGCTACAGGTGGGTTTGGGGGTGCCAACAGAATTTCCTGACCATCCTCAGCACACTGGAATTTTGGGGGTTTAAACGCCATCTGGCTCCTCTCTGGGCACTGTCAGCGCCCCCTGTTTGGGGTCTGAGCTCCTCAAGCCCCTTGACTCGAAGAATTCTTTTGCTCCAGGGAGAAATCTGGGACCTGGCCCCTCGAATCCGCCACTCCCAACATGGCGGCTCCCAGCGGCCGGGGAGTGAGGGAGGGCGGACGTGCCCTTCCCAGCATGGCGGCGCCCATGGCTGTGCCGCACTCAGGATGGCAAAGCGGGGGCGGAGCCGCCTCTCCACCNGGGGCCCGGAGGGGTCAGTGCCCGGCCTGCCGCCTGTCTGCGGGTGTCGGTGCTTCCAGCCCTGCTTGGTCACCGCCTTCCCCGGCTCAGTGCTGGCCCAGCCCCTCCCCCGGGCCCGGGTCCCCCCTAGCGCTGGTGACCGCGGTCGTGGGGCCGGAGGCTGGGGCTCGTGCCGGGGCTCGCTCGGTGCGGGGTTCCCTCCACCCCGCCCATCCCTCCCTCCCCCAGCCCCGGTCCGGGGTGGCCAGGGTGGAGCTCAAGGCTTTCGCGGCCCCAAACGGGGGCCCGAGGGTGTCCCAGCCCATCCCGCGGCTCTCCCGGCGTTCCCAGTCTGGGATGGGGTGTCGGGACCTGTTTCCTTGCTCGGAGCAGGGATGGATCCGGGAAGAGGTGACTGATCCCCTCCCAAGGACATGGCGGGGTCCTCCCTGAGTCGGGGGGGTCGGGGAGGGGCGTTGGAGCTGAGGCGGTTTTTCCCACGTTATTCTTTCCCGGGTTGACCCCGGAGCCGCCTGTTCCCATGGACTGGGAGTGGCAGGGTGAGGGTGGGGCTCGGAGAGCCTGCGATGTCCCAGCATACTGAGCCGGGGCTGGAGCTGCCCCTCCCTCAGCGTCCCGGGATATGGGAGGAGGCGAGGGAGGGTCTGGGTGCCCCAAAATTTGGGAGGATTTTGTTGTGAGTCTGCCCCTTGCTCAGGGGCGGGTGCTCCAAAATTCAAGACGTCTGACTGTGGATCTGCCCCTCCCTCAGGGTCCTAAAATTTGGAAAGGTCTGCTCTGTGCTTAGGGGTGGGTGCCCTGAAATTCAGGAGTGTCCTGCTGTGGGTCTGTCCCTCCATCAGAATTCTGCTCAGGGTCTGCTCTTCCCTCAGGGTCCCAAAATTTGAGGGGGTTTTGTTGTGGGTCTGCCCTGCTCAGGGATGGATGCTCCAAAACTCTGTGGGTCCGTGTTGATGCCTTCTCTAAAGGGAGCTGATATTTTCTGCTTTAAAGTTTCTGGATGGTTTTCCAGCTTCTCCAAAGCTGGTTGGAGTAGTTCCATCCTCACTGATCCCATCTGCTGACACCTTTCTGATTCCATGGGGGAGATAGTCTAAATTTTCCCAATTCTGTGTGAAGTGGGGGAGCCCTGATTCCACAGGACCCTCCCTGATCCCACAGAACTCCCTCCTTGATCCCACAGGACCCTCTCCCTGATCACACAGAACTCCCTCCCCATCTGCTGCTGTGTTTGCTGTGCTTTGGGGGTGTTTTGGGGTATTCTGAGGGTGTTTTGGGGCTGTTCTGGGGGTGCTGTAGTGGCTCCAGCTGGGCAATCTCTGCGGCACATCCTGGATGGAGCCGCAGGAGCTGGGTTGGAGTTGCCCTGGTAACGTTTGTGCTGCTGCAAGGACATTCGTGGTCCCTAAACCAGGAAAAACAACCCTGGATTTGCAGGAGGACGAGGTGAATTGTGGACACTTTCAGGGATTTTTGGGTTTTTCTGGGATATGCTGGAATGGAACTGATTTTTTCCATGTTTTCAGGGCTATTCCGAGTCGCCAGACCTTGAGTTTGAATATGCAGACACGGATAAATGGGCAGCAGAGCTGTCAGGTGAGGAGTTCCTGGGTTGCATCAATGAACCAGCTCTGATTTCCTCTCCTGGTACAATTGAAGGAGCTTTCTTGGCTCCATAATTATCCCTAAACCCCTTATTGATGTTAAAAGGGAAAGATACATTTCATTAATATTTTTAGCCTTACACTTGGTGGGGTTTTATTTTTGAATTTTGAGTTTTTGGGATAAAATGCGATTTCCAAGCTCTCTAGGCTTTTGGAGCTTCTCCTGTTTTGGCAGAGCTTTACAGCTACACAGAGGGGCCAGAATTCCTGCTCAACCGAAAGTGCTTTGAGGAAGACTTCAGGATCCACAGTAAGAGCCTTTCCATGGATCCACATCCCCTTGGGGAAGGACAAGGGTCTCTTCCTGGAAAAGAGGAGCCTGAGGGCAGAGCCCTTGGGGGTCTGCAGCTTCCTGGGAATGGCAACTCCAATCTCTGCTCTGTGTGAGCAGTGAGAGGGCCCAGGGAACAGCTAGAGCTGTGAGGAGATGTTTGGGATGGATATTGGGAAAAGGCTCTTCCCCTAGAGGGTGGTCGGGCACTGAACAGGCTCCCCAGGGCAGTGGGCACAGCACCAAGACTGCCAGATCTCCAGGAGCATTTGGACAATGCTCTCAGGGACAGGGTGGCATTGTTGGGGTGTCCTGGGCAGGGCCAGGAGTTGGACTGGATAATCCTGTGGATATTCCATGAGTTCATGACTCATCTGAAAGGCAGGAGAACCCTGTGTCCATTACACGCATCCCTGGGTGTTCACTGCTCCCAGCAGCACCATGTTCCATGTGGTGCTGGATCCATTGGGCCTGTCCCATTCCCTCATCCCAGTGTTGTGGTTTTCTTGTGGTGCTGGATCCCTGGGATGTGTCCATGGGCCTGTTCCATTCCCTTGTCTCACTGTTGTGATTTTCCTATGGTGCTGGGTCCCTTGGGTGTGTCCCATTCCCTCATCCCACTTTTGTGGTTTCCTGTTGTGGTGGATCCCTTGAACGTGTCCATGAGCGTATCCCATTCCCTCATTGGGCTGTGGATTGTGGTTTTCAGGATTTTGTGGATCCCTGGAGCGAGTCCATGTGTGTCCATCCCCTCAATCCCTCTGTTATGGTTTCCCTGTGGGACCAAATCCCTCTTAGCGTGTCCATGACCATGTCCATCCCCTCATCTCACTGTTGTGGCTTTCCCATGGTGCTGGATCCCTTGTGTGTGTCCCATTCCCTCATCCCACTTTTGTGGTTTCCTGTTGTGGTGGATCCATCAAGCTGAGGATTGTGGTTTTTGGGTTGTTGAGGATCCCTTGAGCGTGTCCATCCCCTCATCCTGCTGCTGTGATTTCCCTGTGGTGCTGGATCCATTGGGCCTGTCCCATTCCCTCGTCTCACTGTTGTGGTTTCCTTGTGGTACCAAATCACTCTGAGCATGTCTATGACCGTGTCCATCCCTTCATCCCACTGTTGTGGTTTCCTTTCGTGGTGGATGCCTTGAGCGTGTCCATGTGTGTTGTCCCATTCCCACGTTGGGCTGAGGGTTGCGATGCACCCACGCTGTCATTCCCTGTTCCCTGCAGTGCGGGAGCGGCGCTGGCCAGAGCTGGAGCGGGCACAGCACCGCACCCACGCCATGCGGCTGCTGGATGGGCTGGAGGTGACGGCGCGGGAGCGGCGGCTGCGCGTGGCACGGGCCATCCTCTACGTGGCACAAGGTGACAGTGGGACAGTGTGGAGCTGGGCAGGAAGGACTGGGGCTGGCAGGGTGTGTGGGATGTGTCCCTATAACGAGTGTTGGTGTCCTTATAGTGGGTGTCAGTGTCCTTATAGCGAGTGTTGGTGTCCTCATAGTGGGTGTTGGTGTCCCTGTAGTGAGTGTTGGTATCTCTGTAGTGGGTGTCAGTGTCCCCATAGCACGTGTTGGTGTCCCTGTGGCAGGTGTTGGTGTGACTATGGTGTTCGTGTCCCTGTAGCGGGTGCAGTGTTTCTATAGCAGTGTTGCTGTCCCTGTGGCAGATGTTGGTGTCCCTATAGCAGGAATTGGTGTGGGTTGTTGGTGTGATTGAGGTAAAATGTATAGAATATGTGAAATATACGATAATGTGTGCAATTGATTTATATAATGTGTATTCATATGACATATTATATAATATTGCATATATTACATATACTGTGTGTAATATATACTACATACACTGTATTTTGTGTATTATATTAATACATAATATATATAGTAAGGTATATTAGATCATACACTATGTATTGTATATATGTGTATATTATACGATGTATATTATATAAATGTATGTTGTAAAATATCTTACATATAATATATAAATATAGCGTATATATTTATAATATATAAAATAATATAGAAAATGTATTATATTTAAACATATTTATAAATATGTATTACAATATATAGTATATAAATATATTTATATATAGTACATAATATATGTACTATGTATTATTTAATAAATTGCATATAAGGTATATTATGTTACTACTATATATACTATCTGCTGGTTATATTTAGTTTTATATATTAGATGTTACATACATTATGTAAGATAACATCTAATAAAATAATATGTAATAGATAATCTTTAATATATAGTTAACATATGTATTTTATAATATATGCTTTCGTAATATATATTTATGTGATCTCTAGATGTAATTTTTATATACTGTATATTATAGAATATATAATATATAATATGTACTTTATACATATTTATGTATAACTTATGTAGTTCATATGTTTATATAGTGTGTTACATATGTTTTATGTAATATAGGTTTTGTTATATTTTATATTATGGCCTACCGTTATTATGTATTATGTATTCTACAACAATATCTTTTTGTATAATATGATCTATATGAAATATTGGTATGACGTGACAATTAATAGTCATTCTAATCTACAACATTTTAAGTGATTTTCACTTTCTATGGATTTCCTTTCCACTGGGATATCTGGGAGCTGGTCCTCTCGGGACTGGACACTTTGGAGCAATTTGTCCCCAGATTTGCCACATTTCACTGCGCTCCCGTGGCTCTGCCAGACCTGGGCTCTGTTCTCATGAGGGCAATTCCATCTTGTGCATCCCGTCTTTTCTTCCATCCAAAGCTGTGTTTCCACCCCCTCCAAGCTCCTGGATTTGGAATCAGTGGGCTTTTCTTGCAGGGACCTTTGGGGAGTGCAGCTCTGAGGCTGAGGTGCAGGCCTGGATGAGGTACAACATCTTCCTGCTGCTGGAAGTAGGAACCTTCAATGCCCTGGTGGAGCTGCTCAACATGGAGATCGAGTGAGTGCCATGGGAAAACACTCTGGGAATGGTTCTGGAGCAACTTGGCAGGAGTTTTCCTGCTTCATGGCAGAAAAACTGTCAATCTCTAATCTGATTCCTGCAGCCACTGGAGCAATTCCCAGCATTCTGGGGGGATGTGTAATGTGGGATTAGACCTGATAAATCCAATATATAATATTCTTAATACTATATTTATACAATTTTAAATACATACAATAATATATTAATAAAATTTATATTCAATTTATATAATAATATTGGGATATGTCCCATAGTTCCTCCTCCTGTGAGCAGGGAATTCCTGGCAGCAGTGACTATCCCATGGTTTGGCTCTGGCACATGGGATGCTTGTGGCAGAGTTCAGATTCCCCCACATTCCCCAAAATTCACCCAGATTTCCCCCAAATTGCCTCTGGGCTGTTCTCCCTCCGCAGCAACAGTGCGGCGTGTTCCAGTGCCGTGAGGAAACCGGCCATTTCCCTGGCTGACAGCACTGACCTGAGGTATGGAATGGGAATTGTGGGACTGGAGGGAAGGCCAGGCTTTTCCAGGAGCTGGGACAGGCACTGAGGAGTGTCCCAGAGCTCTGTGAGCATCCCTAGGTGTCCCTCGTGCTCAGGAATGCGGCAGGTCTGGGATATGAGAGCAGTAAAATTTGGGAAGGGAGTTTTTTTCCCTGCGTGAACTGGAGAGACTTTTTTCCTGAGCCCTGGTGTGGGGCAGGAGTGTGGAATCTGGGTGTGGTCTGGGCTGAAAACACTGGAAGAAGTCAGTTAAATTCCAGCATGTTCCCAGAAAACCAGAATCTCTGCAAACATCCACAGTTCATCTCATCCTCCTGCCAATCCAGGGCTGTTTTTGCTGATTTAGAGACCAATAATCCCTGCAATCATCCCCAGTTCTCCTCATCCTGCAAATCCAGGGCTATTTTTCCTGGTTTAGGGACCAGAAATGTCCCTGCGGGAGCACCAACATTCCTGCAGCAACTCCAGCCCACCTCCTGCGTCTCCATCCTGGGATGCTGGGTGCCACCAGTGCTTCCCAAACTCATCCCAGGCTGGTTTTCCCAGGGTGCTGCTGAACATCATGTACCTGATCGTGGAGACCGTGCGCCAGGAGGCCGAGGGGGACAAGCCTGAGTGGAAGAGCATGAGACAAACATTCCGAGCAGAGCTAGGTGAGGATCCAGAGCTTGGGATAGAGCTGCCAGTCCTGGAAAGGGATGGTGAGATGGGATTTGCCTCCAAGCCATGGTTAACAGGGACTGGCAGCACTGGCTTGGTTTCTTCTGTTTGGAGGGTGAGCAGAGGGAGCCATCCAGCCTTTCCTGCTGCTGGGTGCTCTCTTCCCAGGGAAAAATTGGGATATTGGGGCTGTTGTTTCCTCTGAACACAGAGGTGAGAAATTATGGAGGTTATGAGGCCTTGGAGATGAAAAGGGAGCTGTCTGTGGTGGGGTGTGGCTCTTGGAGACAGTGGGGGTTAGGGCAGGGATGAGGAAGAATTCCTGAATAATCCCCTTACGTGGTTCCAGGAGCCCCTCTGTACAACAACGAGCCTTTCTCCGTGATGCTCTTTGGGATGGTGACCAAGTTCTGCAGCGGCCATGCCCCACATTTCCCCATGAAGAAGGTGCTGCTCCTGCTCTGGAAGACTGTGCTGGTGAGGAGAGGATGTGGGATGTATGGTTTGATGTTTGGGAGAGGAGGGAATTCTGCCCTTGGATCTGGCTGTAATTGCTCCATCCTCTTGTTGTGGTGCTCAGTTTGCACCTTATTAAGCCCAATTCCAGGTTTTCCCTTGTAGGGAAGTACTGGATGGTGATGTCTGGAGCTGGACACCAAGGATAGACCCAAAGCAAGGTCCCTGTCTGGGATCTGGGAAGGGAAAGCTCTGAACACTCCAGTTGGGGATGCCAGGACACCCTCCTATCCCTCCTGCCTGTAACAAGCACAAGGAGAACACAGGGACAAGCAGCTCCTATTTTACACCCTGGAGAAGGATTTGGGTCCCTCAGGACAAGAAGGACATTGAGGGTCTGGAGCATGTCCGGGGAAGGGTCTGAAGCAGCAGGAGTGGCTGAGAGAGCTGGAGGGGCTGAGCCTGGAGAAAAGGAGGCTCAGGGGGGATCTTCTCCCTCTCCAGGATTCCCTGACAGGACGGGGGGACCCGGGGCAGGGGGGTTGGGTTCTGCTCCCAGGGAACAAGGGACAGGATGAGGGGAAATGGCCTCAGGCTGTGCCAGGGTAGGGTCAGTTTGGACATCAGGAGGAATTTCTCCATGCAAAGGGTAGTCAGGCATTGACAGGGGCTGCTCAGGGAGGTTTGGAGTCCCCATCCTTGGAGGTGCCCAAGGAAGGACTGGTCGTGGCACTCAGTGCTCTGGGCTGGGGGACAAGGTGGGCATCGGGCACAGGGTGAACTCCATGATCTTGGACATCTTTTCCAACTTCAAGGATTCTGTGATTGTGATTCTGGAGAGTGGATTTGGGAAGGGCAGGTGGAGACACCCCGGGAGCCCCCTGTGCTCAGCTCATGGTGTCCCTTGCAGTGCACCCTCGGAGGGTTTGAGGAGCTGCAGAGCATGAAGGCAGAGAAGAGGGAGATCCTGGGGCTGCCACCGCTCCCGGAGGACAGTATCCAGGTGATCCGGAACATGAGGGCGGCCTCACCCCCGGCATCTGCATCAGACCTCATTGAGCAGCAGCAGAAACGCGGCCGAAGGGAGCACAAGGTGGGGACAGTGACATCACTGAGGGTGTGGTGACATCAAGGAGGGTGTGGTGATATTAAGAAGGGAGTAGTGACATCAGTGAGGGGATAGTGACATCAACGAGGGAATGGTGACATCAAGGAGAGGATGGTGACATTAAAGAGGTCCCTTCCAGGGTCTGGGCACTGCCCTTGGAGCAAGGGCATTCCCTGGAGTACTCTGCCCTCTCTCTAGGCCCTCATTAAGCAGGATAACCTGGACGCCTTCAACGAGCGGGATCCCTACAAAGCCGACGACTCTCGGGAGGAGGAGGAGGAGAACGACGATGACAACAGCCTGGAGGGGGAGACCTTCCCCCTGGAGCGGGATGAAGTGATGCCCCCCCCCACCCAGCACCCACCCAGCGACCGCATTACCTGCCCCAAGGGGCTGCCCTGGGCCCCCAAGGTCCGGTGAGTCCCCAGGGAGCTGCTGGGAGAGCTGGAATGGAGTCAGGAAAATGGAGGCTGAACGTTGGCAATCTCAGCAGAGATGGAGGAAGGGTTGGGGATGGGATGGTCACCTGGATGGCTGTTTTTTGAGGGGTGGGCTGGGTATCATCCCCTTATCTGACCTTTGCCTGTGGCCAGAGCTGTAGCATTCCACCATGGGCAGGGAAATGTGACTCTTCCCTTCCCACTTTGCTGCAGAGAGAAGGACATTGAGATGTTCCTGGAGTCCAGCAGGAGCAAATTCATCGGATACACCTTGGGCAGGTGGGACTAGGGCCAGCTGGGGGGTGCCAGTCTAGGGAGTTGGGGTTGTGGGAGGGGNCCCGGGAGCCCCCTGTGCTCAGCTCATGGTGTCCCTTGCAGTGCACCCTCGGAGGGTTTGAGGAGCTGCAGAGCATGAAGGCAGAGAAGAGGGAGATCCTGGGGCTGCCACCGCTCCCGGAGGACAGTATCCAGGTGATCCGGAACATGAGGGCGGCCTCACCCCCGGCATCTGCATCAGACCTCATTGAGCAGCAGCAGAAACGCGGCCGAAGGGAGCACAAGGTGGGGACAGTGACATCACTGAGGGTGTGGTGACATCAAGGAGGGTGTGGTGATATTAAGAAGGGAGTAGTGACATCAGTGAGGGGATAGTGACATCAACGAGGGAATGGTGACATCAAGGAGAGGATGGTGACATTAAAGAGGTCCCTTCCAGGGTCTGGGCACTGCCCTTGGAGCAAGGGCATTCCCTGGAGTACTCTGCCCTCTCTCTAGGCCCTCATTAAGCAGGATAACCTGGACGCCTTCAACGAGCGGGATCCCTACAAAGCCGACGACTCTCGGGAGGAGGAGGAGGAGAACGACGATGACAACAGCCTGGAGGGGGAGACCTTCCCCCTGGAGCGGGATGAAGTGATGCCCCCCCCCACCCAGCACCCACCCAGCGACCGCATTACCTGCCCCAAGGGGCTGCCCTGGGCCCCCAAGGTCCGGTGAGTCCCCAGGGAGCTGCTGGGAGAGCTGGAATGGAGTCAGGAAAATGGAGGCTGAACGTTGGCAATCTCAGCAGAGATGGAGGAAGGGTTGGGGATGGGATGGTCACCTGGATGGCTGTTTTTTGAGGGGTGGGCTGGGTATCATCCCCTTATCTGACCTTTGCCTGTGGCCAGAGCTGTAGCATTCCACCATGGGCAGGGAAATGTGACTCTTCCCTTCCCACTTTGCTGCAGAGAGAAGGACATTGAGATGTTCCTGGAGTCCAGCAGGAGCAAATTCATCGGATACACCTTGGGCAGGTGGGACTAGGGCCAGCTGGGGGGTGCCAGTCTAGGGAGTTGGGGTTGTGGGAGGGGTCAGCTGGGGGGGCTGTGGTAGAGACCAGTTTGAGGAGTTGGGAGAGAGG
>VWZF01005785.1:90273-160124 GCA_013396755.1 Sclerurus mexicanus
CCGCCACTCCTCCGGTACCTGCAGCCCCGGGCGGGTACAGGGGCTTCCCATGGACGGCCACGGCGGGGGGGCGCGGGCTGGAGACCCCCGGGTAGCGGGGCTGCGCCTGGGGCGGCGGGCAGCGGGCGGGGCGAGGGCTGAGCGGCGGTGGCCGCCGAGGGGNAACCCGAGATCGCTTTCCCGGGTGGGTCAAATCCCTCCATCCTCAGCGAAGGGGCCGCGGGAGGAGCTCTGCTCCCCCTTTCCAGTGCTCCCAGTGACTCCCAGCTCCAGGAAATGTCCAGGGCGCTTTCTCGATTTAAAACTTCATCCCTGACCACTGAGAGTAGCAAGAAATCCCGAGCATGTGGAGAAACTTCCATTTTCCCTGACACCCTCTGGATTATTTTCCCCCTTCCAAGGTCTATGGAACTCATTTGTTAGCCTTGTCCTCCCCAAAGCTGGGGCTGAGGACTGGGACAAGTTGCTTCGGGGATGGTAGTCACCCTGGGACATGGAATCCAGACCTGGAATATGGGATTCAGGGATGGTTGTGACCCTGGGGTATGGGATCCAGGGATGATGATGATCCTGGGACATGGGATCCAGGATCCCACAGAGCCCTTGGAGCAGGCACTGGGCTCTGCTGGGGTGGGAGATGGTTGCTCCCAGCACCCAGGAGCTCCTGTCCTGCTTCCCACATGTCCCTGTTGTTGTCCCACCCCCCAGGATTTGGATCTCCTCATCCCAACATCCTGACTTTGCCTTTGACGGGAGCCACCATGTTGGGACAGAGCTGGTCAGAGCTCACCTGCACTTTTCCCCTCCCTTTCCCCCCCCATTTTGCTCCTCTGCTCCCCAGTACTGGGGGTTTGGCTTGTTCAGGGCTGATACAGTTTTGGGGATGTTTGTGTTGAAAATAAGGGATTAAATAGGATTAAATAATAGGGCCTGGAGGACTGAGCAGAAATCTGAGCTGAGGGGTGAAGTTTTACCCCTCCATTTGCTGTTTTCTCCTGTGCGCAACATTTAAAACTCATCCTTGGGCATCATTCCTCACTCCAGCTCCAGGAAAAATTACCAGGGAGGTTTGGGGGCTGCAGGGCTGGGAATGAACTGCGTGGGAGCAGCAAAAAGAGGTGGAAAAGGACCCAGCAGATCCCAGATGTGTGATGATAAATAGCAGAACAATGAGATAACAATGACCATAAATAACATTATCACTTCTATTGGTGCTGCCAGGGCAGGACTTTGTTATTCAGGCACAGGGAAAACCTGGAATTATGAGACAATCTCATTTCAAAGAGTTCATGATATAAATATAATGTCATCCGTCTGTCTGGGCAGGGGTTGAGGATTGATATGACACTGGGGCATTGGAAAAATCAGTGGAATTGCAGGAGTGATGGATTTGGGGTGTAAATCACAGCTGGATTTTCCAGGCCCTGCTCAGGAAAAGAAAAAGCAGTGGCTAGGTGCTCCTGATTATNCCCCTCCTCCTTGCCCCCCTTTTAAATGCCCACCCTGTGAATCCCACAGTATTCCCTGTCTGGAGTTGCCAGGATTTTCCCTGTTTTCCACTGTTCAAAGCTCCCTGTGGGCTGTAAATTATGGCTAAATCAGGACTGGGAGGCCTCTGGCACAACACGGGCCATTAAATATTATTAAATGTAACTCCTGGAAAGACTGATTAGTTTTAACTCCTGGTTTTATTACTGGCATTTAAAGGGATTTAAGAGCAGGATGAGTCTATCCACGTGTGCCAATGGTGTGGAGTGGGACAGGCTTTCGGGTGTGCTGGTTTTCCAGGCTGGAAGGATCACTGGCACCCTCCTGGGCAGGTGGAGAGGTCTCGGGCAGGTGGGATTTGGGATGTTTGGAGCTGAAGGCAGCGTGAGGTTTGTGAGATTTTGGGGAATTGGTGTCAGTTCCTGGAGATGCCGAGGAATTTGATTCCCTTCAGTGGGCAGGAACAAGGACCAAGATTCTCAGGATCTCCTTCTGAACCTGTCACCAACCCTCTGCCCTGTGTGTAGCCAGGCCTGGGCATCTCATCCTCCTGGATTTGGGAACAGATATGTTGGGTGCTTTAGGATCAGAGAAAAAGCTGAAATGTGGGTGCCAGAATGGGACTGAGCAGAGCAGGGAGATCCCTGTGGTGCTCCAGGGGTTATTTTGCCATGGATCAGCTTATTCTGGGGCAAAGAGCAATCCCAACCAACTCCTTAGCTGAAAAGCTTTCAGGAGAAACTTTCCATAACATCACAGTGTCCAACTCCAACATCTCTGAAAGGGGAAGAGCTGCTGGGTCGCCTCTTGGATTGAAATGACCTTTTCTTGCCCAATTTTAATTGGGTTTGCCACCAAATCCAATTAAAATTGGCGGCAGCAGAGCCACCAAGAGCAGCAGGAGGACTCCAATGGGATCCTCTGTGGGAAAACGCTTTCTGTTTTTGGTTTCTCTCTTGCTTGTTGGGAGGAGGATTTTTTCTCTCTCTTTACATCCCATTGGTTTTCCCGGCCATCTCCAGCCATCCGGGGGAGCTGCCTCTCCTCCCCTGGGATCATGGGGTGTCCTGAGGAGCTCTGCAGGAGGGCAGGAGGTTTTGCAGTGCTCTGTGGTTTTTAGGAACATCACAGACTTCACAGCATTACCCAGAACTTTGGGAATGCTGGATCAGGACCGGAGCAGTGCCTGACATACAAGGAATGAGTTTCTAATTCCCTAAGAACATGTTTTTCCCTCCCATCCCGAGGGTTGGAAAGTATAGATGAGGATCAGCATCCAGGTCCATTTCCAGTCTCTAGGCTTTTTCTTCAGGAGGGTGGGGTTTATTATATATGTATATATGTGTATATATATAGTTTGTTTGTTTGTTTTTTTGTATTTTATTATTTTTAACAGTTTTGGGAAGAAATCCCATTCCTGTGGAGGAAAAGCTGTGGATTCCTCTGGAGAGCAGGGAGACAGCTCAGCTCCACGTGGCACAGAAGCTTCAGGCCCAAGGGACAACCAGGGGACAACTGGGCACCTGCAGCATTCCTGGAGTTGGGAATCTCGACCAAGGGATTGGAGGATGTTCTCCAGCTCTGCTGCTCCTGTCAATCCCAGGGAAAAAAATTCCTGGTTCTTCTCAGCCTGGGGAAGTACAGAAGGAGCTGGGATGGTGCTCAGAGGCCATTCGTGGGGTCCTTCACAGGATGAGCATTTTGGGGATGCCCAGGAGGTTCTTCCCAGTTCCTCCTCTGCCTTTGTCCACCTCCACTTCCCAAATATCCCAGAAAATCCTCCAGTTCCCAATATCCAACTCCCTGCAGAGCTTCATCCTAAACTGCAGTTTAATTTTGCTCAGGAATGTACACCTTGATGCTGGGGAAAACGTCTTGAAATAATAAATGTCTTAATAATAAGGTCATTTATATATCTATTTATTTGTATAAAATATATATTAATATAAAATATGTATTTATATGTTTGTTATATTTATATAAATATACACATATAAATATTTTATAAAATATTTAATTTTTATATAATATATGAAAATATACATTTATATGAAATATATATTTATATATGTCATTTATATCTATTTTTTGGTTGATCACAAGCTTGTTCTGTGTCAGGCAGTGGGAGATGGAACTGGAAACTCATTGGGATCATAGAGCCAGGCCTGGATTTGGTATTAAAGGGAATGATCCCAATTCCAGATCCCACAAAAGCAAAAGTACAGACACAAATATCCCCCCACATGATTTCCCAATGCACCTGGGGCAGACACGTGTTTTACAGGCATGTGGTATTTCATACATGGAATTTAGATATGAATATATTAATATTATATTCTAGAATATATTAATACAATATATTAGTATACTTATATATTATATATAAATAAATTTTGTATATAATACAGTATATATTTTATATATTGTCTAGATAGATTACATATTATTATATATAGTATATTATGAATACTAGATTACATTTTATTAATTATATAATATTATGTAAGATTTATTATATTTAGCATCTATTTATCCCTGGAAACATCCAAGGCCAGGTTGGGGCAACCTGGGATAGTGGAAGGTTGGAAATGAATGATCCTTAAGGTCCCTTCCAACCCAAACCATTCCAGAATCCTATAATTCTATAATTCATATACACACATGAATATTTGTATCTAAATATATATTTAATTATGAATTTATATTGAAATATTAATACATGTATTTATAGCCATACTGATAATTTTAATCCTATGCAAATACATGATATAATTTTGCCCACAAACACCATATTCCCGTATTACTTCATGTTTTCAGCACGGGAACACTAAAAACATGGAATTTTGTGCTTGGATTGCAGAGATGAGGATGAACATGTGGGAATCACATGCAAATAATCTCCTAAACCCCTAAATTTGTATAAATATTTTATTTGTGTAGTTTCTACACATAGAGGCAGCAAGGAGGGATAACAGACCGACCCCTCAGCGCTGAAAATGTGGGGATTTTCCCCGGAAAACAGCGAATTTCTTCTAAAATCACATTTTTAGCAGGGTTTGGTTTGGTTTGTCGTTTTGGTTATTTTTTTGCGCTGTTGGAACCCCGACGTTCCCGTGTTCATCCCGGCTCTGCCTCCGGGGCAGCGATCGGAGTCCAGCGGGGTCGCAAATTAATGGTGGAAATCGCAAGCGAGGAACGAAAGCCTTGGGAACAGGCGGCGAGGCCGGGATTTCTCCCGGCGGGAGCTCCGAGCCTCGGCGCTTTTGTTTCCCTCTGCGCTTCGAGGAGTTTTCCTTTGAATTTCAAGGACTTTCCCTTTGTATTTCAAGGAGAGAAATTAGAAGGAATTTCAAGCAAATAAGATAAAAATCAATATTATTTTGGATCGATTCAAAGCAACGCCAAAACTGTAAATTTTTTGTCACCGCTGGATAAAATTCCAAGTTTTTATAAATAGATGTAGTGGCCTCTTGAGGAGCTGCGAGAATAAATTGATTTATTTCCCTCGGGCTGCTTTGAAGGGGGACCCGGTTCCATCCTCGTAGTCAGGGATTTCCACCACGGGGAATTTGGGCCCGTAAACTCAATTTTCTTCCGGGATTACTCCGTGGATCCCTTTTCCCACCGCCGTCCTGGAATGCCGGTGTGGATTTTTGCTTTGATAAGGAGAGATTTGTGCTCTATCCATGCGAGGAAATTTCAGGCTGCTTTGGGAAATTCAGGCTTGTTGTCCTTCCAGATGCTCCAAAAATATATATTCAAAAGAAAAGGAGTGGGAACGAAGCCTGAAAACGGCAGCGAGTCGGGATTCGGGAAAGATTCTGGGCTGAATGTGTTCTCATGCCATTAACCCCAGTTAAAAATGTGTTAACTGGGAGCAAACCGGGTCTTTTGACTCCCAAAATATCTGATAGCGATTGGAAAAACAGGAAAGCACATATGGATTAAAGGGAATTTATTCCAGCATTTGCTTTGCTGGGAAGTGGTAGGATTTGAATGGATTTGAGTTTTTAATTTTAGAGTAACACTTCAGGGTTGTAAATCTCAAATATTCTCATTAAATAAGTGGGATCACTTTAGATTTAAGATCTACATAACCGGGAGCAAGATCTGGCCCCTGGATTAACACAGGAGCTGGAAAAATAGGTGTAAATCAGAGTCATTTGAGTTTTATTGCAGATTTATGTTTCCCATGGGATGAATAACAGCCTGGTTGGGGGGGAATTAGTTCCCTGGGGGAGCAAAATTTATTCCATGGAGGGGGAATTAATTTATTCCTATCATTGGTGCAGGTCTGGGCTGAACCTCTCACTGGGTTTCCATAGGGTCACCCCGAGCAGAGTTTGGATTTTGGCTGGAAAATGGTGGAAATAGGGGAAAAAAGCAAAAGGGAGATGATGATTTGGGAGGGCTGGGAGGGTGTTGTTCAGCTCCTGGCCCTGCAGAAAGGGCTGAAACAAATCTCTGAACTGGGGAGGGATAGGGAATAAAGCCGAATTTTTCCAGGAATCAGCTTCGTAGGAGCAAATATGTGTGGCTCCAGTTTCTCCTGATTGTTTGGGATTCATGGAGCCGGACGGCTCTGCATCCCAATTCTCAGCAGGCTGGCACAGGGAAAAGGACCCTCAGTGTGCCTGGGGATGTNCCCCTGTGCTCCCAAATCCCAAATGGGGCTCTGCCATTCCGGGAGCCGATCCTGACAATCCTGAATCACCAAAGTGAAGGCCCTGATCCCAATCCCACTGCCACCAAGGAATTCTCCCCCGAGATTTGCTAGCAGAGCTGGACAAAGCCCTTCCCCTCCCTGAAGGATTGATGGGTTTATTCATCCCATCCCCTAATGAGCCACTTCCAGATCCCAGTAAATTATACGCACCAGGAAGGGTGAAATCGTACTCCATAAATCAGATCTGAGGCTGACAAGAACTCGCTGCATCATTATCCCAGTGAGTTTTGGAGATCCCAGGTACCGCCACCTCCTTTGCAAATCCCAATAAATCTGGGAGTAATCATTCCCGACAGCAAGGCAGCAAAAGCACCGGAAAACATTTTCTTCCCTTAAAATGTAAGTGGAAAATTTATTGTGGGGAAAGAAAAAGTTTTCCCCGCAGAGCCCTTAACAAACAGCAGTGGGAGCAACTCCCTGGTGGGATGGCATTGCCTTGGAATTTCTGGCATAAATTCCTTGCAGCCCCTAAAAATTAGGGAAGATTTTTTTTTCTTGGGGTTGAAACATGAGGCAGAAAATAAAGCGGAGTGTCTCCAGTGTGTCCCGAAAGGACAGTGGAGCCAACATGCCAGAGTCTGCTGCCTTCTGGTTTGTGTTTAGCCTTTGGAAAAAAAAAGAATTCCCCCCACACACCTCCTTTTTCCTTAAGGGAAGACTGACTTTATTAACGGGCCGACACCTGAAAGTAATCGGAATTTTTCTGGTGGCTGGTGGCGGGAAAAGGAGCCGTCTCTGGGTTTTCTCACTGCCCTTGCTCCTGATGGATGTGGATGCTCCAGATCCAGCATTCTAGGATGGTTGAGTGGTGCATGCTGGATGTGTCCTTACCCTCATGGTCCCATCAAGGAGGAAACACCAACATTCCCCTTTCCCACGGGGAAACTGAGGCACAGGTTGTAAATCCCCCACCAGCTGGTTTGGTGGTGGATTGGGAATGTTGGGTTGGAGGGAGCTGGAAGAAGGGAGGTTGACCCCAATAAACCCCCTTCATGCATTCCAGGGGGTGTCGCTCCCTTCACCATGTGCTCCCCACCCCTCCCAGCCTTGCAGGGAGATTTACTTTCCGCAGAAAAAGCAGGAGCTCCTGTTTTTCCATAACAAGATTGTCCCTGTCAGGATTTCAAGAGGTTTCAGGATGTTTGGACCTGTCAGGATGAATGAGAGGTGACAACTCCAAGAGCTTTGTGGGGAGTTGTGCAGAAATCAGAGGGATTGTCAGGGACTCTTCCTTCCCACCTACTGGTTTGATCCACCCCATCTCCCAGTGTGGTTGGGTTGGGTCAGCTGAGGTGTGTGAGGAGCAGGGAAAACCAGGAAGGAGCAGAAGGGGAGCTTGGAGTGTCCAATAGCTCAGAGCAGTGGTTGGATGGGCACCGTGATGCTTTGGTCTGGGATGGATGGATGGATGGATGGATGGATGGATGGATGGATGGATGGATGGATGGATGGATGGATGGATGGATGCAAAGAAGGGGATGAAAGCTGAGAATAAGACAAGAGCTGATCTCAGAAGCATTCTAGCTTGGATATGGTTGGAAGATGCTTCTACTCTGAGTTATTTGGGTAGAAGTCCAAGGTGATCCCATGGGACACATATGGAGTCACTTGCCTGTGGAGAACTTGTCCCTCAGGGCCTGGTTGGGCTCAGGAGACCTCAGTCCTGCAAAGCAAATGCTGGGTTTGGGTTTGTTGGGCGTTTTTTTTCCAGTCACCACCTCCTGCAGAGCCCTGGAGGGGTCCTCAAATCCAACAGGAATCTTCACCCATGTCAATGGAGAAGCCAAATCAAAGCCAGCAGTGCTGGGAGGGACAAGGACCAATTCCAGGGAGCAGAGTGGCCACCAGCTGGGACAACCCTATGGCTGCAGTGGCCAAATCCATGTTGGGTATCCCCCAAGTCGTGTCCCACTGTTCCCTCAGTGAATGGGACTGTGGGGGCTGCCAGGGTGAGGGAAGGGCAGCCTCACTACAGGGAGAGGGTTGTAATTCCTGACTTCTGGGTTCCTTCCCATCTCCTGCCCTGTGCTCTGGCCCCGCCGTGACCTCTGAAGGTTTCCTTGAGCTCGGCCAAGGCTGATAAGGGGAACCAGAAACAGCTTTGACCTTTCAACTGCAAATCTCCCTGCAAGGAGCCTCAGGCAGTTCCTGCCTCAAAGGCCCCTTGATAGGAAACAAAACCTGTGCCATTGAACTTTGGAGGAATTTCACCCCCAAAAAACCCTTTGAGGGGCCCAAAACCAAGCCCTACTGAAGGGCTAAAGCTGGTGGATTTAGTGCTGGTCAAGAGTAGGGCCACGTGAGGGGTAGAAGAGGTGCTGTGGATTGATCTTCTGGAATGTTGGTTTTCTGCTTCCTTCCCTTTTCCTTCCCATTTGGCTGCTGCTCTCACTTGTGGAGACCTACTGATGAGGTGCAAAGATTTTGGGAAAAATGGGCACCTCCTTTGCTCTTCCCCAAGAGTGAGAGACCCTGATTGTGGTGAGACTTTACTTCTGCCAGCTCCAGGACTGGGGAGGAACAGACCCCTTGGTGTCCCTGCCCAAGGCATGGGGGTGGAATCAGATGATCTTTAATGTCCCTTCCAACCCAAACTATCCTGTGATTCCATAATCTGAGTGGATACAGGACATGCCTGTGGAAGCAAATCTCCATCCTTCCTTTCTTTCCCACCACAAAGTGAGCAGTCTGCAGTGACATTGTCCGAGTAGCCACATCTGGGGTGACATTCCCTGCTCACACCCTCTGGGCCATGGCTGTGGTGGGAAGGTGATGCCTGGAGGTGTTGGAGCTCATTAATTTCTCTGAGCAAGTTAATTGGTAGCAACACAACAGCGTGAGATGCGGCAGCTCTGGAAAGGGAATGTGCTCTGCTCCGAGGGGATCAGGCAGAGGTCCCGCTGGGTGTTTGGATCTTTGTAAGTGGATTAAGGCTCTTGGGATCACATTCCCATCACTGCAGAGCTGTGTGTGAGCCTCAGGGTGGAGGAGAGTGGCATGCTCTGATATATTCCCCAAGTACCTCCCGTTTTGTTTTCCACAACTCAAGCTTTTCCATGCAGGGGTTTTCCCTTGCACTGGGTGTTTATCAACAACAGTTCCACAGAGCTGTGGCAGGTGATGGAGAGCCTGAATTGCACAGGATCAGGCCCTAAACACCAGCAGGTTCCCTATATTGCCTCCCTTACCAACCCTGTGCTTCCCCTGCTGTTGTTTAACCCCATTAGCGGGATCTGAGCCTATTCAAAGCCTCGGGAGCAGCGGGGGGGGGCCCCAGAGCAATAAGTGGAGGCAACCTCTGCCAAATTGAAGTAAGAGATGCCTCCCTCCTGCTGCCCAAACAACCCGCAGCATTTTTCCATTAAAATTCGGTCCCCAGAGTAGCTGGGGAAGAAGAAAGAACCAGGATCAGAGCTTTTTGCATGGAGACAAAGGTGAAAAACTCCTGGAGCTGGGGGTGAGGACTCAGCAGCTGACCTGGAGGGATCACCCAGAGAACTGAGATCCTCGGATGTGAAGTTTCTGGGAAAGTCATCAAATCCAGGTGATCTGGAGGAAAGTGAGTGTTTGAAGGGGTTGGATTTGGGGAAAAATTATTCTGGGGGCTGGGCAGCACATTCCTCATGAGAAATGTGTGGAATGGGCCATTTTGGGGGCAAAAATATTGATTTGGGATTATGTTTTTTGATGCTGCTTCTTCTAAGCATCTTCAAAGGGGGGCCCCTCCTCCCTCCCCAGCAGAGCCCAAAATCTGGAGGGAGGAGCTGGAACAGGGACTTGGGAGGGACATGGATCTCTGGGTTTAGGGTCTTGGGGAATGCTGTGGTTTGGGGAGCTCTGTATGAGGTGTTTTCATCAGGGCAGAGGTTCTTGGAGCACAGAAATGCAAAATTTTAGCAGCTTGAGCATAGTATTTGGGTGTGAAGCTGCTAATTTGGGTGAACTAGAACCCAGCATATCCAATGGGGATGGAATTACCTTGTGAACAGGAGGTGACCTGCACCAGCAACTACCCTTCCCTCCCAACAGAATCTCTGCCTGTCCCTTCACCCTCCCTTGCTCTGGGAGTTTTACCCCAACCCCTTTTTTTGGGAGGATGTTGCTTGGATGAGAGGAAATGGGCCCCCCACCCTTCTCCCAGGGACACGTGTGACTGGTGGGATGGGACTTAATGGGTCCCAGGCACGGCATTCCTGTGGCAGCTCCTTCCCTTCAGCTCCTGGGGGGAATAAATCCAATAACCTCACCCAAGGCATGAGCTCCAAGAGGCTTTCCCTGGAATTAACCCCCCTTCCGCTGCTGCACGAGGAGTCACGGCTGTTATCCCAAATCCAGATGCACTGGGGGAGGCAGAATGACCCTCTCTGTGCCTTCCCTCCCTGAGGAGCTGGGAAAAGGTTATCCCATCCTCTCAACCCAACTGGATCCAGGCCTGGGAAGTGGATAAAATTGCACGGGGAAGGTCAATGGGCAGCAGGGAGGAGGAGGTTGGTGCAGCATCTTTCCTGTGCTCTCCATCCCTCCAGCACTGCAGGAAGGGCAGGGCACCAAGAGTGGATGCTCAGGGCAGGATTTCATCATCCCCCATGGATTCTCTGGTCCCTGGAAATGTTTTTGAGCAAAGGGAGGCACAGAGGTTCTTCTGTGTCCCTCCAACTCTCAGTAATTTAATTAACTCCTTTAATTCAGACCCCATCGTGGGACTCGCTGACCCTATGGAAGCTCTAGGGTCTTCCAGGCTGAGATCCATTCTTTAATCCCAGCTCAGCCCAGCCAATTCTCTGGATTCAGTCCCCCTCTACTTTTTCTCATTAATACAACCACTCCTGGGCAAGGACACAACTGGTCATAGGGTTTATCCAAAGAAGGAATGAGGGGTTGTATCCAGCCCCCAAATGGGATGAAAGGGCAGCAGAAATGCCTTCCCTGGGTGGAAAAAGCACATTTTCCATAGGAGGAAAAAAATAACGTGGAATCAGGTGCAGGATCCATCATCCCACTCCATGTTGCTTCTTGTTGGGACACCTTCCCGATGGGACTTCATGTGCTGCAAACTCCCCTTCCCATGGGGACGCTTGGTGGGACACAATGAGCAGCTGGCTTTGGGCTGAGGCTTTTTTCCAAGGATTTGGCCAGCAAGAATGTGGGAGGGCACCTGGAGGGAGAGTCTCTGTTGTTGCAATAAATAGGGAGCAGCTGAATGTGCTGATAAGATCCTGATGGAGGGCCTCAGCCCCGTCCTGAGCTGCTGTCAATCCCTGGAATGGGGGACTCCTGGAAAAGAGCTGCTCCTCCTGTTTGGTTCTTGGTTTAGGACAGAAATTGAGGGATAACAGGACATGGGGTTGGGACTTCAGGGGTTCTTGCCTTGGAGGCTCCCTACAAACATCTTTCCCCCTTTCCTCTGTCACAGCAGCCCATAGAAGAGGAGGAGGAGGAGGAGGATGACAACTCTGTGACATGTAGAGCCCAGCAAAGGCTCATGTTCTCCCCACCACCATACTTCACATCCCCATCTCAGGACCTGCATAGTGATTCCAGAAGGCAGAAGGTGAGTGCTGTGCCATCCCCAGGGATAATCCCCAAAATACCCCCCTGGAGGGCACCCCAATATGTTCTACCCAGGTAAGGTTGGTGATCTCAGTGGGGCCTGGGCCCTGTGTCTGTCCTGCTGATCCAAAGACATCAACCTCCCAACCCCATCCTGGCTCACAGGGCCTCCCATCAGCCCCAATTTCCTGCAGCCCCCGTGATAAGAGGCTGATACTCAGCCCTGGAAATCCGATACCCCGGTGTCAGGGAACACAGGTCCTGGGGAATGTGGAAAGGTGGCTGAGAATGAGCAGATCTTGCTACTTTCCCTCCTTCCCGCAGCCAAAAAATCCCTTTGGAGGATGGGTGTGGCCTGGGTGCTGCTCACTGGGATCGCTCTGGGCTGCATCCCCCTGATCCGAGCTGGCAGTTCTGGATTCTGCGGATTCAAAGCTTCCAGGCTCCCCTGCACCCGCTGAAACACCTCCAAAACAACTGGGTGCTCATCATCTAATACCATCCCGTTTTTTAGGCTTTATTCTGGTTGCTGAATTTCAGGGACTTGTGGATCCATCTGCCCTCTGGGAACAAGTGAGTCAGGAATGTTCCCATCTTCTTTTCCCATCATTTGGAGTATGGACTGGCCATGGCCAGAATTAGGGCAAAAACCCTAAAATCTCTCTCCCAAGCTGGTCTGGGAGCACATACTGGATGCTGTGGGTTTGCCTGATGAAGGTACTGCTGAGATACTGGTTTTACTGGGCTTGGAGGAGATGTCTCAGAACACACCAGCCCTGCAGCTCGAGGAGCTGAGTAATTCCAGTTTATTTATTCTCACGTTTTATCATCCTGAGCATTCCCTGCCCGTGCAGTGACATCCCTCTGCTCTGCTGGCCCTGAGCTGCACATTCCACGCCGGACCACACTGGAGTGAAACCATCTCCAGTCTCTACTGGAATTCAGCTCTGGGACTGGTGGTTCGGGAGGGCAGAGGGAAGGTGTTGAAGCAGGAAAACCTCCCCAAATCTGCTGTGCTCTGGACACTGCCCTGCTTGGAGGTCTGTGAATCCAGAGCTGATCCATACCCAGAAATCACAGTAATTTAGTTTCCAGATTGGTTCATCCCCATGCCAAGCACTGCAGCAATTGAACTAAATTGATTTTCTCAAGGAATTCCTTGTTTGGGAGTGCTGGAATTCTCTGCTCTGCTGTCACTACCCTTGGGCAGTTTAATTCCTCGAGGCTGGTTGTTCCAATGGGTTTATGCCTGGTTTAAAGAGTGGGATTTCACCCCAGAGGATGGATAGGAGTGGCAGCTCCAGGGTTTTTCTTGCCTCCCATTGTCATGCTCTTGGCCCTGTCCCCATTGCAAGGGGACAGACGGCGTCTGTGCAAGGGCTGGGGGTTATTTGCAGCTCCAGGGTCGAGCGAGGAATTTGGGATCTGCATCAAACTCGTGTTTGTGTCCGACAGAGCCAAGACGGGGGCAGGGCACGTGAGTCCGGAACGGAACCTGCTGCGGGAGAAATCCGAGCTGAGCAGCCAGGATCTGCAATTTTTCCACCCAGAGTCTCAGCCAGAAAACGGGCGGTATCCAGGGCAACGGCGATGATTCGGAGAGCGAGAGCGCTGGGATCCCATCTGGGATCCCTCTGGACCAGCCCTGGAGTGCGATGGCCACAGGAATCACTGCGGGCTCTGCGCGGAGGGGATGGGAGAGGAGGTGGGAGAAGGGATGAGAAAGGGGATGGCAGAGGCCGGGGGGGATATCCTGAGGCTCACGGAGATGCTCCACTGCCATCTAGTGACAACGGGACCCGGGACAGGGACGGGAGGTGGCACCGGTCCTGGGTGGGCACCAACGCGGGTGAGCCCTGCAGGGTCCTCCCTGCTCCTTCCGGGGCTGGAGGCGGGAGGTGAACCATCTTCCCGTGGAAAAAGATATTTTGCTTTGTGGTTGATTCCTTCCCTGGAAGGACGGAGCGTTTCCCTCCAGTCCTTCCCACAAAACCCACTGTGGGCTTGGCTGAGGTTGGCATTGCTGGAGGGGACATGTCTTCTCCGCTCCTGAGAGTCCAAACACAATCTAAACATCTCCCGATCGGGCTATTACATGTTAAAAAATCGTCTTTTCCAGAGGAACTGATAGGGACGAGGTGCATGTGGGTACCCGATTCTCTCCGGTAACCTGGGATGTGCCAGAACATCCTCCACCTCCTCCCTCATCACCGCAGTGAAATGACTTAATACATTTAACGTAATTAACACCAAACTGCCCAGGCCTGCAATTTCTCCTTCCAGCTGCCCATTAATGTCTCCCTCCGGGCGATTAGAAAGCAGGAAAAGGCCACAAATCCCAACCCTGTGCTGGAGGAAAAGGAAGAAGCTGGGCAGAGGACCCGTGTACCTTAATGTCATTATCCCATCGCAATCCCAGATTGCTTGACAGCTCCTGGATCCCTAATTAATCCTACTACGCTGGTAACGTGCCTACAGCGGCTATTAGTGCAAAGGTGTGTGTGAGGCTAGAGCGGTGCCCCGCTCTCCGATTTTTGGAGGTGATTTCCTTCCTAGAATCATCTCACTCGGCTTGCCACCGAAATCACGGCAGTTGCGGGAGGGGGAAGATAGGTCGCCGATCTGTAATTACCTTTGCTTATGCTAATTGTGTAATTGAGGGAGGCAATTACGTGGGGAAATGAGGTGGGAAGAGGGGCTGGCTGGCTGCCTCTCTCAGCTCGGCTGCTCCCGGGATCCCTCCCTGGCCTGGCGGTACGTCAGGATAAGGGTCCCTACTGAAGGCACCCCTTTCCCTATTTTTCCCCCTTTTAATGCCCAGACTCCTGATCCTCTTGGTTTATCCCAGCAGTGGTTGGTCCTCCAGGAATATTAGTCCCTGTTTCCAACCCCATTTTTGCCGAAGCCGCCTTCCTTGCAGGGTCAGGCATGTCTCCCACGGGCTCCTGTGTTTGTGAATGGGTGTTCCCAGCACTGGGCTCATCCCCAGCCTGACCCTGCTCCCCCATGCTCTCCACATGGATAAACCTTTCTGGGATGCTGGAAAAAGGATGGTGAAGCCGCAAGGGGATGGAGGGGGCAAAGAGGGGAGGCCTCGGAGCAGGATTTGCTCCAAGGTGAAGGATCCAACTTTTCTGTCGCTGCGCTCAGCTGACTGTGTTGAGCTGCCTGGCGAATGAGCCCTTTGGAGGGGTTTTTCTGGCGAGTGATTCCTTTGAATGGACTTTCCCAGTTCTGTCTGTGCCTTCAGGCAAGGATTCTCAGTGCTCCCAGTATGACAGTCCTGCAAGCCCCCCCCAGATCCAGGATTTGGGTTCCATAGCTCTTGCTGGTTTTTCCTGGTGTGCATGGAGATATGGGGGTCACGGTGGAGCGTTGTCCTTGCTGTGAACAATTTCAACAGGCTCTGATTAATGGGATCCATGATGGTGATGGGCAGATTCAAGGAGGGATGGGGGGCCTTCAGCTTCCCCCAAAGAGCAGCTGATGTCTTTTTGTGTTTGTGATGAAGGAATAATTAACAGCCGGGTTTTCTCTCCCTTGTTCCCTCCNGGGCTGACACAAACCCCTCATGGGCTGTACCTCTTGATAGTGAAGACCCCCAAATCTATGCAGATTTGGGTGGCAGGGAATGGTGCTGATCCTCCAAAGAGGGGTTCCTGGTTTGGTGGGAGGCATCCCGCACTGAGGAAGGCAGGGGATGCCCCAAATTTTTGTTTTATTATATATTATGATTTTTATTTATTTATATCAGCATCGGTGATTTTGGGGTTTGGGGACAGTGATGCTGCAAGGATGGGAACCCTGAGTGACGGTTTTGGGGTCTTAGGCAGGAGGGCAGCAATGGGGAGCACAGGGGAGGAGGTGTTGGGGGTGCAGGCGGATCCGAAGGAGCTGCTGGGGGAGAAGGGGATAATTATAGCGCGGAGCAGCGCTCAGCGGCCCCAGGTGCACGTCAAACGCTCGAGTTTAAGGCATCCTTAAAAAACTGTGAGGGAGCAGGGAATGCCTGTTTGTGTGAAGCATCTGTGGCTGCTCCAAGCAGCTTTTCCATCCCCTGCTTCCGCGTGGCTCTGCCGGACCCGGAGGTCCCTGGCCCGGGGGGTGGTTTGGTGCCGGTCCCATCCTTGGCAGACGCTGCTCAACCAGCTCAGCCTTGCACAACCCGACTCCCCCACCACCCCTGGGCCGCTCAGGCGGGGCTGGGGCTCGTCCTGCCCCATTCCCAAGTGTTCCTGGTGGCCCGGGCTGGTGCTGAGCACCGGTTCCCATCCTTGCCAGCTCTTGCGGCAGAGCCGAGGCAGCGGAGCTGAAATGAGCCCGAGCAATTAAAAGCACTGGCAGCAGATGGTCTGTGCCGTCTGTCTCCGCCGCCGCCTCCTCGCTCTTCCCTTCCCTCATCCTCCTGCCGGGCTCCTCTTATTCCTGTTTTTTGCTGATTTATCCCCCCTCAAGAGCTTTCCAACCCCTTATTTCCACCCCGAATTGAGGTACACGGTGCAAACTCAAAGCCTCGGATGCGTTGAGGGAAGGAAACAGCTCCGTACGGGGGGAAACGGAGGCACGAAGGGGGCTGGGAGCTGCTGCTTTCATGCGACCTTCCCGTTCCAGCTGCAGGGATGGAACCACGTGTTTTGTGTCCTTGGCTCCAGCTTTGAGCATCTTTTTTTGAAGGAGCTGTAAATTCTAGGTAAGAAAGAGAAACGAAGGTTAAAATGTCCATAAAATCAGCCTGGTTGAATGGTTCCTGTTTTATCCAGGCTCCCTCTGCACCCTCAAACTCTCTCCTTGACTCACAGCCGCCGTTTCCACCCCAAACTCCCTCCTTGACTCACAGCCCCCTCCCCAGCTCCTGGGTTTTGCTCAGCCCCAGGGGGGTTTAAATTTCCAGGCTGGACAGCCAAAACGGAGCCCCAAATCTCTGAAAAGGCCACGGGCTTTGCAATGCCCTCTCCCGAACACGAACATCCCCCGTGTCCCCCTCCTTCCAGGAGGACCCCCGCGTGGCCACATTCCTCGGCGGTCCTGTTCTCAGTGTCACTGAGCCGAGATCAAGCCCTGGAGCGGGGACGATCCCGGCTTTATCCCGGGCTCACAAAGCTGCTTTGTTTTTTTCGGAGGGGTTGATTTCTGGGTTTGTTTGTCTTTTCGCCTCCTCCGGGGTCTCTTTGGTGCTGCCAGTTTTGTGGGGCGCCCGAAGCTGCTCCCGGGTGGCAGCGGATAATCCCGACCCGGACAATAGAACGTGCTGCTGTCTTGGCAGCAGCTCCCAGTGCCGACAGCCTTGGGATTACTGGGAGGGACGGGATGGGATAGGGAACGATAGGCAGTTGCTGTTTGGATGGTCTCCCACGTAAAGGCTGAGCTGGGTGGGCGTTTCCACTGGAAGATGCCACAGGAGGTCTCTGAACGGCCGGTTTTGAGGCGTGTTGTGGGGTCCCAGGTGGATCCTGAAGCTCTGAGCACCGTTGGACAGGGAAAAAAGTCCTGTTCTCTGGGGCCTGAGTAAATCCTGCCCTGATCCCATCAAGTATTGCTTGATCTCAGTGCCGGTTCCGACTTCTCTTCACTCCCGACGGTGCTGGAACTTCAGGGGAAGGGGTGGGGCACAGCAAGGGAACCCCCACTTTGCAGCCAGAACAGAAGGCTCTAGGAACGCAGGAAAAGGAGGATAATCCAGAAACAAGGGAGGATCGAGCAGGTATGAAGCCAGACCCCAAATCACAGCCAGCCCTCCCATCACATGTTCCCTCAGCAGAGCCACCTCCTGCTGTCACGACTGGCCAGGGAAGAAGTCTTGGGGATGAAAATCCCCCTCTCGCAGCTCCTTGCAAAGCTACAGCATATCCTGCCTTGCCTGAAAAATCCCCTTCTCCTGACATCTCGCAAGGATACTCAACGCATGATCCCTCATCCCAGTTGTGAGTGGGACACACACAGCTTATCCCAGGAGATGCTGCTCAGGCAGGAATGCTCCTCAATCCCCGATTCCTCCTCCTGCCGTCCCTTTGCAGCTGGGCTGGGTCTGTGCTGTGGGATGGGAGAGAAGAATCAGCCCCGGGGTTAACGAGGGGAGATGCCTTGGTTGGTGCCAGCTCTATTGGCTCTTCCCGACGGGAAGCTAAGCACCACGGGGAAGGGGAAGACGGATGGCATCCAGGCTCTTCTCTCCAGCAGTGCTTCACGTTCCTCAGGGCTTGCTCTGTCATCAAAACACAGTGAAACCCCCTCGCTGGTGAGCTAGGAGGGGTGGGAGCATGACAGAGAGACGGGAGTGCAGGGTGGCTCATCCCAACCCGCCTGTCTTCACGTGGGTGATCGTTTCCAGCTGAATTCCTGGGATGGGATTTTTTTTTTTATCAGCTGCATTAGTCTCCCCAGTGACCTCTTACAGACCCGAGCCCTTATGTGTGTTCCCCCTCCACCTGTAGGGCTCTGATGGGGCCTGGAGACATCCCATGGCAGGTAAGATGCAGGAGAACCTGTGGAAACACCTAGCCAGAGGATCCAAAAAGAAAAATCCAGCTGTGCCCGGGGTCTGGGGTAAAGAAACAGTCTCTCAGCCAGATGTGTGTGGTTTCTCTTGGGCCAGAGGTGCTCATAGGAAACTGAAGGGTCAGTCTGGGCTATATACAAGGCAGTGGGTGTTCCCACATAGCACTTGTGTGTGTGATGTTGGCACTGAGATGCAGTGGGATATGCTGAGATGAAGTTGCAGGTGAAAATTCACAGAAGGCAGGAAAACCCAGGTGGGATCTTTGCCCTCTGTGGCTCTCCAGGAGTTATGGCTCAGCCAAACAGCTGGATGGGCTCAGTGAGGATCTCTGGAAAAACGATGGGTGTTTCTCGAGTTCCAGGTGAAGGTCTCTGGGAACACAGTGGATGTTCCTGGGATGAGCCCAGTGAGATCCCAGCTCAGTGTGTGCTATGCAGCAGCTCTGCCAAGCCCTGCCCAGCCTCTGGAACCAGCACAGTGCCTGTGTTGCTCCATCCCTGCCTGTGTCCTTCACTCCACTCCAGGAGATGAGGGATTTGGAGGCTTGATCCTTGCCTGGGGCAGGATAAAGCACTTTGTTTGATCCAGGAGAGCAGCTGGGATGGAGGGGATGGGGTGGAGTCCGGCTCCCAGTTTGATGGGACTTGTTAAAGTGGTTGATTGGGACAGAGGAAGAAACTTCACTCACTGCCAGCTCCAAAAGGAAGGAGGGATCAGGGTGAGCATACCACCCTGGGTGGACCCATCTCTTCATTCCTTGCTTCCCAAATCTGCCCTGTGGGGCCAATAGACCATCCCTGCCTCGAGTCTGATTGCTGTGTGTTCTGGGTATCTCCCAGGCTGAGGTTTTTCCCACCTTTTCCTTGTTCTATCCAAGTGGATCCTTAGTATTACCTTCCTTCCCCTCATGCTCTGCTCAGCTGTCGAGGGGTGACCAGGCTGTGGGGAGGAGACACTGCAGGGAATGGGGGAAATCCAGACCAGGGGAGCTCGGTGCCTGGCAGGGGGAAGCTGAGAGGGAGATTTGGGAACTGTTTTGCTGGAAACCTATGGAAAGCAGAATCCTGGGGAAGAAGGGGTGACGTCACAGGCAGCTCTTAAAATATACCCAGGGCAGAATCACATGGCAGCTGGTGAAACAGGAGCTCCAAGGACAAGTTCCGAGGGAGACTCAGGGATCTGGTGGGAAGCATCCCACCAGCTGGAGCTGCTCCCTGGCCCTTGCCATGACCAGGGAGCTGCTCTGCCAGACTGGCGGCAGCACGGAAGGGCTGGGGACCACAGGTGGCCGCCTGATTGCCATCTGCTCCTGGCAGCTGGGACTGTTCTGTACTGCCCTGGGGCAGGTTTTGGGTGACTTCTGTTGGAAGCAGCTACTGGTGGGGACTGGCTGGATGACATTTGGCTGCTTCTCATTAGTTGGGGAGAAAAGGACACTGGGTGTCAAGTTGCTGGGGGTCATCTCTCTGGGGAGGGAAGGGGATGATGAGCAGTTCAGCAGGATTTGCTCAAGAGCCAGGGACATGCTTTTTCTTCCCAGGAGATGTAGATTGGAGTGAAAAATCTTCTGGTTCTGGCACTTTGAGCCCTGCTGAGTCCACCAGGCAGGTTGCACCGTCAGGGTGAGCATCAGAGGAATAAGCCATGTGGTGGTTTGGGAATTAACAGACAAAACCACAGGAAACTCCCTCCCCATTGGGCTGTGTTCTCCCTTTGGGGCTCCAAGAGGGGACACTTGTCCCACTCAGAGAAACTGGCCTAAAGTCAGGCTGAAATCTCTCTTTATTCCTCCAGGACTGAGCAGCACAGCTGGCAGTGGCTGTGCAAGGAGATCTGAGGCTGAGCAGCCTTTGAATGGCTTTTGTTTTCCTTTCCAAGGACAGAATGTTCAAGGACCCTGTGGCTCCCCAGAGCACTGAGACCATCCTAATCCCAGCTCAGGCCTCTGTGCTGGGCAGGAAGGGCTGGATCTGACTGTGAGGGAGGGATTTTGGGGTCTATCCCACTGCAAACCTTCCAGGGAGACAGAAGTGGCTCAGCCAGGGTGTGAAGGCAGCAAGGGGCAAGATGATATGAGGAACCTTAAAAAAGCACTCTGAGATCACTCAAATCCCTTCAAAACATTGCATCCAGGCCACCAAAACCACCTGGAAATGCTGTGACAGTCTCAGCCAGTGCAGTACCACCCAGCCCTGGTGCTCCTGAACTCTTCCCATTGCACAACAGCCTCAGCCGTGTCCAACTCGCTGGCATGGGAAGAAAATTAAGACCAGAACTCAGGAACAGCAGCTCTTTAAAACATATCCCGCTGCTCAGAGCCCTTCCCAGGGGCCAAGGGACATGGTTCTCATTCCTCTGCCTGGGCTGGGGTTCATTATTTCCCCCTCTATTGTGCAGAGTCCTCTTTATTCCCTGCATGCCCTTCACCCGGGGCTGAGGGAAGCAGTGTGGTTTTCTTCTTGTGCTCAGACATGGCTCTTTGCCTCCTCCCAACCACCCTTTTGTATTTTAGACATGATGTCCAGGCCAAAAATAGATGGGCCCTTCTTCCAGCCCTGGAGACAAACAGCCAACAGGTGAGTGCAGGGAGGGGCAGAGGGGCTGGATTCCTTAGGATCACTAATAAATGGTAGATGTTGCTTTTAAATGTAATTTTTCCAATGATTTCTGGTGTTTCCAGCTGGGGCTCTCTGGCATCAATCTCTTTTTTTGAAGACATGATGCCCTGTGAGGTTGTCATCCCACTTTTGGGTGACCCAGGAATGCTTGGAAGTGCCACCAGGTCTGTTTGGACTCTGGCCACAAGCTCAAATTGTCCCTGTGCCCCCTTGTGATGACGAGGCATCTCTGGGCTGGGAAAGGCAAATCCAAAGGGAATATCCTTGTTGGGATGCCATTTGTGCCATGGCCTCATGGGATGGAGAAGTATCCTAGAACATTTAGCTGGGATTCTTGGGTGGAAAAAGCTCTGTAAGAGCCAGGAATTCCTCTGCTCTGAGTCAGGCCGGGCTCTCCATTCCCAGGGTCGTCTCCTTTCTCTCCAGTTTAGCAGCTGTGGGCTGGAATGAGTTGTGACAGGCCCTGGCTTTGCAGGGAAACATGTATTTAGAAACCAGAGGGCTTTATCCCCTGCAATTATTATCACTTGAATGTAGGTCGGCTTGACAGCTTAGGTGGAAAATCATCTGCGGAGCATTCTGGCAGCTCCACTCTCACTGTCCCAGTAATCCCCGCTCTGTTCCCACTGTTTTTGGGGAAAAGTCGAGTTTAGGAGCAGTTTCACTAGCAGAGGTGAATTACTAAGACAGGCATCTCCTCCAAGGCACAGAACGGGGTTGGAAGGAGATGGGGTGGGAAATGCATCTGGCAACTCCCTCCCGATGCTCCAAACTGCCCCGGGAGGGATTCATTCATCCCCCTGCTCCCTGAAGGCATCCATTCATCCCTGGTCTCTGTCCATCCCGGCTTGTCTGTTTGTCCGTCCCTTCCCGCAAGTCTTTGCGGCCGCAGCGAAACGCAGGCTCTGCCGCATCCCTCCTGGGAGGCGCCGTTCCATCCTCTCCCGCTCCCTCCCAACCTCCTCGCTGTATTTTTCCCTCCCGAAGTGACAACTTTCACCCTTTCAAAAAGCCTCCCCCGCGCCGAGCCCCCTCCCCTGGCCCGGCACTATGAATGAACGGTTGGTGGCCCTGCGATGCCATTTCCATGGTGACAGATGGCAGCGGGAAGTGCGGGGATCAGGATCACATGAGAGCAGCGGTAAATTCAGGAGGTTATTTATAGACTGCTGCTCCAGCGTTTATGGAAATGCGTCTGCCTTCGCCCGTGGAATCAGCCCTTCACCAGCTCTCCGGGGCACTGTTCTTCCAGGAGAGACATTACTCATGCTCTGCTTTAAACCAGACTGTTCCTGCTGCTCAGGCTGGGGTTGGAAAAGTACCGGGCAGAGAGTTTGGGGTATATTTATTTATTTAGCCTGAATCTCTGAATCAGCCTCAGCCAAACACAGCCATAACCTTCTCACATCTGCCGTTGGCATCTTCTGTGCTCAGTGTTGTATGGGCCATAACCTGGGATTTTGGTCTTGAAAATTTTCATGGCAGAGCCCAAACCCAGCCTGGTTTTCAGTCCAGCCTCTGGTTTTAACTCTGATACAGCTGGGAATCTTTGCTTCAGTTCACCAACCAACACCCCATGTTGGTGCTCTATGGCCAGCCAAAGAGAGATTTTTAAATCCACAGGGGAGGGTTTATGACACCTCCAAGTGTCATTGAGTCACCCATGACCCAGGAGCTGCTCTCTCCACACCTCCAGCAGGCTCATTCCTGCTGGGATGTGCAGGAGCAGAGGAGCTCAAAGGCTAGTTCAGCCCCTCTTAATAAGGTTCCTTGATTTCTCTTTGCTTAAGACCCCCTTAATCAGGCTGCTGGATCTTCTGTTGGTTAATCTGGGTGTGCAGGGAAATTTCTGCTGCTGGCACTTCCAGCCCAGGGCTCTGCAGCTCCCCTTTCCCAGCCCTCTGAGCTCATTTCCATCCCCACGGAGACAGTGACTGGATGCAATAAAAATCCCCATCTTTGGAAATTAGAGAATTATGGGATCACAGAGTGGTTTGGGTTGAAAGGAACCTTAAGGATCACCTCATTCCACCCCCTGACAAGGGCAGGGACACCTTCCACCAGACTAGGTTGCTTCAAGCCCTGTCCAACCTGATCTTGAACACTTCCAGGGATGGGGCAGCCACAGCTTCTCTGGGTGATTTATTCCAGAGCCTCACATCCCTGTTCCCTGTGTGTCTCCATTGACGCCCTGGACGTCTGTCCTGTCCAAGTCTCCTTTGCCCAGGCATCATCCTTCCCCTCTGTGTTTGCTTTCTCATCAACCAAAAGAATAATCCATAGCACTGTCCCTGACAAGATACCACATTTAAAACCCAGAATGCACTCAGCAGAGGTCACAAGCAGTGACAACAAACCAGAGCAGGCTTTGGCACACATTCCATCTCCTCCAGGCTGGTTTCAATCATTCCCAAACTCCCTCAGCCCTGCTGAGGTCCATCACCCCCCAGAATGTGCAGGGACGTCACCACAAGCCAAGCAGACACTGGGGAGGATTTTTTGATTTATAAATCAGGAGTGTGATGGGTTTATTCCCTTTCCAGCACCATGCCAAGCTGGATTCCCCCTTCCCAGGCTGGGAAAGGCACAGGTGTAGTGGAGTGTGGCCTCATTCCTCCCCCGGGGGCAGGAGGGAGCGCTGGCTGAGCTCCCAAATACCTTCGAGAATTGATCATTCTGTGCCTAATAGGCTGGAAAGGGAAACGGCTTCAAAGGCCAGGAATGTGTATAAACATTGCACTCAAGAACTAGAATGGGGCTGGAGGATTGAATCCTCTGGAGTTTGTCTCTTCTAACTGTGTTTTTTCCTCCTGTCAGGGTGTCTCACTGGATATCCCTACCAGTATTCTCAGTACCAGTGATGTACTGTTCGGAAAAATGTGTCCAGGCTCAAGTACGGGGGGTTGGATGAGCTGAATTTGGGTTTTTAGGACTGGGAGACTTTCATAATTTCTATGAGGTACTGAACTAGCAATGAACTCCTTTGGAAACCGCTTTCCCGTTTTCCCTGCAGTGACCCATCCAGTGGCTTTCCCGATTAACCCAACTGGGGGTTGGTTTTCTGAGGGCAGCACTGAATAAACAGGGAGGGCTGAGCCCTCCAGATGTCCTGGGCTCTGCTCTCCACACCAAAATCAAAGCTGCCTAAGGGGCTGTGAGAAATTAGTTCTAAAAGGCTGGATCTGGCATTTGTTCATCTCAAAGAGCTGTTTGTGCTGTGTGTTTCTGCCTTGCTCTGGATAAAATGTGGTGTTATATCCCCCTGAGTCCATTTGGGATGCAAAGTGGGGTCGTTTTATGTGAGGAATTTTATCATCTGCAATGAAGGCAGGTTAAAGGTGGAGACCTCACAGCACCTTCCAGTATCTGAAGGAGCCTACAAGGAAACCAGAGAAGGACTGTCTAGCAGGAACTGGAGTGACAGGACAAGGAGGAATGGATTCACACCAAAAGAGAGGGAATTTTGGTTGGATATACAGAAGAAAATCTTTCCTGTGAGGATGGTGAAAGGCTGGGATGGAATTCCTGGAGAAGCTGTGGCTGCCCCATCCCTGGAAGTGTCCAAGGCCAGGTTGGACAGGGCTTGGAGCAACCTGGACTAGTGGACGGTGTCCCTGCCCATGGCAGGGGGTGGGACTGGATCTCTAAGGTCCCTTCCAACCCAAACCATTCCATGACTCCACGATAATATACCCCAGGAAAGTGGTGACCTAACCTCTCCAAACCACCCCCTTCCCCGGGGTGGAGGAGAAGCAGGGGCCCCCTGGGGCCGCTTTTTGGGGCATTTCAGGAGGTTTTACTTTCTCCCCCCGCCCAGGCGTGCCCACCTCGTGTGCCGGGACTCGACGTTATTTTTTCCCAACGCAAGAGCCTCCCTCGGAGCAGGGGGGCTGGCCCGGCACCCCAGCTTTGACGCGCAGCCCTGGTGACTCAAGCCTGCGTCAGGGGCTGCGTGTCCCTTCCCATTGAGTTATTTTTTTAATTTTTTCCTCCTTTTCCCCCAATTGGTCTCCCTTTATTTATTTATTTGCCGGGAGCCGAGCGCAGTTACCTCCCTCCCGGCGAAGGGGAGCGGGGCCGGCGCGCATCCACCGGGCGGCGGCGGGGCGAGGGGGGGGGACACGAAGCGGAGCCACCGGTACCTCGGAGCTTCATCACCGCGCGGTGCGGAGCCGTTCCCGGTCACTGCTCCCCTTTTCCCGGTCATTACCGCTCGCCTTTGCCCGATTTTCCGCAGCACCGGGAGCTTCGGAGCGGCCTCGCCGTCGCCCGGTGTCGCCCCCGCCCCCTCCGCACCGGAGCGGGAGGAATTTGGGTGTTTTCTGACGAGAATTTGCGCCGTTTCCTTTGGGATCGGCTCCGTTTTTCCTGGGAACGGGTCGGTTTCATTCTCGCCGCCGCTCCAAGGTAAGGATGCTCCTGGTTCCCGCTCCGGGGTCCCACTCCCGGTGGTCTCCCCGCCCCCTCGGGGGCTCCCGGATTTGGGTGCCCACTCCCTACCGGGGTCTTTATGAGGGGAAGATGCTCAGGGACAGGTCGGGGGGTTAACGGAGAAGGCACCTCAGCCTGAAGGCATCAGGCGTGGCCCTAAGGGTGGTGGCATCCAGGGCTGGGGGGGACGCTGAGAGACAGCAAATGGCTTAAGCCACGCCGGGGTGGGGGGGCTGGGGATCACTGAGGGTGGCACTGCGTGCTTGCCCGGCTCATGTTGGTGGGGGGCTCATGCCCTTTGAAGATGGGTGAAAATGCAGCCTCCAGGTTGACCTTGACAATAACATTGGGAGAGGAGAAAGTGTTTGGCTGTGATGAATATTTCAGTCCTGACACCTGAAGTGGTGGAGGGGTTATTGCCCCTCATTTATTTTTATGCTGCTCCCTGAGCATGGATGGTCAGGTTTGAGGCAGAGACATGGGACTTGGGGTCCTGGTTTTATGAAATTCCCAGTATTGGGTGTGGGGATGCACCCAAAGATGTGTCTTTTGGGCTTGGCCAGCTCCAAATTTTCATCACTCCAAGGACATGGGGCTTAGACCCACTGGGAAATCTGCTCCCAGTTCTTTGTAGAGGGCCCAGAAGGTGAAATCCTGCTTCCCGGATAACGCCTTCTTATCTGAGGCACCTGAGGTTTGAATTCATCAAGAGCTGATGCAACTATTTCTGGTGTGGATAGGAAAAAACCGGGAGCTATTCTTGGCAGGGCAGAGTTTCTGGCTAATATTTCTCCAGAGGTGTCAGGACTAGGTCAAGGAACCTGGCTGGGGGTTTGGCTGCAGCTCAGCTGCTTCAAGGGAAATAAAATGTGGGTCTGAGCTGTCCACTGGGATAAACTGTAGGTGGATCCTCTAAAGTCAAGTAGGAATGAAAGGGTTGGGTTTAAACCTGAGGTGACTCCACTGCTACTTCAGGCTTGTACAGGGCAGGGAATCCGGAGCCAAATTTACCCTAAATTAGATGGTGACCTGCAAATTCAGGCAAAATCATCCCTCGGGAAAAGAGGTTCTGCTTTTACCCCAACCTGGGATGCATTTAGAATTGTTTGTTTACAAATGTAGCAGCAGTTCAGGAATTGGATGCTGTTGGATGCTTCTTGGGATAAATCATGGCTGGTTTGGGGTTCATCCACCAACCTTTGGCTGGAGTGGGTGAGTTAAGAGACATCATTGAGATTTAAGTGGAAAAAGATCATCTGGTGAATCAAACCAAGCCCTGGAGGGATCATATGATGGTTGGTTTGCTCTGGTGTCACGTTATTGCAGCTGACGTGTGTTTTCATGATACCAAACAAGACACGAAAGGAGCCCAAATGCAATGAATCAATGGGCTCAAATGCTTCGTGACAAACCTAAGTGCCAAGGCTTTTCCTCCTCCAGGGTCTGTCTCACAACCTGTTGGCAAAGCAGTCTTTTCTGGAGGTTTCTTGGCACCTATTGAGGAAAAAGGTTACTGCAGTGTGGGAAAAACCCTGGGGTGGGACGGGCACCCACCAAGTGGGAAAGGCACTAACTTCTGGGGTGGGAAGGGTACCCACCTGGGGTGGGAAAGGCACACAATTCTGGTGTGGGACAGGCACTCACCAGGTGGGAAAGGCACACATCCCCGAGGTGGAACAGGGGCTGGAGCAGCCCCACCTCTGTTTTCCTTTAGAGGAACTTGGGGTTATTTATAACATCTGGGCTTTGCCAGCAGAAGCCACAGGGGTGGGTGTAAGGCAGAACCGGGGGCAGCTCTGATTCATCCCAGCTCCTGTGTCATGATGCTAAAGCGGGATGAGGGGTTTGTTTGCACGGGAAGGACGTGGAGCATCTGCAGCCCCTCTGACTGGGAAATGCTGGCTCTGGGTCACGGAGCTGCTCCAGGATGGGAGTTTGGCTTCCAGCAAAGCTTCTCCTGTGCTCTCCCATCTCCTCACACCCACTCCACCCGAAGTCTGTGCCTCCCCAGGTGTGTGGTGTGAGGAGTGAACACATCTGGTAGCGCTGAGTCACCCCCACTGTGTCCTCTAATTAGACTGGGGCTAATTAGCAGGGTTCATTATAAAAAGGGGAGAATGGAAGCAGCCCCAATGAACCCAGATGGCAAAACCCTTCCCTGTGGAGCCAGAGGCTGAGCAGGGAAGAGCAAACCCCAGCATAGAACAGGTTTAGGATGGAGGTGTCTTGGAAGAGCCTGGCTTGCGGAAGGGAATTTTGTGTGACAGGGTCTTCGGGAAGGACCTCAGAGCAGGACTGGAGGGATCAGAGCTGCAACACTTCTGCAAAAATCTCTTCTTGGGGCTTGGAAGTGGAGCTTGGATGCTGCCAGGAGGGTCCTGCCCTTGGTTTCTTGTGGCTTGGAAGAGCAGAATGCTTCCCAAGGGTGGGATGTCTCCCAAAGGACTGGCTCTGCCAAGGAGATCCCTCTCCCACTGCAAGAGCTCTCTTCACCATAGGAAGCAGCAGATAGGGCTTGGAGGTGTTTTCTCCTTGATTCTGGGGTCCTTCCCTTCACCCTTTACTGTGCAGGACAGAGGGATGATGGGAGGGGTGTTCCTTCCATCCCCTCTCCTTCTTGGCCTTGCTGCTTCCTGGGTGACCTTGGATCTGTCCCTTCTCCTCCCTGCTCCAGTCTCCCCATCTGCACGGACCAGCCTGGCCCTGGGGACAGGATTTCTCTGGTTCTGGGTGTGAGAAGCTGCAAAAGGATGCTCAGATCTCCCAGCCCAGTCCTGAGGCTGGATTTCCACCTCCTGAAATCTCCCTGTGCCTCTGTCTCCCTCCCTTCCCTGCTCTGCGACCTTGATGTGGTGAGTTGGACCTTCCCAGGCCTGGTGAGCTGATCCTTCACCAGGAGCATCTTTCCCCAATCCTTTAGGGGCTTTGTGTGGCAGCTGAGTGCAGCAACTGAAGGGAGAGAGGTGGTGGGACAGGAAGGGACCATCAGAGAGTCTTCAAGCATTTAAATATTAATTTCAAACTCACCAATCTCACCTGGTGTTTTTTTCCTGCCTTGGTTTGCCCTTTATAGATCCAAACAAGGGATAAATGTAGAATTTGGACACAGGGGAGGAGAAATCTTCCCCTGTCCCCTCCTTTGGACCCCCAGAGCTGCTGGTGGCTGCTGTGAATCCCCCTCTCCTCCCTGCCTGTCTCTGCACTCCCAGGCCCAGCTGAAAGCTTTACTGACACATTTCCAGCTTGTTTATTGCTCCCGAGCTACTTTCTCAAGAAACCAAGGATGGGCTGAGGCAGGACACGTGGTTTGGAACACCCCTCCTCCCCTCAACCGACCGTGGTGCTGCTGGCAGGGTTGGGGAATGTGCTGCCCTCTGCTCCTGCCAGGTCCTCACTCTTCCCAAATAGCAGCTTTTCCCCAGTGGATGTTATTGGGAACAGTGGGAACCTCTGGGCTGGGATTAAATCCCCTAGGTGTAGCAAAGCAGAAGCTTCTCCATCCCTGCCCTTTCCCAGTTCATTCCATGGAAAATTCTGTGCCTTGGATCTGCTGCAGTGGTGACTACTGTGCTCAGTCCCAAGGGATACGAGGCTTGTGGATCCACCTGGACAGGTGGACAGGGATGGGAGGGTGTCACCTGGATAAAGGACATGGATGGGGAGAATGTCACATGGAAAGGGAGAATGGATGGGGGATTGTCACTTGGACAGGGGATATGGATGGGGGAGTGTCACCTAGATGAGGGACATGGATGGGGAGTGTCACTTTGTGCAAGATGGAGCCCCAGGCTCATCTGAAGAGTCTGGTCTGGGATTAGGGCTTAGGAAACAGTTGCTTTGCAAGGGGTTGGACATGAAGGAATCCACTGGCGCCAGGAAAGTGAGAATCCTGTTCAAAGACACTCTTAGGAAAAGGGCATCCCAAGGATCTTCTCTTGGTATGAGGAGGTGAGTTATCGCCAGGGACAGCCCCAGTGTCCCCCCTCATAACTCCTATGGGATGTGTTGGCTGCACTCGGAGACACTAGTACTGACCCCAGCACAAACTGGTCCTTTCCCTGCTCCTGCTGTGGGAAAACCCATGTTCCTTCTCCAGCTGGATGGCAACAGCACTGGTTTTACCTGGGCAAAGCCTTGGGTGCAAAAGCATCCCTGCTCTGGCAGCACAAGTGAGGTTATTGCTCTGAAAGACCCTAATCTTGTCTAATAAAGAGAGACAAAAAATGCACATTTAAGAAAATTAAGGTCATGAGGACTAAGTAAACAAGCTGAATCTCCATCTGTCAGTGACAAGGGTTTTCTATCTCTCTTCAGCCTGGAAAGCTCCTGCTTGTCAGCTGATCTGCCTCATCTTTCTCACGGGGTGGTTGTTATTTTTGGTGGATGAATTTTTGATTAAATTCCATTTTCAATCAAAGAAATACGTGGAAATGCATTTCCCAGATGGCTTTGGACTGTGCTTTTCAATTTGAGGGCTGGGGACCTTGAGGCTGATGCAAAATGCTGGGGAAAGGAATACGAAGCCCTCTGCTGACCTTGCTTTCCGTGGATCCTGTCCCTGTGCCGGGTGGGTTGGTGGCTTCCTGCTGGTTCTGGCTGAGATCATCCCACAGTTCTGGCTGGGATGTAGATGGGAAAGGCTGGGTGTGCTCATGGCACTGCTGTTGGGAATGATCCCCTCTCCTTCAGGCCTGGGCAACACTCTTATCCCCAGCTTTGGGCTGAGACAGCAGGATGTTCCCTAGAAAGCCATGGGGCTGCTGTGCCAGAGCCATTCCAGGATTGAGATTTGTACCTCTGCCATGGTTCTCCCCTCCAGTTTAATTTGGTGCATCTCCCATGGGGAGGAAGACTCTGTTCCTTCACTCTCATCCCAGTGTCTAGAGGGCTCTTGCCCCAGTTGAACACCTCTGTTGATTCCCCAAATCCTTTGGGAATGTTGCTGTCTGGAGAGTCCTCTGAGAGCACCAGAGCTTTGGAGGTGCTGGAAGGACCCTGGTCCTCCAAGACCTGTGTCCTGCTGCCTCTCAGCCCCTCAGGATTACTCTGGGGGGACCTAAATTGAGCTTGAGATCCAGAGAAGGATGTTTTGGGGTCTGTCCTGACTCCGTGGTGCTGGTCTGGCTCAGCATCCCCTTCCCTGGAGCTGGGCGCCTCCAAGGGGCTGGGCTGTCCAAGGAAAGCCTTTGGAATGTCCTGACCAGACACTGAGGTCTGGGGGCTCAGCCAGCTCATCCTTGGCCTTCTTGGCTCTCTCCCTAATATGAAGAGATACTTTATCCCCAAGGCTGAGTTCTCCTGATGCTCGAGTTGTCCTCGCTCCCAAGGAGCTGGAGCAGCTACTGAGCAGACAAGAAGCAGGAAAAACAGCCCATGGGGGATTCATCGGGGTCTGCACAAATCCATGCAGAGCCTAATCCGAACCTGATGGAAATCCCAGCGATTTCCTGGCCCTTCTCCACCCTTCCCATCCCGGCTGAGGATGCTCCAGTCCCGGGCAGCCATGTGCCCATAATTGCCACGATCGAGCTGTGAGCGGTTTCTGTGAATGAGGCCTCGTTAGGAAATTAAACATCACCGACTCTGAAAGTCTAATTTAAACAGCTTCTCCAGAGAAGCCGGATCCAGGAAAGATGTGGAACCGAAACGGCTGCCTGGCAACGAATGCAGCCGACTGCTGAAAATAGACTTTTTTTTTTTTTCCTATTAGGAACAGGGCCTGGCAAAGTGGGGAAAAAACCTAAGGTGAGGGTGAGGGAGGGTGAAGTTTCCTGCTGCTGCTGTTTTGTTTCATATCAGGACTTCAGTGCCCTGTTTGGGAATGGGCTTTGTTACTCGGGCTGAATCCTCTGCTGTGGAAAGGGTTGGGATTGTGGGCTGAATTGGACCAAAAATGTATGTCCAAAGGCAAGAAGAGCTGGGAATGGCTTTGGAAAATCGTGGAGGTAGAAGGGACAGCAGGAGGGCCACCTTGCATTATCCATCATCCCTCCCGTTAGAGACAAGGGTTGGTTTTCCCCAGGCTGAGGGGTTGTTTGGGCAATGTCACCTGTGAGGTGCCACCTGGGCCTTGGATGAGCTTTGAACTGGGTGAGAAAGCCCCCAGGCTGGGGGGGCAGATGGCCCTGCAGCCAGGCCAGGGTGGTCATTACTTTGCTCTGCCAGGACCATGTGACCAGCTGGGTGTCCCCTGGGAAGCAGGGATGGAGAAGATGGAAAAGAAGGAAGCCTGGCCCTTTAGGAGAGCTATTTTCCCAAGATAAGGTGAAGCACCACAATCCCAACTGGGTTGGGGGCTGCCAGTCCAACCCCAGTTCTCCCAATATAGAGAACAGGGACACGGTGCTTTCCCAGGCTGGGATCCTAGCAGAGCAAATTCCCACAGTGTTCCCAAGATTTTCTAGGTAGAGGCAAGATCTGTGGGGCTGAGCTGGGTTCTGAGCACCCCTTGAGATGCCTCCAAGCAGGATTCACTCCTCCTGGCCCAGGGCGGGAAGGTGGAGGGGCCAGGATTGATGGCTGTGCCCTGGCTGCTGCTGTTTTGCAGCTGTTATCTACTCTAAAGCTGCCTGGGAAGATATAACATCAGGCTCCAAGGCTTTTAAGTCATTCCTGATAACATCCTGGGATGGAGAGATATCCTGGGTGTTTGTCACTATCCCCTGAGAGCTTCCAAGCTGTCGTGGAACTGATCCTTGGCTCTGTCGATGGCCGGGGGCAGGGAGCAGGACAGAGAGGGCAGAGCTGGACTTGGTGTCAGCCCTTGTGGGGCTCAACTGCTGCCTGGGAGTGTTAGAGGGGAGAAAAGGTGTCACAGTGATGTGAGTGGCTCAATCACCTCTCTCTGTCCTATGGTGTACAAGGAAATTCCCTGCTGTGGGTCACTGGGGGCTCTTCTCCACGAGTTTCTCCATTAATGAAGGAAGCTGTGGCTGCCTATCCCTGGAAGTGTCCAAGGCCAGGTTGGACGGGACTTGGAGCAACCTGGGCTAGTGAAAGTTGTCCCTGCCCATGGCAGGGAGTGGGAGTGAGATGAGCTTTAAGGTCTCTTCCAACCCAAACCATCCTGGGACTCTATAATGCCCCACCAGGGAGTTGCTCCTGACCCATTCTTCATGGAGAAGGGGACCCTTCTTGTCCAGGCAAAGGACCCCAAGGCATGGAGTGATGCCTCGGGGTGCATCCTTCCCCAGTGCTGCTGGTCCCACCAGAGGATAAAACAAACCCAAACCACCCCTTTAACCCTTTCCCCCCCCAGGTCCTGCTGATGACGAGGAGGTGAGGCCTGAGCTGTAGCTCACACCGGTGCCGTTCCCTGTGGGAGTTTCACCTCCTTCCCTCATCCTGTCCCACCCCGGGGGACCACCCAGAGCCATCCCAATGCCCAAGAACAGCAAGGTGACCCAGCGGGAGCACAGCAGCGAGCATGTCACCGAGTCAGTGGCTGACTTGCTGGCCCACCAGGAGCCCGTGGACTATAAACGCAGTGTCCTCAATGTGACGGGAGAGACCTGGGACAAGCAGAAGGAAGGGGACGAGGACCTGGATGCAGAGAGGCCAGCCTGGAACAGCAAGCTCCAGTACATCCTGGCCCAGATTGGCTACTCTGTGGGGCTGGGAAATGTCTGGCGCTTCCCCTACCTCTGCCAGAAGAATGGAGGAGGTGAGACATGGGGCAGAAGTGGGATCAGCCCTTGGAGAAGGGATTATGGACTAATCCTAGCTCACTGCACATCAGTGTGTGGATGCCGGGGCAGGACAGGGGTTATTTGTGCTCCAAAGTGGGTTATTTGGGCTCTGAAGGTGGAAGGGGGCAGCAAGGAGTTGTGCTGAGATATTGGAATCTCCTGAACAGCCTCTTCCTAAGGGTTGTCTACCCACCCATTCCAAAGTCAAGGTGAATCCCAGAATGGGAACCAGGACTTGCTGCAGCCCCCAATTCCTGTTGGGAAATTAGGGGAAAAATAGGAAGAATCCTTGCCTTTCCTTATGTCCTGAAGCCACATTGGATAAACAGGGGAGAGTCCCTCCATTTCCCTGTGTCTTGAAGCCACAATGAGTAGGCTCCAGTTCTTTCCCAAATCCTCCTTCCAGCCATCCCATTCTCTCAACCCACCCTGCGCCTCCTCCTTGGCTTCCAGGAGCAGCCCAGAGGGCCAAGTCTTGTCCAGCTGTGCTGAGATCCACCACCCTTCCTGACACTGATGATCAGGTGGGTTCCTCATCATTAACCCAAGCCAGCCCCTTCCCAGCAGTGTTGAAGGGATTTAGGACCAGCCCAGTGCTCTTCTCTCCCCTCAAGCATTCCGTGTTCCTGACACTGTATCCCTTGTGCCCCCAGCCCCACAGCTGGAAAACCTGCAGTGCTCTCAATAATTAAAACATCTCCGTTGTCATCATCTGGATGAGTCATTCTGCAAAATGTGCAGTCAGCCCTTTCCTTTCCCCTTCCTTTTTCCTTTCCCTTTTCTCTTCCCTTTTCCCTTCTACAGGTGGGGAAACTGAGGCACAGAGCTGGGAACTGGTTTGAGCAGCAATTCCTGAGCTTTGCTGAGGTTTTTTTTAACCCCACGTGGCATCATCTGCCTGTCCCACAGGGCAGACACTAATTTTCTCCCTTTTCTTCCTCCCTCTTGGCTGGGATTCCCACTGGTCCATGGCCAGACAGATGCAGGAAGTCAGGAGGGATGGACAGACCATTCCTGGCCATGCTGAGCAGTCCTGGGATGTGGCGGTGGTTGCTGCTTCTCTCCTGCTCCCCAGGCAGATGCCTGCAGGGGAGGGCGGCTGTGCTGGGAGCAGGATGGGCTGGAGCTAAATTCCCAGGACTCGGTGTGCCAGGAGCTGGCACAGTCTGGCCCTGGTGCTGCTGAGCACAGTGATGTACAGCCTTGAGCTGATGCCCACCTTTCCAGACATCACAGCAAGAAAATCTCCAGTATTGGACACATTTCCATGTGAATCTGTCTGTCTGTGTCAGGTCGAGATGCCCCAGAGGGCATTGCAGAGATGGGATGCTCGTGGTTCTTCCTGAATTCCACTGAGCTCCAGCTCTTTTCCCTGCTTCTCCTTTCCTCCTCCCAGCCACCTTGAGCTGCTGCATCTCGCTTTCTCTCCCCTTGTACATTGCTAACACATCATCTGCAACAAGCTCAGTTTGCTGCTCTGAGCAGCAGCATCTGCCCCGGGTCCCGCCCAGGGCCTGGAGGTGGTGGCTGTCACCAGGGTGTCAATCCAGACAGGAATTTTCCCTGTCTTTGGATCGTCTGCTGCCCTGCGGGAGGCAGCAACATGCTCCCAGTCCGATCCTCGGCTCCTGGCAGGAGGCTGGAGTCATTCATCAACTGCAGCATTGAGTCATCGCATCCTTGACAGTCACTTGGTTGTGCTTCGGGAGCCGCTGATTTCGCTCCAGACTCAACAATTAGACGGAGATTAACCGAGTTTTTAATCGAAGTTGTTCCTCTTTCTGTCAGAGGACTTTGCTCTGCACCGGGTGGCCCCGTGGATGCTGCTGTTTGGGATGTGGGGTGTCTGAGGGGAATGTGTTTGGGCTCAGACAGGTGAGCACAGGCAGGACCTGGGGGAGCAGGAGGGCTCCTGCCTCCCTGTGTGTCTGAGATGGCTGGGAATGTGGCCATGTCCCCATGGATTGGCTTGTGGAGGTGTCTCCTTGCACATGGGGTGATGTGTCTATAGATTCAGGAGCTCTTTGGGTGCATTAAGGTCAATCCCACATGACCCCACACCGGCAGGAAATGCTGAACCCTTTCCTTCCACATACATGTGTTTGCTTCTCTCCACAGCTTCTCTGCTGGCAAGGCTCTGATCTGCATTCCCAGATCATGAAATCATGGAAACATTTACATTGGGAAAGCCCTCTAAGTCAAACCCACCTCTGCTGTGGTTACCACTAACCCATGTCCCCAAGTGCCACATCCACATGCTTTCTAAACCCCTTCAGGGGTGGTGGACTCCACCACTGTCCTGGGCAACTGTGCCAGTGCCTGACCACCCTTTCCATGAAGAATTTCTCCCTAATATCCAAGCCAAACCTTCTCTGGTGCAACTTAAGGTCATTTGCAAAAGAACCAGTGGATTGGCAGAGCCTGTCCATCCCTGTCCAGTGTCCTTGAGAACAGAGAGATGGGTCCATGATGACCTTTCTCTCCCCTTCCAGGTGCCTACCTGGTCCCATACCTGGTCCTGCTCATCATCATTGGGCTCCCCCTGTTCTTCCTGGAGCTGGCAGTGGGGCAGCGGATCCGCAGGGGCAGCATTGGAGTCTGGAATTACATCTGTCCCCGCCTGGGGGGCATTGGCTATGCCAGCTGCCTGGTGAGTGTACTCAGGGGACCCCCAGGCCCCACCTTGGGCTGTGTGAGGTGGAACCAAATCCTGAGAGCCCCCATGGGGAGGTTTGAGTATCCAAGGGGTATTTTTCCAGCTCCACTCATGGACTGGTTTGGGGGTGGTTCCAACCCCTGATCCCTGCAGCCCCACACTCTGCCCAGTGGGAGCCTGGGGACAGTGTCACTGGTCTGTGATTTGACACCATGTCCTCCCTCCTAGGTCTGCTTTTTTGTTGGTCTCTATTACAACGTCATCATTGGGTGGAGCATCTTCTACTTCTTCAAGTCCTTCCAGTACCCCCTTCCCTGGAGTGAGTGTCCCCTCGTAAAGAACGGCTCCATGGCAGGTAAGGGGCAACCCTGGGGTCAGGGGTGGGGACTCAGCTGGGTAGGAGCAACTCCTAGGGAAGGGAGCTGGGAGACACTGGAGACCCCCAACATCTGTATCTGTCCCAGGAGGTTGAGGTGTCTCTTGGGGCACTGAGTCCTCTCTGCTCCAACTGAACACACGGAAAGCTTTCCCTTGGGTTGGATGAGGCTCTCCTGTGCTCTCTGTCACACCTGATGGGATTTGGTGCCAGTTTGGGAATCCACAGTGTGGATTTTCTGGCTTCCTCAGTGCTCCAGGCCAGGATCTGATCCAGGCTCCATTGGTGCCTGACTGATGGAGCTAATGGTGTTTAATATCATCTAAGCATCTCCTTGGGACACTCTAAGAGGTTTTATAGCAAATTCAAATGTCTCTCCCTGTATTTAACATCACATTTTCACCTAGAAATTGTTTTATGTCCTGTCTCTTATTCTTCCTGCTAAAAGCAAACTCCATTAATTCCTGCCCCTTAGTTTCCAGAGGTGCGTCCTTTCCCTGGCTGGCTCCAGTGGGTTTTGGACATTAGATCAACTTCAGGAGATGGTGGGGGACTCTTCCCCAGCCCCCTCACACTCTCCTGCCTTTACCCCTTTGCAGTTGTGGAGACAGAATGTGAGAGGAGCTCAGCCACCACCTACTTCTGGTACCGGGAAACCCTGGACATCTCCAACTCCATCTCGGAGAGTGGGGGACTCAACTGGAAGATGACCCTGTGTCTGCTGGTGGCCTGGAGCCTTGTGGGTTTGGCCATGATCAAAGGCATCCAGTCCTCAGGGAAGGTGGGTATTGGTGGCCACCTGAGCCTGGTTGGGCTCTGTCCTGGAGGCAGGAGCCTCCTCAATCACATTTTCCTTTGACCGGGACATCAAATGTCTCCTTTGACACTTGGTTTCAAGTGTTCCAGGTACTCTGGAAGCAGGAGGTGGCCAGAGGAGGATGGAGACCCTTCCTCCTGGTCTGGGGTGGCTGTGGCATGCTGTGTCCCCTGGGATGCTCACATCCACTCCATGGCTGGGGTCACCTGTGGGGAGGGTCCATAATGAGATCAAAAGAGGATGTAGGGAAGAGATTTAGTCCAACTGACACCTCCAGCCAGGGCTCAAGCAGGGCAGGAAATCCACCTGAGCTTCAGCACTGGGAACATCCTGCTCCAAGGGGTCCCACAAAGAATCAGAATCCCAGGTTCTTTGTTTGCCCAAGGAACAAGCCTCATCCTGGGGTGGGAAACCGTGGGTTGGATGGGAAGGTGGCTGGGTGGGAACTGAGACTGTGCCCATGTTGGATCTCTCTTGCTCCAGGTGATGTACTTTAGCTCCCTCTTCCCATACCTGGTGCTCGTTTGCTTCTTGGTGAGGGGACTTCTCCTGCGTGGGGCAGTGGATGGGATCATGCACATGTTCACACCCAAGGTGAGAGCCCTCAAACCCTAAGCCGATTCTCCTGGCTGGTCACACCCTATTTTCCCTTATTTTTCTTACTCCTCTTATTATTTCCCTACAGTTGCCTTGTTTTCCTCCCCACCCCAAAAATCAGAGTTCCAACCCCAAACAACCCCAGGGATTCTGATGGATCATCAGCACCCAGAATTTAGGGTGTGGCCAGGACAACCAAGAGTCTCACAAAGCCACCCCCCTCAGCATCACCCCCATCTCCCTCAGCTACTCACACCAGGGTGGGGGCTGTGGAGGTGCCCAAGGCCATATACAAATATAAAGACTTCATGAAAAGGCTCTGTCTGGCAACAAAACATCTACTGGTGGTATGTGCCTATTAATTAAGCAGATAATTAATCAATTAAACAGAAATATAGATGAATCATCTCAGCCCGCGAGGCTGTTGGAAGATACTAATTATGGGCTCTTGATGGATGATGCTGGGAGGCCTCCAGGCTGCAGCTTTGGCTCCAGGGAGAGGAGGATGTGATTGGAGGGGGATCGGGACCTAAAACAAACGCCTCCATCTAGGATCTTTGATTTCCAAGTGCTCCAGATGCTCTGGAAGCAGGAAGGATGGAGACACGTCATTGGGTGGATTGTGGTTCCCTGGGGTGGGGGGACAGGGACACCACTCCCCAGGATGTCCACTGGGAAGTTGTAGGGCTTTGCACTGGGAGATGGAGCACCAGTTTGGGTCCTGAGGAAGATGGAGCACTGAGAGACATGGTCAGGTTTATTCCTGATCTCTCCGTGCCAGTTTCCTCCTCTGTGGAAAACAGAAGGACCTGTGAGTGCTGGTGACCTCATCATGGTAGATCATGGAAATCCCAGAATGGTTTGGGTTGGAGGGGACCTCAAAGATCATCTCATTCCACTCCCCATCAAAGCTGCTCTGAAACCAGCCCAGTCTGGAGGCACAGCAGCCTTTTAATGGAGCTCTGGTTCCTCTAGGATGAGTTGTGGGGCCTCCAGACCACTGAACTTTTTCTCCTGTCTTCCTCCCAAGCTGGACAAAATGCTGGACCCCCAGGTGTGGCGGGAGGCAGCCACGCAGGTTTTCTTTGCCCTGGGCCTGGGTTTTGGGGGTGTCATTGCCTTCTCCAGCTACAACAAGCAGGACAACAACTGCCACTTCGATGCCACGCTCGTGTCCTTCATCAACTTCTTCACATCTGTGCTGGCCACCCTGGTGGTGTTTGCTGTGCTGGGCTTCAAGGCCAACATCATGAACGAGAAATGTGTGGTGGAGTAAGAGCTGGGTTTAATTTGTTTGGGGTGGGCAGGGCTTTGCTGCTGCTGGTTGTGGTGGGTCTGGAGGTAGCAAAGGGCTTTGTTGGACACAAGTTCCTGATGGTCAAGACTTGTATTTCCAGAGATATCCCACTGAGGGAGTTGGGCATTCAACTCCTCCAGCCTCAAATCCAGCCCTAAGATGGGCTCTTAGTCTGCAAGTTGAAGGTAAATCTAACACATCTCACACCACCTGAGAGGTTCTGCTGTCCCTTAGGAATGCTGAGAAGATTCTGGGGTACCTGAACAGCAATGTGCTGAGCCACGACCTCATCCCACCCCATGTGAACTTCTCCCACCTCACTGCCAAGGACTACAATGAGATGTACAGGGTGATCATGACGGTGAAGGAGGGGCACTTCAAGGAGCTGGGCTTGGATGCGTGCCTGCTGGAGGACGAGCTCAACAAGGTACCTGGTGGCACTCCCAGGAGGTCACCTCCCCCACTGCCCCTCCCTGTGTCAATCCCAGGCACATCACTCAAAAAACTACTTTTAGAGACCCTCCAGGGATAAGGAATCCATGTCCTTGTGGTTTTCCCCTCATGGCCCAAGCTGGGGTGGGGAGAAGGTCTGTCCATAGCAAGTCCTGCAGGGTCATCACTAGTACCAGACTGGGGTTTTCTTTCCCTGAGGACAGGTTCAGTGAGGGAGACCTGAGACATCCAGGTGTCCCTCACATGTTTCTTCTCACCTTTTGGTCCTGTCTCTCCCTCCACAGTCGGTGCAAGGGACTGGCCTGGCCTTCATTGCCTTCACAGAAGCCATGACCCACTTCCCGGCATCGCCCTTCTGGTCTGTCATGTTCTTCCTGATGCTCATCAACCTGGGCCTGGGGAGCATGATTGGGACCATGTCGGGCATCACCACCCCCATCATTGACACCTTCAAGGTGCGCAAGGAGGTGTTCACAGGTGAGGGCCTTTCTTCTGCAGCCTCCTGGGGAAAGGGTCGGGGGCCCCACTGCCCTGAGGAGTCATTTCAGGAGAGTGTGGACATGATGGGTGTGAACTGGGCCCTGATAATGCAGAGGAGGTCTTGGTTCTGGTGGTCTTGGTTCCCCTCAGGGGGGTTTGCTGTCTTGCAGACCTTGGGAGGTCTTTATTCCCTTCGGGGAGGTGGGGGGCGCTCTGCTCACCATTGCAGTGAAGGGAATGGACCTTATAGAGGTCTTGATGTGCCTCAAGGGGCTTTGCTGACCATGCCAATGCAGGGAATGGGCCTTGTGGGGGTCTTGGTGTACCTCACGGGGGTTTTTTGACCATGCCAATGCAGAAGATGGACACTGGGAGGTCTTGGTGTCCCTTGGGGGGCTCAGCTGACCCTGTCAGTGGAGGGAAAGGACCTTGTGAAGGTCTCATTTCCTCTCGGGGGGCTCTTTTGACCCTGCCAATGCATGGAATGGACTTTGTGGAGGTTTGGTGCCCCTCGGGGCAGGGAAAGGAGGGGCTCTGTTGACCCTGTCAGTGCAGGGAATGGACCTTCAGGAGGTCTTGGCGTCCCTCAGTGGGGTTTGGTGACCATGCTAATGCAGGGAATGGACCTTGTGGAGGTCCTGGTTCCTCTCTGGGGGCTCTGCTGACCACCCCTGTTTGCTCCCCACAGTCGGTTGCTGCATCTTTGCCTTCCTAGTGGGGCTGATCTTTGTGCAGCGCTCTGGGAACTACTTTGTCACCATGTTTGATGATTACTCAGCCACACTGCCTCTCACTGTTGTGGTCATCCTGGAGAACATTGCCGTGGCCTGGATTTATGGCACCAAAAAGTAAGGAATTTGCACAGCCCAAGGAATGACTGTGCTGTGACTCCTGGCTAAAACCCCCGCTCCTTCCAGTGTTTTTCCATATGTTTTTTTCTCCAAGAGAAAAGCTCAGTTCACCTTGGTCCTCCTGCCCTGCCTTGGTGTAACCTAGCCCCAGGAGCAGGTCCTCCTGGTGGGTATCTCCTGTTGGTTTTGGTGGTCTATCATCTGTGATTACCCTTTTTTTCTGAGGTTTCCAGGTCGTTCTGGAAGGACACCTTGTTCCCCCCAGTGCTTTTTGCTATTCCTAAGTTGGCCAGAGCAAAGGATGCTCTGGATAACACTCCAAAGGCCTTTTCCTTAGGAGTTTTCCAAAAGTCCTAGAGGCTTGAGGGATACTGAGGTGCTCCCCAGGACCAGCTGGGTTCTTCTTCAGGCTCTACCTTGAGCATAACTTATAATGGGGGCTCCTGAGACAGAGTTTCTCACTTGAAGGTGGGGAGAAGATCAGAATTCCATCCCCTTCCTGGCAGGTTCATGCAGGAGCTGACGGAAATGTTGGGATTCAGGCCCTACCAGTTCTACTACTACACCTGGAAGTACGTGTCCCCCATCTGCATGGCTGTGCTCATGACTGCCAGCATCATCCAGCTGGGAGTCAGCCCTCCGGGATACAGCGCCTGGATCAGGGAGGAGGTGAGAACAGCCCCCCTTCCTCATCCCAGGGGATCTGGCTGAACAGGGGGAGCTGCAACCACTCCGTTCCTGCCACCTCTGCTCCCCTCTCCTGGGTGACATCCTGCTCATCCTTTGCAAGCAGTTGGGTTTGTCCACTCTGCCCAGATGTCTCCACCCAACTCTGACCACGGGATGAAGTTTGAGTGCAGATTTTGGTTGATCTCTGTGGACAGTACCATATACTTCCCCGCGATATGAACCCACCTTGTGCCAGCTCCAGGTGTCCCTGAGGAGGGAGTCTGGCAGGAGGCAGCAAGAATTGTCTCACACTTAACTGTGGAGATGTTGAGGGCATGACCTTCGCTGTGTCAGCCCCTTGACATTAATATCTGTCCTTTCCAGGCTGCTGAGAAGTTCCTGTTCTACCCAACCTGGGCCATGGCCATCCTCATCTCCCTGATCATCCTGGCATCCCTTCCTCTGCCCCTGGTCTTCATCCTCCGGCAGTTCCACCTTGTGTCCGATGGCTCCAACGCCCTCTCCGTCACATACAAGAAGGGCCGAATGATGAAGGACATCTCCAACCTGGAAGACAATGATGAGACCCGTTTCATCCTGAGCAAAGTACCCAGTGAGACCCCCTCCCCCATGCCCACACACCGCTCCTACCTGGGGCCTGGCAGCAATTCCCCCATGGAAATGAGCAGCGCTCCCAATGGACGATACGGGAGTGGGTACCTCCTGGCCAGCACCCCTGAATCCGAACTGTGATGGCCCCCTGCCCACCACCCCCACCGGGAGAGGAGGGCGCTGGGGAGTGGATCCTGGCTGTCCAGGCAACAGGAAAAAATTCATTAATAAGGAAGATGAAGAAGAACCCCCTGCTAAAATCGTAACCCAAAGCAGCCGTTTCTAAAGTGACACAGGGAAGGAGGGATTGCGGGAGGGGCAGGACTCCTCCGACAACCCTCGGCTAAAAGGCAGGACTCCCCCCCGGCACCGCCCCCGGGGAAGGGAGAAGCATGAGACTCTGCAACACCTTTCGAGAGTTGTTCTCAAATCTGAAGCAAAGAATCTCTCTTTTCTAAGCAGCTGGTGGTTGGAACAAGGACCTGGAGGCAGGTTGGGACGCCAACCCTGCTCTGTCCCAGCGGGAGGAGTCATGGCCTTATTCCAACGAGCACAATTTAACCCTCGATGTTCGTAGCACAAAAAGGTGCTGTTGTCACCATCATTGTGTTGTTGTATCTCCTGTGGGTTTTTATAGCTGTGGACACACCCAAATAACCCCCTGAATTCCGACACGTGTTGGCAGGGAGCACCACTGGGGTGGTTGGGATGGTGGATCCCTGGAACCTTTATTGCCACCAGCATGGGGACAGTGGCTGAGGGCTGTTTGGAGGCACAGAGGTGGCACAGCCACGGGATAAAGTGGCATTTTTTGGGCTGAGTGGCAGAATGACCTTTGAAGTGATGGTGGTTTGAATGTGTGAACGTGTGTGGGATCTGGCTGGGGGCCATGAGCTCACTCTTGGAGTTACTCCTGATGTATGGGATGCTCTGCCAAACCAAAATCCCTGGCGTGGTGATTGTCTTCTCTTGCTCCTCTCTTCAAATGTTCCAGGGGGACATGCAGAGGAGCTGTGAGACATCTAATCCTACCACAGTCTTGGTTTAGCTCTCAGGAAAATGTGCCCTGACTTACCTCCCGTACCACCCGACCAAGGGGAGCTGGGCACTAATTCTCTCTGGACCTGCCTTCTCATTTCTCCTCATTTCTTCTTGTGTTCCCTTTGAGCTGGGGGGGTCCTGTTGCATCTCACCAGCCTTTGGGTGGGGGTGACCAGTTTTTGGGCACCAAGGGTGTCCACAGCTGTTGGAAGTTAGTGCCAGATCCCAGGTCCCCTCTAGATCCTGATGAGGTCAGTGAGCCCCTGCTAGAGCTGAGGGGCCTCTGTTGTGTCCATTCATGTTTTTTTTGGGATCAGATTGATGTGACTTCATGTTGTTTCTTCCCAACCTGTCTGGAAAAGGGTGGAATGTCCCAGCTCTGAGTCTCCCCCACTGGGACTGAGGGTTGTTTCCCTGAATCCCACAAGTAGCCAAGCACTTTTGCCAAGTGTACCAGTGTAACTTGGCACATTCCTCTTTCCCAGTGGAACAGGAAGCATCAGCCTGCTTGGACCCTCTTTCCCACTCAGCACCTTGCTGTGGCCTCCAAAGGCTGGGGGAGCACCTCCTCCTTGGTCCTGCTGGGCTTGCACAAAGGCCCACAAGTCCTTCTTTCCTGTCTCTCCTTTTGATTTTATTTGGAAGGTGAAGGCAAAAAGCACTTGGTCCATTCACCACATCCCTGCCTTCTCTCAGCATTTCTGGGGCCAGGAGGTTCCCAACAGTGACATCTCTTGTGGGTTGTGATCCTTAATTTATAGTCCTTCTCCATGGGCTTGGCTGGTGACCTGAGACTCTTCCTTGACAATTAGCTCAAGCCCTTCATCAACTATTTTTCCAGGGTGGGGAATGGGGGCATGGAGTGAACCAAGGCAGCTCAATTATGGCTCTGAGAGGCACCAGATCTATGTTGTCAGGATCAGCCATGTTCCCCCTTCTCCATCCACTCCAATGTCTTTCTCCTTCCCCTGCCCATGGAGTGGGACACAGAAACATCCCCACTACATCATCTCTGAAAGGGAGAATCCCAAACCTGATGTCATTTCCTCCTCCTTAATCAATGTGTTCCCTCCCATCTCTATTTGGGTCCACCTTCACTTGACCAGCAAAAGAGGATAAGCAAAATCATTGCCCAGAATCCCTTTCCCTACGCCTCAGAGCCTGAGGGCCGGATTCCCCCTGTAGCTCCCATGGAGTTAACGGAGCAGGACACCTCCCACAGCCAAAAGGCTTCAACCCATCCACCCCCAGGGCATGACACTCCTTGCACCCCAGGGGGAAGGATCCAGCCCCCCCCGCCATGTATCCCACCCCATTCCCAAACCAGCCAGGGAGGCTTTGCTTCCCTTCACTCTTCTCGCAGCATCAACAAGAGGCAAAGTCAACAAGAAGGCAACAAAAAAAAGCTATATTATATATATATATATAAAATATATACAGAGAGGAGATGGAATAATAACCTAGAGATTCACTATTTCTATTGTATATTTATTCTGTAAATGTCACTGTAAATGCTGCTAAATGACAAACCGTACTCCAAAGTGGCCCGTGACCTATTTTCATTCCCAGTGCTGTACAGATCAATTCTCATTCTAGAGAGGGGCATATTTTTACCTTTTTATTTTCTGTGTGTGGTGGGTGGGCGTCCCCTTCCCCCCCCACCCCAATCCAGGGAGAGTCCAAATACCCTGGGCAGATCCCGCAGAGAGGAAGAGGAGGAGGAGAAGTAAGAGGAGGAGGAGGAGGAGGGACGACACCTTTACTTTTATCCGTGGAAATACTGTATTTTGTTGTGGCATTCGATGTTAGACACGGGGTGTTGGGAGGGGAATGTATGCGTGTGTGTGCGTTAAGTGGTCCGTGTTGTCGCATGTGTGTCCGTGCGGGGGCTGTGCGCGTGTCCGTGGGCGTGCCTGGGTTTAGGAATCACTTCTGACTCTTCACTCTCACTTTTCCAGCCTGCCCTGGGGGTTTCTCCCGGTCGCCGGGGCAGGTTCTCCCAACACACACCTCCTCGGGGTCCCGGGCTGTGGGTGGGGCCGACCCCCTGTGGCTTTTAATTTCCCCCTCTTTTCTCTGCACAGAGGCACAGGGAACAGCTGCTAGTTGTGAGCACAGGCACTTTCCGGTTTTCCTCCAGGCAGTGGGACAAGAGAGGGGAACCGCTGCCGATGTCCCTGTCTCCCCATATCAGCTCCCTGCTCTGTTCCCAGCCCAGATCCTCCTGTTTGGAGCAGTGTGTTGTCCATGGCTGAGGGACAAAGAGATCCTGGGGTGATCAGAAGGGGGTCCAAACCCTGTGGACAGAGCTGGGGAGCAGTTCGGGGGGTCTGGAGAAGAGAGAAAGTTTCATGAGGGTGGCCAACCTGTAATGCTGGTCCAGGCCGTAGGGCTGGAGTTGAGGTGCTCTGCTCTGGGAGCTGGACCTTGATACTGGTGAAAGGCAGAGGGGATGGACTGAGCTGAGTCTCATGGCTTCTTCCGCTCAATCCTTCCAAAAGAGCCTCTGCCTCACCTTCCAGCCTCACCCAGACCCAGCAGCTCACATGAAACCCCAGCACCTCCAGAAGCATCTCCCTCTGCCTTCTCCTGTTCCTGATCCCTCCCCAAGCATAGATCTCACTGGCAGGAGCGGGAGCAGAGCCAGGTGGCCTTGGTGGCCAGGACAGTGGCATTGGTGCCCGAGAGGGACAGGGAACGGCCATGGGATGGAGCTCTTCCCCTACGGAAAACACAAAGCTGGTGAAACCCTCCTGTACAGGCCAAAGCACAGATTCCATAGTGACACATCTCCTGTATCCCTGTAGCTGGTGTAGTTCCCACTAGGGCTCCTCGGCCATCGAGAGAAACCCTGTAAGAGCTGTATTAGAGTCTGATTAAAAGTCTCTTCTTACCAAATCTCTTCTCAACGAGTCTCTCTGCCTCTGTTTCCTTTCTTGGGATGGGCTTTGGAGTCTCTCTGAGGTTTGGGGTGGCAGAGAGAGAAAGCATTTGGCATCCGGGGGCATCAGGGTTCCACTGTTGTCTTTCTGTGTCCACTCATCCCTTCCTCCATCCAGCATCAACCCTTGCAAGGGGCCTGTTCAGAGCAGGCAGTTTCAGGAGCATCGTGGACATTGTTTTCCATCCTGGATCAGTTCAGCCAGTACACATTGGCTTTTACAGGGCACATGGACTGGTGAGACACAGAGTCTGCTCCTCTGCACAACACCATGCTAACAGTGCTGGGGGCTTACCTTGAGCTCTGGGGGTACTGGGGGTCTGGAGACTCTCCCTGGAGAAGGATTTCCAGCAATCCCAGGTGCCTCCAACTGCTGGGAATTAGCTTGGCAACAGGTTTGGTGGGAAGCAGGGTTTCCTCTTCCCTTTCCTCCCATCTCTGGTCACTCATTTGGCTTTTTCAGGGCTGATCCAGGCCCAGGGAACATGAGGAAGGGGGGAAGAATTCAGGGTGAGTCCCTGGGCACTGGGGATGCCATGGGGCACTGCCATGGCCATGAACTGAAGTCGTCCCCATGCAGTGGCAGCTGTGGAGGAGCAGAGCAGGATTTTGGAGCACCTTTGCACCATCTAGAGATGCTGGTGCAGGATTGGGGTGAGTGTCTGACATGGCTGGAGGAGCAGCACTGCCCAGGGAGGGGACAGGAGGTGGCACAGGGGCATCTGTGCCCAGAGGGTGTCCAGGACCTGGCTCTAGGGGAAAACATCCCCCAGGAATGATGACCAGGACAACAGACCATATAGGACAGCTCTGATCCCACACAGCCCCATCCTATAGGAGCAGGGGTGAAGATGCCAGCTCCTCTTCTTCCTCAGCAAGGGGGCACAGAGGGATGCAGGAATGTGGGTGCAGCACCTGTTGGAGTCCCACCAGGACCCATGAGTGGTGGTCACTGCTGTGCTGAGCTGGCTGGACTCAGCCCTTCCTGTGCTCCCAGAGGGTCTGGAGGGGCCAGAAAATCCCAGAGCTCCCTGAATACAGGTGAAGGAGACAAACTGGAAAGGACAATTCTGGCCCTTGGGGGATAGACAAACAATGCAAAAATGGGTCCAAACATAGAATTTAAGCCAAATACCTGCTTTGAAAAAAAAAAAATTGTATTTCCTGTGGCAGTGAGGGAGGGAGATTTCAGAGCCTGGTGGGAGGTGAAGGTTGGTGCTGTCAGATCAGCGGGTGGATTTTGGGTGTCCCATCTCCAAACATCTCTGGACCAGGGTACAGACACATGGTGGAGCTGCTACAGCAGCATTTTGCTGTGATTTCCTGAGCACCTTGGAAAGAAAAAGGACAGTTATCCTGATGTTTAAAGACAGAGAAACCAAGGCACAGCACCACTCCTGCTCATTTCAAAGACAGACAATGCCCGCTGCAGCCCAGCCTCCTCCTGCTCCCAAATTGTTTTTATGGAGCAAAATTGCATCAGCAGTGCTGTGGATGGAGCCAGATTCTCCCCAGAGCCAGCCATGCTCCTGTTTTCCCTGCCTCTGCTCCAACTGGAGCGCAGGACACAAGATGGCACTGTCAGACAGAGCACGGGGACCTCACCCAGAATGTGGGGAGCATTCCCTGAGTGACAGTCAGGGGATGAGCTGAGCTCCCCTTCCAGGCAGCGGCCGTGGAGGGATGGGGCTGCAAACTCTTGTCTGTGCAACCTGCACAGCTAAAATGCATAATTTTAGCTGAAAAATTTGCCTGGCAGAGGCAGATGGAGGAGACGGACCTTGCCTATGGTATGTGACAGCTTTTTTTGGGAAGACCCACCTCCAAGAGAGTGTCCAGAAGGGCTTCTGGGAGCTCACACCCTGTGGAGAGGGTGCCGTGGGTGCATACCCACAGACCAGAGATGGATCTGTCCCACCAAAAACATGATGGGAAGAGGGCTTGTTTGGAGCATCCAGGGTTTCCTGAGGTCAACATATCTTTTATTGACAGAATCCTGGTCTGCAAGGACCTGGAGAAGGTGGTTTGACTGTTTCTGCATCAAAGCAGGATTCTCTCCCTAAACTGGTGCAGTCCACCTTCTTCCTCCATCCCTCCATGGATGGAGACATGGCAGGTTCCCAATGTGTCCCCAACCTCTCCATGAGGCCACTCAGCCCTCTGAGCATCCCATGTTGAGCATCTTGTGCTGGTCTCTCCCACCTCTGGGGACGTGCCTGATGTGCTGGACCACGGGTTAGGCTCAGGGTGCTGGGCTGGGTCAGGGGGAGAGGCCAGTAGGGGGTGGACCCAGAGACCCCTTACCGTGTCTTCAGGACCCACCCAAGACCTGTGGCTTTCCAAGCTGGAGCTGATTCTCCTTGAGATCTTTCAGGTCCAGCTCTTCATTCCATCCTTCTCCTGAATATTACCTGAGATGCCTTGAGCCTTGCAGGAGGTCCCTCTCGCTCCAAAAAGGCCCTTATTCATGCAGCTCTTGCCATTTTCTCTCTCTCTTTTCTTTTTTTCTTATTTTTTCTTTTTTTTCCCTATGGACATTAAAAATCCAAAGACATATTTAGAGAGCAGACAGCTTTGGGCGGGTGTTGCTGGGCTAAAAGATCTCTTCCTTCCCCAGATAGAACCCATTTGTCTGCCTGGCCACCTCCTCCCACCCCAGGAACGGCCGTGCTTGGGTGCACAGAGCTCTACCTGGCAGGATGAAAGTCTCCGGATAAAAAATTAGCCTCAGTTCGCAGCATTCCTTCCTCCTGGCCAAACTCAGGCGCACCGTCGATCAGGAGCTGAGATGCGATGCCTGGCCGGTGATGCAAGGCTCGATTTTTCCAGCACGGTTTTCCCTCGGGCTCCAGGCCCTCCCGCCAGTGCAGCTCCGGGTGCTTTGGGTGTGGAGCTCCGCCAGCCTCCACCCGCTTGGGATCTGGCCCTGGAAGCTCTGGAGTTGCAGGCACAGTTGGAGCAGGGGTTTCTTGGTGGTAAGATCTGAGCGTGGCTCTCGCGCCTCGTGANCCAGTGCAGGAGTAAAGAGCGCTGGCAGGATGAGTCCCTTGGGTCTTCCCCGGGGTGACAACCTCGGCCCCAGGGGCACCTCAGCTCCTCCCCAGCCCCGGGAGCATCACCAGCACCCCGGGGGTGTAGGAGCCCCCCAAGGAGGGGGGTTTACGATCTCGGGGGCTAGGGTGGTCGGTACCCCGAGTCCCAGGCTCGGCACCACGGAGAAAAACGAGCATCGCTCACGCAGAAGCTGAAACAGGGCGGAGAGATGCTCGGGGAGGGCGGTGGGAGGGAAGGGGGGANTTCCCAATGTGTCCCCAACCTCTCCATGAGGCCACTCAGCCCTCTGAGCATCCCATGTTGAGCATCTTGTGCTGGTCTCTCCCACCTCTGGGGACGTGCCTGATGTGCTGGACCACGGGTTAGGCTCAGGGTGCTGGGCTGGGTCAGGGGGAGAGGCCAGTAGGGGGTGGACCCAGAGACCCCTTACCGTGTCTTCAGGACCCACCCAAGACCTGTGGCTTTCCAAGCTGGAGCTGATTCTCCTTGAGATCTTTCAGGTCCAGCTCTTCATTCCATCCTTCTCCTGAATATTACCTGAGATGCCTTGAGCCTTGCAGGAGGTCCCTCTCGCTCCAAAAAGGCCCTTATTCATGCAGCTCTTGCCATTTTCTCTCTCTCTTTTCTTTTTTTCTTATTTTTTCTTTTTTTTCCCTATGGACATTAAAAATCCAAAGACATATTTAGAGAGCAGACAGCTTTGGGCGGGTGTTGCTGGGCTAAAAGATCTCTTCCTTCCCCAGATAGAACCCATTTGTCTGCCTGGCCACCTCCTCCCACCCCAGGAACGGCCGTGCTTGGGTGCACAGAGCTCTACCTGGCAGGATGAAAGTCTCCGGATAAAAAATTAGCCTCAGTTCGCAGCATTCCTTCCTCCTGGCCAAACTCAGGCGCACCGTCGATCAGGAGCTGAGATGCGATGCCTGGCCGGTGATGCAAGGCTCGATTTTTCCAGCACGGTTTTCCCTCGGGCTCCAGGCCCTCCCGCCAGTGCAGCTCCGGGTGCTTTGGGTGTGGAGCTCCGCCAGCCTCCACCCGCTTGGGATCTGGCCCTGGAAGCTCTGGAGTTGCAGGCACAGTTGGAGCAGGGGTTTCTTGGTGGTAAGATCTGAGCGTGGCTCTCGCGCCTCGTGATTTTATTTTCGGGTGGAGCGTTTGCCCCCTAACCACCCCCAATACCCCCCAGGAAAGGGGGCACATACGAGGGGACAAACCTGGGCAGGGTGCGATGAGGGGGCCTGGCAGGATGCATCACACAGCTCTGGGAGGTGCAGAGAGAGGTGCTGGGGCAGCACCCTCTGCTCGGTGTCCCCTCGCCCTGCACCAAGGAGCCCCTTATTCAAGTGCTGATCCCTCTGGATCAGCCTCCCAACCCAACAACAGGCCTGTGCTGGGCTTGGATCCCCTCCATGACCCCCGAAACCCNNNTCCCCGCTGGCCCCAGGGTCGGTCTGTCCTGACCTCTCGGTGAGCGACGGATTGCGAGCCAGGGAGGGATGGGATCTGCGGGAGCCTCTGCCAAGAGCTGGCTCCAGATCCGCAGGCAGCTCTGGGCTGCATTTCCCCTCCGGCGCGAAGCGGAGCTGGGGTGTCCGGGGTTCACTCCTCGCTGACACCGGCCCCCCGAGACCCTCAGCGGCGCGTCGGGCCCCGCGGGGAGGTGAGCGGTGCTCGGGGGTGCGGGGGACCCGCGGGGGTGCGGAGGGCTGGGCTGGGGGTGAGTGGAGGGGATGGAGGGAGGGGGGGANAGCGCCCAGTCCCTTCGCCGGCATCCTCTCGGCCGGGCCTGCAGCCCACCCCAGACCGCCCCGGGCCCCCTCCATCCCGCACTTGTTGCTGCCCGGCAGGGCTGGGCTGGCTCCCGGTTTAGGGCGGTTTTATTCGTTGGGGGTGGTGGTGGTTTGGGAGGGGGTGGAGGTTGCAGCCTCCCCTGCTGTCCGCCGGCAGCCAGCTGTGTCCGGCTTGGCTCCAGCTTGCTCCCCCCGCGGTCAGAGCCAAGCCTGAGCTTCCCCTTTTCTCCTCCCCAGTCCCATCTGTGTCCCCCTCTCCCGCCTCCACCGACCCCCAACTCCTCGCCGGCAGGAAGAGTGCGCGTTCCGTGCATCTCCCATCCACCGAAATCTATGATCAGCTCGGTGTGTGTCTCCTCCTACCGTGGACGCAAGTCTGGGAACAAACCACCCTCCAAAACATGCCTGAAGGAAGAGATGGGCAAAGGGGAAGAGTCGGACAAGATCACCATCAATGTGGGTGGCACCCGGCATGAGACCTACAAGAGCACCCTGCGGACTTTGCCGGGCACCCGCCTGGCCTGGCTTGCCGACCCCGACGCCCAGAGCAACTTTGACTTTGACGGGAAGAGCAATGAGTTCTTCTTTGACCGCCACCCCGGGATCTTCTCCTACGTGCTCAACTACTACCGCACGGGGAAGCTGCACTGCCCTGCGGACATCTGCGGGCCCCTCTTTGAGGAGGAGCTCACCTACTGGGGCATTGACGAGACCGACGTGGAGCCCTGCTGCTGGATGACCTACCGACAGCACCGCGACGCCGAGGAGGCCCTGGACATCTTCGAGAGCCCCGAGCCCGGTGGAGGGGCTGGTGGGGAGGAGCCTGAGGAGGAAGGGGGTAGGGAGATGGCCCTGCAGCACCTGGGCATGGATGACAGGTCCCCCGGAGTGGCAGGGGCCGCTGGAGGGGGTGGCTGCTGTCGAAATTGGCAGCCCAAGATGTGGGCGCTCTTTGAGGATCCCTACTCGTCCAAGGCAGCAAGGGTAAGATCCCAGAATGTGCTGGTGGGGAGGTGGGATGGATTGTGTCTTCAGCTTCTCATCCTTGTGGTGAGATGGACTTCCTCATGGGTTATGTGGGTCCTCTCATTGCCATCCCCCTCCTAGCATGGGGTACATTGGCCATCTCCTATTCTAAAGGACAACTCTTCCATCATCTCCCAATCCCCTCCCAACACATCACAGAGGGAGAGCTGGGCTGAAACTGAGAACAAGCCCGCTCCATCCCTGCTTTGTGCCCTCAGGTGCTGCCTGGGCACCTCCTAGGCACATGGAGATGAGGGGCTGTCCTTGGCAGGGCAGAGTCCTGGCAGAAATTCAGGATGCACTAGAATGGGCAGGATGCTTGGGTTCCTCTTGCTGGGTTGTACATGTGCCCACACCAAAACCCACATTCAATGGCCCAGGTATGGAAGGGGGGTCAGGGAAGCAAATGGGATCCCCATGACTGTCCCAAGGAGCTCGTGCTCCTCTTCTGCAGAAGCAGCAGCCCCAAAGGACACCTCGTGGCCCCCTGTCCCCCACTGTTACCGGTGTCAATGCTGCCCACGGTGCCCATCAGCTTGTGGTGCCCATCAGCTCATGCAAGCACAGACTGTCAGCTGTTAGCACACAGAACACTCCCCAACCCCCTCATCCACACGTGTCTCTGAGGCCCCCACGCGAGCACGACCCCTCACCAACAGCCCCCCACAACCCTCCCTGGGCATGCAGACAGTGCCTACCTATGGGCACCAACATGCCTGGGGTGTTTCTCTCAAAACCAGGCTCATCTCCAGGCTCTGTGTGTGTGTGTCTCCTCTCCCAGCCACTCTCAGATCATCCCCAAAGCACTTCCCACCGACCCCCAGATTCCCACCCCATACCCAACCCTCGTCACACCCAGCTTACAAACCTCACACACACAGATGGGCATTTGGGATCGAAATGGAGTTCTGGATATGCTTAGTGGTGTAAAAAAACCCCCATCAATGGCAAAAAATCCTGCAGGCATTTGACACCCACCAGCAGGGACAGGGGTCGGTTTGGCAGGGAGGTGCTTTTGCAACACACACGCACATACAGGGGGTGCTTGGGCAGCAAGAGCTGAACTACTTTTAAAAGGGGGAACCCGCTCCTTTGCCCATCTCTGAAGACTCATCACCTCAGGGAGATGCTCTGAGTCGTGCTCCAAATAAAAAATTCAATGAAATTAAAAAAAAACCCTAGCACAATAATTCAACTCTTTTTTTTTTTGTTGTTTCCCATGGTGTTATTTGGATCTGCTTTTCCTGTGTTTCCTGCTTTCATGTGTGCTGAGCTGCTCCTGGAAAGGAATGTGTTGGAGGGAGAAGAGATGGTTATGATGGAGCCCTGGCTGGGGCTGGTGTGGGACTAGTTTGTACTGTGAGCAGCCTGCATCCTTCCCACTGCTCTGTGCTAAAGGCTCATCAATGCCACAGGAAGAACCATTTTTCCAGGTCACCACTTGAAAATATTCCAGTATGGCTTGGGAGAAGGGGAAACTGAGGCACAGAGCGGTGAAACCACCCCAAGTGAGTCCAACCTGATCAGTGCTTCCAGTTCCTGGGCTGGAGTCAACATCCAGCACTGGGATGCTCTGGGATCCATGAGCATCATTGTGGGTGCAACATTCATGGTGCTGCCCTGATGTTTTGGGGTGGTTGAGGATAGGGGTGCTTGGGATTTCATTAATTCTTGCTGTTTTGGGGCAATGAGGTTCGGGGTGGTTGGGATTTCTTCAATTCTACCCCATTTTAGGGTCTCCCCCTTCCTTTCCAGAGCCAAAGGGGTGCTGTTGGTTACAGGGAATGCTCCAGAGCAGCCAGTCTGGTGCGTTTTGCCAAACCTTGGGAATCAGCTGTCTCAGGTTGTCCATGCACACCCTTGGCTGTGCCATTGCTGTCACTAGGAGTCTTGGGAGCTGAATTTCTCCTCCCCATGGAGCAGCCCCTTGAGTCCTGACTCAGTTGGCTTCTGGCTTTTTCCACCTTTCCCTCCCTCCAGCACTTCTCCTGAGCTGGAAACTGCATGATTAGAAATCCCCCCACAGTTCTTAGCCCCTTTTCCATGTCCCATGGGATCCCTGGCTCTTCAGTCCAGTCAGCTCTTGGGGAATTCAGTCCCAGCTGGAGTTTAACACTTTTCCTTCCCAGGGGAACTGCCCTGGTTGGCATTTCACCTCTACTTCCAAACTCTGCTTACTTGGCGCTCCTCATTATTTTTCCCAGTTTGGGGAGTCCTGACCTCACTTCCATGGGCACTTCCAGGCTGGCGAGCCCCTGTGAGGTCATGGATTTTCTTGGGAACACCCATCTCAAGCTGTTGAGCATAGGTTGAGCTTGTGTAGATCGTCAGCAGGTTCTGGAGGACTTTGTTTGGTGGGAGTTCTGGTGGTACTGGGTGAATACATAGATTTTATTTTGTTTTAAAGATATTTTGGGAAAAGAACTTGAGTTTGGAGCGGAGACTGAGTGAGACATTTTGGGTCAAACACAAAACTGGAGCAGCACTGTTGATTTTGAGAGGGGACACACGATGGTTTGCACCAGCTTTGAACCTGAGTCCCCTATTTTTAAAGGTTGTTTTTGCTCCTGGGACTAAATCAGGTCTCACCTCACACACAGAGCAGAACTGCTTCATTACCAGTGTTCAGAGGGTCTCACTCCCTTCCTTGGTGTTGTATTTCTTCCTACTTTACTTTGAGTCCAAGTTTTTACTCTTCAGGTTTTCCTGAGATTCCCCACACAGGGAAACTCAGGAACGTGACTGAAAGCAGATCTGCTGAAAATAGATTATTTTGGCTGTGCCACCACCATGTAGGGACAGTTGTCTGGCTAAATTGGCCTCAGGATCCCACTTTGTATTGAATTTGCTTCCCAAATTCCACGTGGCTCATTAGCTTTTGGAGCCACATGTGGTCTAGAGGGGTCTGACTGAGCAGGTGTCTGAGGTGGGAGAATCACCTTCCAGAGGCTTCTCCACCAGTTAGTGCTTGGTTTAACCTTCACACCAAACTCTTGGAAGACTCTCTGTGCCGGCTCTCCATGGGTTTGCCCTTGGGGACACCCCTCAGGGATGCTCCTGACAGGCTCTGGGCTGCCAGCACGGGGTTGGGTTTTTCTTCAGTGTGACTCAGGCTGTCTGTGCTGCTGATTCACTCCAGCCAAGGACCAGGACTGTCTCCTGGAGCAGTCTCTGGAGCAGCTCTGCCCAATGCAGCCTCTTGTATGGGTTGGACAGCAAATGGTCTCATCCTGCTCGGTGCTGGTGCGGTGAAGGGACTGGAGCAGGATCTGCTCCTGGGGAGCCAAACTCACTGTGTTTTTGGGCTGGAGGAAGGTAGAACAAGAGCTTTTCTGCTCAGGGGCTTTTTATTTTTGGGGAGGGCTCTTGGAAACAGATGCTTTGGGTAAAGGACTCCTTGTGAGCTCCTCCTGCCAAGAGGGGGCTGAGCAGGATTGATGGGGCACCACAAGATGGGTCTTTCTGACACAGCCTCTGATTTTCACCCTCCTCACTGATATCCATGGGGAGGAAGTGGCATGGAAGGGACAAAGATCTCACTGGTCTGACGGAGGGGACAAATGGAAACATCTGGGTGTCACCAGGTCCAGGCCTCAGTGGGAGGATGAGCTCTGTGTGCTCCTCTCCTTGTCCAGCTCTCTCAGTCCTGGGACCTTCTGTGGGATCATCACCCACCACTGACCCTCAGGGAGCAAGGAGGGGGTGAAAGGACATCTCTGACGCATCCAGACCCTGAACCTCGCAGTCATGAATAATGGGAACCTCTCATCTGGTGTGGTTTGGGATAAATGTGGGGGAAAGCTCTTTGAATTTGTCATCTTAAAATTTAAGAATTAAATTCTTAAATTTTGTGTCAGTTCCCAGTGGAGTCTTGCTCTAATCCCAGGCTGTTCCAGGTCTCCCTTCATCCCCATCACTGTCATCTCTGGCGCATCTCCAGCTGCAGCTGGAGCCCAGCACACCTTCCCTTGGACATGTAGCACTTTGAGAAAGGTTCTGGACTGATGGCTCCAGACACTGAGGTTTCCTGCCAACTCCTGGGACAGGCCCAGGGACCCCTCCCCACTCTCCACCCTTAGTCATGGGCCCGTGGAGGTGCTTTAGCCTCCTCCAGAGAGGAGAGGTTGCCCCACATCACTCATGGCCCCGTGTAACTCCTGCTTTCCCAGGTCGTTGCTTTCGCCTCCCTTTTCTTCATCCTGGTCTCCATCACAACCTTCTGCCTGGAGACACATGAGGCCTTCAACATCGACGTCAATGTGACGGAGACCCTTGTGGTCGGCAACACCACGACGGTGCTGCTGACGCACAAGGTGGAGACGGAGCCCATCCTCACCTACATCGAAGGCGTCTGTGTCCTATGGTTCACCCTCGAGTTCCTGGTTCGCATCATCTGCTGCCCAGACAAGCTCCTCTTCATCAAAAACTTGCTCAACATCATTGACTTTGTGGCCATCCTGCCCTTCTACCTGGAGGTGGGTCTCAGTGGCCTGTCCTCCAAAGCCGCCCGGGACGTGCTGGGCTTCCTGCGGGTGGTTCGCTTCGTCCGAATCCTCCGGATCTTCAAGCTGACGCGGCACTTTGTGGGTCTCCGGGTGCTGGGCCACACCCTCCGGGCCAGCACCAACGAGTTCCTGCTCCTTATCATCTTCCTGGCCTTGGGAGTGTTGATTTTTGCCACCATGATCTACTATGCCGAGCGCATTGGGGCCAAGACGTCCGACCCCACCGGCAGCGACCACACCCACTTTAAGAACATCCCCATTGGGTTCTGGTGGGCTGTGGTCACCATGACCACCCTGGGCTACGGTGACATGTACCCCAAGACCTGGTCAGGGATGGTGGTGGGCGCTCTGTGTGCCCTGGCCGGGGTGCTCACCATTGCCATGCCTGTGCCCGTCATCGTCAATAACTTTGGGATGTACTATTCCTTGGCCATGGCCAAGCAGAAGCTGCCAAAGAAGAAGAAAAAGCATATACCCCGTCCTGCCCCTCTGGACTCCCCCACCTATGGCAAATCCAAGGAAAACTCCCCCCGGAACAGCACCCAGAGTGACACCTGCCCGCTGGCTGTAGAGGAGGGGGCAACTGAGCGGAAACGGTCAGGTGAGACCCCAAAGGTGGGGAGCAGGGAAGGGGAGACCTCTGGGAGCACCCAAGGCAATATTTTTGGTCCCCTGTGTTCCAAAACCTCTGGCGATGGTGCAGGGTGTGGCCTCCAGCTCTGGGGTGAGTGAGAACTTGGTGTGGAAGGGTCTGGGACCTTTGGATGGGAGGGTGTTGAGGGCCTTATGGGGGCCCTATTGGTGAAGCAGGATGCTGCAGATCAAGCGCCCCTGCCAGGAAAGGTGGCAAAGGCCATATCCTGCTCTGCTAATGGCATAGATCAACTCACTGTGGTGGGATTCCTGGTGTCCCTCCCTAGCCCACCTCTCCCTCACACTGACAGAGGTAAGGCCACTTGCCCAACTCCCACCTTAGCATGACCTTGAGATAGATTTTCCTTTGCTTCCTTCTGCCATAAATCATGCACACCTGGAACATGTGTCTAACAGTGCCCTTCACCTGTGGGGACACAGGGAGCTCTGAATGCCCCAAATAGCTCTTTTCCTTTATAAACCTCCCTTTTCCACATGCCTACACATCCCATCTGCCTCAGGAGCCCAGGCAGTGGGGAGCAGGAGCTGTAGAAGAGCAAGTCAACCCCATCCCTTCACCCCAACACCCAGCCAGGAACTCAGGCCAGGCCCTCATGTGGCAGAGTCTCCACTCAACCAAGGAACCAGGGAGTCAGGTGACATAAATTAGCACTTCCCACCATCCCAAGCAGCCGGTTCCTCGGCAGTGTGAATTTTTTGAGAGCTAATTCCCACCAATCAGGTGGGTGGATCTCAAAGACCTGGGGTGTTTCTTCCCTAGCTTTGGCTTCATGCAAGGTTTATAACCCTCAGCAGGGCTAGAGCTGCTCCTTGCTGCTTGGAATTAAGTCTGTGACAGTCCTGCACCCCTGGACACCCCAAATTAATGTGTCTGGGATGGGATTTTCCCTGAATTATTGGGATTGCTCCGGATCATCTACAACCTGGTTGCATCTGCTTCCTTGAATGGTCTGAGCACACCCTTCTGACCACCAAAAGTACTTTTTCCTGTGGCTTTACTAGATGCTGATGGGTCTCTGCCACCTCCTTGCAGACTCCAAGCAGAATGGGGAGGCCAACGTGGTGCTGTCCGATGAGGAGCAGCCACTGTCGCTGATGGACAAGGAGAAACGTCCCGTGTGCCGCTCCAGCACCCGAGACAAGAACAAGAAATCCTCCACATGCTTCCTGCTGGCCACGGGGGACTTCTCCTGTGCAGCTGATGGAGGCATCCAGAAAGGTATGGCTGGAGGAGAGAGGTAGAGGTTTATTGTTTATCCAAGGCAGGAGTTCATCTCCACCCACCCACCTGGCTCTTCTCTGCTCCCCAAATCCACATCTTCCTGCCTCTCCATCTGCCTCATCTCTGTCCACCACGTCTCTTCATGCTGGCTCCACACTTTTTGTTTTCTCCTCCCCTGATTGCCCCTGTTTGGGACCTGTGACTCCATTGCTTGTGGCACTGCTCTCCTTGGGGACAGGTTTTTTTGCTCCCCAATGCTCCAAATTCTCCTGCCATTCCCACTCTTCTCCCTGGATTTCAACCCCCTTATCTGAGTGGTGTGAGGCGACCATCTCTCCTGGGCATGTGGTGAGGTTGTGACTGAAGGTGACCAAAAGGTTTTCAGTAGGAAAAAAAGTCCCCAGGTTTTCCTTTCCTCTCTACTTCCAATGGCTTTTGGTGGGTTCGAGCATGGGGAGCTGTGATGTATCAAGTGCCGTTTTGCCAGAAGCTCTGCCAGAAAGGCTTCTCTGGCTTTGGAAAGGGAGCTGTGCTTAAGTGTTGAGGTTTCCCATGGGAAACTGAGGGGGAGATGAGTCAGGAAAACACAAAACTCTTTCTGCCATGATGAAACAAAGTCCTCGTCAGCCTGGTCCCAGCCTTTTCTACCCCTCTCCCACCGCCCCACCCCAAAGAAGGGGAAATTCAGTGCCACAAAATCCAGCTGCAGCCTCGATTGCTGGGCTAATTCTTATGGCACAGCTCAGTTTTTTAGCTCCGTAGGGTTTTTTGTGTCCAGAGTGGGGTGTGATGATGTGGCTGCAGAGCTGACCTACTTCCACCTCCTTGATACCAACTGATGCTGGAGTGAATGGTGCCTGGAGCTGGGACCAGGCAGGAGAAGGGATGATGAGCTGCACCCCAAGACCTGCTGGTGCTTTGGAGACTGTCAGGGGTCTGTTCCTTGTGAAATTGCTTGGGATGGTAGAGACTGGATGGTCTGGACATGTAGGGAGGTGTTTGGGGGCAATCACATTTATCACAGTAGTAAAAGCAAATTGGTTGTTTCCTCCTGGGAAATCAAGGGTTCCCTTTGGCATTCTGGCTCATCTGTAGAAAGAGGGAAAAACATTAAAACCTTTGCTCATCTCTGGGCAACACCATCAAATATTTGCTTGAAATGCTTTGTGTTTTTTTTCCTGGAAGTGCCTTTTCCTGTGAAGTTGGTCTCTTTTCTTAATGCCTGTTAATGTGAAGAGGTGAGAGGGCTCTAGTCCTTCTCCAGACTGAGAGGGGGAGGCTGAACTGGAAGGGATGAAGGAGAGGGATGAAAGCCAGTGCTGATCTTCATCTTAGAAAATGCTGCGGTCGGGCGTCTCTTCAGCTGAAGCATTTGAACCTGGTCCTGCCGGAGCCTGGAGGAACTCTCAGAGCTGAGGATCCAGAGCTGCTTTCATTGCTGGCACATCCCATCTCTGGGTTGGAGGAGCCAGGAGGCTTCTCTCCTTGCATGGTGGCAGCGGCATCTGTTGGAAAGGACACTTCGGTGACCATTTTTGGGGTGTTCTGGTGTCTTCCCTGCAGATGTCAGAGTGTTTTTACAATTTAAATTAGAGGGTTAGGGTCACTTATCCCCACATTGCTCAAATGGTGTCACACCTGTAGAAAGGTGGATCCAGAGGGGCTTCAGTGATGCTTGAGAACTTTTGGGAAGAGGGAATCTCAATACCTCTGTCCTGCTTACAGGGACAGACCAGTGGGATGCTGTTCCAGGAGGTCAGGACTGCTCTGGTGAAATGCTCCAATGGGCAGGGGTGACCAGAGGTGACCAGAGATGACCAGGGGGCAGAGCAGGAGCCATTGGGAGCTACAGGGGCTCCTCTTCCCTCAGTCCTGATTTATTTCCTGCTGAGGCTGTTTGTTCTGGTACTGGGTTCTTGGCAGCTCTGCAAATTGAGATGAGCTTGGTTCCGAGCCCGACTCACTGATGGCCATCTGTCAGATCCTGGGACAGGTACTGGTGTCTGTGCAAGCTGTGGAAAGCAGGAGATGGAGCTGGTTCACGAATAAGCTGCAGATCTCAATATCCATCATGATTCAAGCACAGTTGCAGTGTTTGGTCTTGTTGGGGCAGCTCAAAGAGAAGAGTTACCCTTGCTCACTACCCCTTGGACCTGGGGCCTGGAAAACAGGATCCTGTGTGGGTTCTCATGTGGAATGTGTTTCTTGTCCCTGTGGATGCTTCCAGTGGTGTCACTTTGCTCCCTTGCTGTCAGGAATGGCTTCAGACCCCTCATCTCCCTTCAGCAGTTCCCAAAAGTGTGTCCTGCTGTGCCCAGACACATTGGCATGAGGCTGTTTTGAAATGTGAGGATTATGGAGGCAGGATGAGTCCAGCACCTCCCATGCCAGCAAGATTAGTTATAATGGAGTCATGGAATCATTTAGGTTGGAAAGGAGCTCCAGGGTAGAGTCCCACCACTCCTCCAGCCCTGTCCGTGTCCGCAAGAGCCACATCCACACATCTTTTAAATACCTTCCCCGCCTTTATCAGCACATCAACGTGGCACAGCAGAAGCTTCTGGCTCGGTGGCCAAACACATAGCATCATGCAGCTGCTTTTTCCCTCTGTCTCTTGCTGTCAGTGCAGGGCCCTGACCTGGAATGGAGCTGGGGATGCCCACATGAGCTTCCACCAGTGCTGCCTGACTGGGAGGAGCAAGGACCAGCCTACACTGGCACAGGGACATGATGCCAGGCCTCTGTTATAAACAAGAACAGGCATTCCTGGGCACTGCTGCCTTCTTGCTTTGCCCCTTCCCATCTGCTTCTGGCTCCCAGCCTGTGCCTGCACGTGCACTGGGAGCTGAGTGATTCCTGTGGGAAGCCCAGCCTGGGAGGACCTCCAGGGTGTCACACATTGTGCCCCCACTCTCTCTGTTGGCAGGAAACCCCCTCATAAAACAATCCCAGTGACCTCAGGTAGCACTGCAGTTAATGGGATTCCTGCTCCGTTAACAAACTTCACCAGTGGCAATTAGCAGAGCACGACCCTCTGGTGCTTTGTGGCTTTACCTGGCCCTGAGCTTGGTGGGAAGCCACTTGAGGGATGGAGTCCTGAGCTGCTTCCCAGGTGCTCTTGTGAGTGTGGCTTGGGAATAAATTGATGGAGAGAGAGAATGGAGCACTGGGCTTTGAGCAGGTTTGCCCTTGGAGTTGCAGAGGATCCCTGGGGGAATCCAACACCTTTATGAAGTGCTGCCCCAAACTGTGGTGATGGAGACTTAATCAGACAGAGCAGAGTGATTTTGGCCCCATTGCTGTGCTCTTTCGCATCTCTTTTTTGAGATGGATTGGATTGAGATTGGATTGAGAGCTCATCCTCCATCCCTATAAAATTGTATCACCACCAAGGCTTCCAGCAAACCCCAACCCCTAACTCCTTCTGCCAAACTGGAGCTGTTTGGGTGCTGGATCCAGGGTAATCCCAAGCTTTCAGGGACTGTTGGATCTCAGCAGGATCCCTTCCCACACACAGGGCTCAGGGTGGCAGGGAAACATGTGAGTGCTCAAAAGAGCCATAGCTCTCACCGGAAAAGAGCAAGAGCTGAGGAAGGATGAGCCCAATGCAGATTTTTTGGGTGTTGTTGGTAGCAGGGGCGTCTTTGCATCAGCTGCTGTAGGTGGGACACATCCCCAGCTCAGGGCCATCTTACTTCCCTCCTCACTCACTGTGTGGATCCAAGCCAGAAAGTAAACCAGGAAATTGCTCCTCTCCTCAGGGCCTGATTCTGTTTCTGCTTCCACTGCAGGGACTGGGAAAGCTTGGCTGGAGTCAGCAACAGGTTTGTCCCTCTGTCCCCTGGACCTGCCTCTGCTTGGAAAATGTGGAGATTCTCTGGGGACTGAGTGGTGGGAAGGGGTCAAAGAATCCTCATCCTCCCTGGTGGGTGCTGGAGCTGGGAAATGATTAGGGAAAAATACATAAAAAGGGGATAGAAATCAGGTTTAACGTGCTCTGGAGCCTTTTCCAGGTGGTGCTTTTGTCTCAGCATCCTTCTTGGGGAGATGCTGTGATTGCTCCAGTAGGAGCAACCACATTAATCCCTGATCCAAGTCTAAACCAGCCTGGCTGGACCAGTACCCTCACAGCAGAACCCAAAATGCCCCATAAACACCCTGGCGGGGAGCGGGGGTTGGGGGGCACAGGGAGGGTTCCCAAGCTTGGCACTGCCCAGAGGGCCACCCATCACCCTGTTTTTTCGCTTTCAGGAGCTGATCTCTCCACTCCCCCTGTTCACTTCCATGCTCCTGCTTTCCTTGGATCCTGCTACTGCTTGGGAAAGGCTCAGGCTTGGCTGGGTCTGCACCCCCAGGAAGATGCAGGCACAGGGACATCGGGCTCAGCACAGCCAGGAGCATCATTAATTTTCCATATTTTGGCAGCAGATCCAGGGAACAGACTCAGCTTTAACAGTGCTGCTGGTTGCACCTAAAAATCCAATTTTCAGTGCAAATACTTTGTGCCTTTCCAGCAGGAAAAAGGGCTTTTGACCTGTGAGGGCATTTCTTCTGGCTGTTTGCTTTTCCAGTAAAAGCTGGAGCAATTCTGTGCTCTTCGGGGGGAGTGTGAAGGGTTCCTATGCTTAAAGAAATAGAAATATTTGCTCTTTAATGCAATTCCTTATGGAAAATAATGAGCACATCTACCTGCTCCTTTCCACACAGGAAGGTGTCAGCAGCAGCTTGGGGTTTAGAACCCAAAGACATAGGAATAACTCCTTCCAAATCCTGTATTTGTTTGAGTTCTGCTGCTTTTCCCCATCTGCTTCAGCACACAAACCCCTCAGTTTCATCCCTCATTCAGAGAAATTTGGGAAGCAAAATCCGATACCCCCCAGAAGCGATTCAGTCTCCCAGGACTGAAAACTCCCAAGTCCTGGATATCGCCAGTGCTGCTCCATGAACGAAGGGGGAGAAGTCTGGAGGATCTTTGCTCTCAAAAAACCCTTCCTGAATGTTTTAGGGGGTTGCTTGGGGTGTGGGGCTGGTGACACTCCCCCTAGTGCTCCCAGCTTTCCGAGCCTTGGGAATAGGGCTGCTCGACTCTAACCTGTGTGTTTTCTCCACCAAGGCTATGGAAAATCCCGGAGCCTGAGCAGCATAGCTGGTGTGGCAGGATCCACGGTGAGCTTGGCCCCACTCACATCCCGCTGCAGCTCTCCCTGTCCTCTGCAGAGCCCCTGCTCTCCTGTCCCCTCCATCCTCTAAAACACCTCCTGGACCCTGCTCTGTGCCGTGTTGCTCCATCCCCTTCTTCCCAACAACTCTGGTTCCAGAGTCCAAGCTGGATAAACTAGCCTCAAAAGGTGGTTCTGATCCTCTCCAGCTCCCCCTGCCCTGGTTTGCAGGAGCTGTAACATCTCCACTGATCTTGTCTCATGTCCATGTGCTCAGGACTGTCCATGGAGTATTTTGGGGTATTTTTCAACCCCTTAAAACCTTTTTCATCCCAAATAAACCAGGCCTGTGATTCCCTCTGGTGCCAAGCCCTCCCTCCCGTGGACTGGTTGCACTTGGGCTCAAGAGTGGTGGAAACATAAGAAGGACACGTTGACTCATAAAATTATATCTCATTGTGCTGGAAATGGCTGAGTTCATATAATTTTAGGTTCTGATTTTTTTTTTAAACTAGCCTCAAATTTCTGGAGGCAACAGATGAATAAACCTCTGTTCCCTGCCCAGCAGTGGTTCCCCTCTTGTTTTGTGCCTTTTTCTGCCTAAATCACACTTGTTCTTTCACAGATTGTGTCTGATCCTCCATCCAGTCTCAGGGATGGGCCTTGGAAACCATCCCTGAGGTCCTGTAAAGGCTGGAGGGCCCTGGGAGAGGCTGAGATAATAGGTAGGGATGCTCCCATGAGAAGCTGGGAGGTGGTGGAAAGAGGAATAAGGGTCCCTGAGAAAGCTGCTGCTGGTGTTGAACAGTGGGGACAGGAGAGATTTGAGAAAAAATTATGCTTAAATGAAAAGGGGGGATGAATCCTTGTTTGAGATGGATGCAGGGTGGTGGGCAAGAGCATACCCATGGGAATGGGAGCTGAGTTTGAACCGAATCCTCCCTATTCTGAGGAGAATGAGGCTGCAGTGCCAAACTCCCTGTTGCACTGCTGGGTTTTGCTCACATTTACTAGTTTTTTGGGGTAATTTTGGATGATCTCAGGTGTCTTCTGGAACTCCAACAAACCCTCCAGTCCCTGATTTCTGGCTCATTTCTCTCTCTGTTATCTGGGGTTTGGGGATGCAAGGGGCTGGTTTCAGGGGTGCAACCCTGCTCTGTAATCCCACCTGGATGCTCTCTCAACCTCTTTCCTCACCCTGAGCAAATCAGGGCTGCAGCCTGGAGACTTTTCTGGGGAGCAGAGCTTAGTTTTGTGTGTGTTTTTTAAAAAGAAAAGACCCCCCAAAAGCCTTTTGGAGGTCAGACCCTTCCCCTCCATCATGGCCCAGCTGGAGCTGGAGCCCAGGGAATGATGCAGAGTGAGGATCCCTGTGGGGTAGGGCTGGGCAAAAGTTGAACTTGATGATCTTGGAGGTCTTTTCCAACCTTAATGATTCTGTGATTCCATGGGCCTGCATCTGAAAGCAGCCAGGATGGATTTTGGCACATCCCACAGCCAGGACCCTCCTGCTCCATCCCAGGCTCCCTATGCCTCAGTTTCCCTCAGTGGGTAAGAGCTAGTTCCATCCTCAAAACAACCCCTTCCAAGTCCTTCCACAGGGCCAACAAGAAGCTCTTCCCTTTTATTTTGCTTTTCTTCCTTCCTGTGAGAGCTGAAGAGAAGCAAAAAAGAGTTGGAATGACTTGGTGCCGTGAGCGGATCCTGGGGCTGGATGGCAGGTGCTGAGCACTGCATAGACCTGGTGCTGGAGCTGAAACTTTTGGGGATTTGGGGAGAAATTGGGATTAGCTACATCCATCCTCTGCCTGGAGTGTCCTGTAGTGGTTTCTGACCCCTGTGCTGTACTGGGGATTCACCCCTTACTGGCAGAACATGTGTGTTGGTGGTGTAGTTGCGTTCCTTGGATTTCTGTAATTAAAGTGTATTCCTGTAGGAAATGGTTGGAGTAACCGGGCAGGTCCATGAATCACCCCAAAATCCATGGACTGGGTGAGTCCAGTGGCTCATGCTGGCATTTCTCTGGCTCATTCTCCCCTCTTGGAGCAGGAGGAACTGGAATATTCCCATGCCCTGATAGAGGGAAGGTCACCCTCCATAATTCCAATGGTGTCTGAATTGTAAATGATTTGTCAAATCACACCCTGACTTTCTGGACAAGCCAGGCATGAAACCTTGTCCCTTGATTCGGACCAAGATGCTCAAACTTTGGGTTTTTAAGCAGAGGATCAACCCCAGAGCCGATCCCAGGAGATCCCACCTTTTCCTTTCCCCCCACCACGCCAGCACCCAAAGCAGCTCATCCCAACAGCAGAGCTGGTTGTCTGGTGTGGAAAACCTTGGTAGACCCTTTGAAATCTGCTTCCCACCAGAGCAAGAAGAGCTGGGCAGGAGCTACCACAGGATGCAATTTTTAGCTGTGCCGTTATGCAACTTGGGAGAGGGGATGACTAATGTGCAAAAAGCTCTTCTAAAACAACCAAACCCCGAAAAGGAGATGGAGGGATTTCAGTGGGAGGCACCAAACTGCTGAAAAATCCATCTTCTCCCTCTTCCTCTCCACCTCCCCCCAATTTGGGGGCTGCAGGAGGGAGAAAGCGGCTTGTTGGTGTTTTTAAGCAGAGTCTGGGTTGGTTTGGAGGGGAGTTTAGCAGGACTTATTCCCTTGGAGAAGAGGAGCTGTAGTGGATCAGACCAGACCTGGAAATATCTCTGCAGTCCAGGGTTTTATCTCAAACAGTGGCCAAAATTGGCTGCCTGGAGAATAAGATGAGAATAGAGCAGGAATATCCGATACTTCCCCCGAATATCCTCTCAGAGCTTATCTGTGTTTAGGGATCTGGAAGGAGCTCACGTTCCAGCCCAGAGAAAGGAAGGTTGTTGGATTTATTCCCAAAGAACTGAATAAATCCTCAGGATTAAATCCACAGCTGCCTCTGTCCAAGTCCTAAAATGGCATTAAAAAAAAATAACCTCAAGGAGTGTGCAGGGGCTGGTGGAGCATCCCAGTGTGGATAGGAGGGGTTCCCATGGGATGGGGTGAGTGTATGGGCTCTTGTTCCCAGCAGGATGCTGTGACTGATCAGGAATATATGGATAACACTCTGTATGTTATATGTGTGTGTCCCTTGCCTATGGATAGTGGGATGGCATCCTGGAGCTTTAGTGCCCGTAGTGCCCTGAAATCCCTCTCCTCATTGTGGTTGCAGATGCTCAGCAGTGGGAATGGGACCAGAAATCATGGAACTGTGGAATGGTTTGAGTGGGGAGGCTTAAAGACCTTCTTGTTCCACCACTTGCCATGGACAGGGACATATTCCACTAGACCAAGTTGCTCCAAGGTCTGTCCAGGCCATCCTTGGACACTCCAGGGATGCTGCACAATATCTCTGTTACTGCCCTGATGTTGGAGTCCTCCCATTCCTCTGTCCATGTGTCCATCCACCCTGGAACATGGAGCAGCACTTTGGGACAATGATCAACCCCCTGTAACCACCACCCCTGGTGCTGAAGTCACCAAAACCAGAGCAACCTTTGGATCCAGGGCAGGGATCTGGGGACAGTTCCCCCTTCCAGCAGCAGCTTTTCCTTCTCTTTTTCCTCCTGGAAGCCTCCAGCTCTGTATGGAGACTGCACCAGGATCCCAGGGTTGCGTGCAAAGTATTAATTTTTATTGTTGCAACAACTGCACTGTTTCTCAGGAGATGCCTGAAAGAGCGGAGAAAATAGAAAGGCCTGTCAGGCAGCCGGGAGGGAGGTGAAGATGTCAACAGAGTAATTGCTCTGCCCAGAAGGAGCCTGTTCCTGGCTTCCCCAGCACTGCCAGGAAAAATCCTCAGCGCTCATTTGATGACAATAAAGGAAAATAGAAAATAAATAGCAACCCTATGGTTTGCCCGTGCTGACGAGGAACAGGGAGAGCAGAGGCAGATGCAAAATAAGATGCAGTTGAGCTTATAAATAGGAGCCTCCCAGCTCCCAGTCTGTTACTTCCTCACCTCCACCCGGGCACTTGATCCTTAGGCATTTCCCACAGAAAAGGTAAATGCAGGAGCAGAAAGGATTTTGTAAATTGCTGGGGAGGGGGTCATGCTCTTCCTCCTGCATGGGATGGGCTGGGGCAGGGAATGTGTCCTGGTGCTGTGGGAAAAATAATCATGGAATCACAGAATGGTTTGGGTTGGAAGGGACATCAAAGCCCATCCAGTCCCACCCCTGCCATGGGCAGGGACACCTTCCACTAAACCAGGTTGTTCCAAGCCCTGTCCAACCTGGCTCTGGACACTTCCAGGGATGGGACAGCCACAGTTGCTCTGGAAATTCCATCCCAGCCCCTCACCAACCTCACAGCCCAGAATTCCTTCCCGATATCCCATGTAAACCTGCCCTCTGGCAGTGGGAAGCCATTCTCCCTTGTCCTATCACTCCACCCCTTGTCCCTAGTTCCTCTCCAGCTCTCCTGGAGCCCCTTTAGGCACTGCAAGGGGCTCTCAGGTCTCCCTGGGGCCTTCCCTTCTCCAGATGAACACTTCCAGCTCTCCCAGCCTGGCTTCAGAGCGGGGGGGGGCTCCAGCCCATAGGGCATCTTTGCGGTCTCCTCTGGATTTGGTTCAACAGCTCCACATCCTTCTGATGTTGTTCCCTAGAGCTGGAGGCAGCTCTGCAGATGGGTCTCACCTGAGCGGGCAGAGGGGCAGAATCCCCCCACCCCGCTCTGCTGCACCCGCTGTGGGATCAGCTGGTGGGATCAGGAGTTTTGGGGTCCCAGCACACACCGGACATGTTGAGCTTCTCATCCACCAACACCCCCAAGTCCTTGTCCTCAGGGCTGCTCTGACAGCCTGTGTTAGTGTAGGACCTACCCAAACACTGTGCTGGCACAGCTGGCATGCCCATGGAGGCAGCAATTAAGGATGTTTGGGGAGATGTTTGTAGGGAGAAAGTGGGACTGTGTGAGCTCACCTTCCCTGGAAATTTGGTGGGTGATGGGGCATGTTGACCTTCCCATCCCACCCTATTCCTACCAACCTTATTTCTACCAGAGCATCTCCCCACTCCAAAGCAATTGGAACCTGTTGCGGATGGGGAGAAGGATTCAGGATTTCTCCCAAATGTTGTTTCAGTGCCCAATGTGCTTCCCAAGGTCTGTCCAAGTGCCCGGCTCAGGTCTGCCTGGAAACCTCTGCCAGCGGTGCTGAGCCGAACCCGGGGCTGGAGTGGGTGAATTCCCCCTGATCCCACTTAAATGGAGCTTGAATTGTCACCCAGAGGGATTTACAGCCCAGTGGTCCCCACACCCCTTCCCCAGTGACGCTCCAGGCTCTCACTTTAATAGTCTTGGATACACTGGATGTATCCAGTTCCCACTCCTTCAACATGATGAAACCTCATAAATAACTCAAGCCCAGAATGGTGATCCTTTATCATCAAGGAATGAATGAGCCTTACAGCCCATTTTTGGCCAGGCCTTGCATGGATTTATTTTACTGTTCTGGCTACTCAGAGCCAATGGCCTTAAATCCCAGAGGTGCTGGAGGAAGCTCTTAGAACCCACAAAAAATGACCTAAAATGTTCCTTTTTTCCCTCCCATCCCTACTTTTGCAGGATTGCAAGATGTATTGAGAAAAGCAGGGAAGAGGCTGAGGAGGAGTCCTGGACTGCTGGGAATGGCTGAGCCCTGAAATGGTTTACTGGGAAATTTGGCTTTTCCCACTTTGGGCAGGATAGGGGGGAATTTTGCACTGCAAAACCCTGTTTATCACCCACCCTAAATCTTCAGATCATGAGCTGGGGATGGCATTTCTCCTGCTTCTCCAGATCCTGGTATTAAAAAAGGTTTCTAGCAGAATCCCGGGAATGTGGCTGTTCCCCCACAACTGGGACGAAAACAAATGTGTAAATGCAGAGTTTCCCTGGAAAAATCAATCCCAGCTCTCCATCCAGCTGCTGGAGCCTCCACAAAGCCATTTGGATGTGGGTTCATGCCCTTGCCACGGGAGGCTTTTAATAAGAAGGCAGCACTTAGGGGTGGGGCAATTTCGAGAAATTAGGCGTGGGGGGATTCCTGGGTGGAGTGTTGCAGGATGAGATGCTTTGGGGTTGAAGGGCAATGCCTGATCCCGACTAGTCGGAGTTGGGAAGCCTGGATTCAATCCCAGTTTGTAGTCAGGCCTTGCTCAAGCGGGATTGTGCCTCAGTTTCCCTATCGGGGTGCTCCCTTCCTGGGAACGCTGCGCTGCGGGGAGGAAGCCTTAAAAATAAAAGAAATCCAGGAGGTGTTTGCGTATTCCACAAAAAGCAGTTCCGGGAGTCAGCCGAGGACATTCCCGGCTAACGGAGAACAGAGCAGGGTTTGATTTGCCTGTGACGGCCGGGCTGACACAGAGCACAGCGAGGGGCTGGCACTGCCAACAGCCCGCGTGCTACTTCGCAGGACCTGGATATCCTTCCCTCAGCCAGGATGAGACAGGGAGCAGGGAAAGCACCGCACCAGGTCATGGCTCGCCAGATCCCCTCCCTGGACCGGCCCCGGCTCCCTTGCTGGGGACAGTTGGCTCCTTCCCCGTGTCGGTGCCACGTGTTGAGTTTGGAGTGCCAGCGAACTCCATGCCCCTCCCGGCTGTTTGGAAAGCTGATGGCAGAGGCTGGAGCAG
>VWZF01005786.1:8470-78098 GCA_013396755.1 Sclerurus mexicanus
GGGGTGTAAAGGGCATGAAATGGGTGTGCAAAGGGGTGTAAAGGGCATGAAATGGTTGTGCAAAGGGGGTAAGGGGGTGTAAAGGGCATGAAATGGGTGTGCAAAGGGGTGTAAAGGGCATGAAATGGGTGTGCAAAGGGGGTAAAGGGGTGTAAAGGGCATGAAATGGGTGTGCAAAGGGGGTGAAGGGCATGAAATGGGTGTGTAAAGGGAGTGCAACGTGTGTGTAAAGAGCGTGAAACACGTGTAAAAGGTAACGGGTGTGCGATGAAGGGCAATGAACAATAATGTGCAATGAGTGTGTAACAGGTGTGCACAAAGGGTAAGGGCTGTGTAACAGCTGTAGGACAGCTGTGCAGGGAAGGGCAACACGTGTAACGGGTGTGCAATGGGCCTGCAATGGGTGTGCAACAAAAGCTTTATGGGTGTGCAAATGAAGGACAAAGGCTGTGCAATGGGTGTGTAGCGAGCAAAGGCCATTAAAGGTTAATGGGTGTGTAACAGGTGTGCAATGAGTGTGCACCAAAGGGTGACAGGAGTGTAACTGGGGTGTGTAATGGCAGGGAGACACAATGGGCTGGCAGTGTCTGGGTGTAGGTGCAGTGGCTCATGCGGCCACACCAGGGCACAGAGCACACATGGCACACGTGGCACACCATGGCTGCCTGCCTGGCCTGTTCCAACAGCCTGGCCACGTGGCTCACAGGCACCCCAACAGCTGGTGAGCCTGGAGCTGGCACTGCCATCGTCTGCACGGAGCTGGGAGCGGGCTGGAAGGGTGGCTGCGGGGCTCCCTGGGAGCTGTGGGAGGCACAGGACTCGTGGACACGCACAAGCTGCACGGACACACACGCTGCTCCCCAAGCATGAGAGAGCCGGGAGCACGTAGGGAACCACGGAAGGGGCCACGAGGGGTGCCCGCCGCTACGTGGGCACACGGGGGAGCGGGTGGCGAGCGGGCCTGCGCGAGAGCCGCGGGCAGTGAGCGAGCCCTGCGTGCTGGGGCAGGACAGGAACGTGCCCCTGCCTGTGCTCGTGCCTTCCGTCCGCGGGCCCCGCGATGGCATTTCCTCTCACCCTCTGGGGTTACCTTTGGGCCACATCAGCGCCGAGGCCAGATTGCAAACACATGCCCTTCCCCAAAAAGCGGGGCTTGTTCCACTCCCCAAGAGCCACCACCACCGTCCCCTGCTCGAAGGCAGGTTTCCCTGAGCATCACTGGCAGAAAGGGAAACTGAGGCACGGCTGAGGGTGGGAGATATCCGGAGGCAGAGACTGCGGTCGCGCCCGCAAACCGCAGCTGCCCCAGCAGGCGCAGCCAGAGGACTGTGGTTTCCTCTTGTTGGTGACAGTGGTGACAGCACAGGGACTGAGTGCCGTGGGCACCCTTGGGATGGGCTCTGAGGTCCCCAGCCCCACTCCTACCACTGCAGCTGATCCCACGAGGCCATGGCGTGTTTGCTTTGGAGACCCTGAGCCTGCTGTGGCCCCCCAGCCAGCAGCGCAGGTCTCCCGGGATCCCTGGGGTGTCCCCAGGGTGCAGCTCCCACCATATCACTTCAGGCAGGTGCCGAGGGGCCACAAGCTCCGTGCTTTTGGACTTACAAGCAGTGGGGATTTCGTCTTTCCTTCTCCCTGTGTTGCTGCTCAGATCAAAGCGTTCTCTGTCAAACTCAATCCCATTTTCGGTTCACTGGAGCCAAAATCACTGCTTGCATCTGCCGAGCACCCTGAGCTGGCAACGGCTCCTGCACACCCCTGCTTCCACAGCCAAGCGCCCGGGGGGTGGCAGGCACCAACAGGTTTCTCTTCGGCTTCTCCCACCTCTGAGAAATTTAAATGCCAAAAAGAAGATGAAAAATGGAGCATTACAGGGGCCCTGTGGCACCGGGGATGTTCAGGGCTGCGTTGGCGCTGCCAGAGCATCACTGTGCTGCTGGTGGTGGGGTACGGCGAGGTCCCCCCCAGTCCCATGCCGTGGTTCTTTGCTGGCTCCGGTGGACACAGGGCTGGGTGTTTTGGGGTGGATGCTGCTTGGGATGTAGGTTGCCCCAGCAACGGTTGCTATGGAAAACACTTCACTGGCAAAATTTCCAGCCATATTCATGTGTCCGTCATTGTCTTCTGGAGAGTCCCTGGTGTACGGAGAGCCAGGCACGGCTGGCTCCGCACTGGGTAGGCTGCTGCTGCCGCTGCAGGGGACTGGCTGTGCTGAGCCCCGCTTTTCCTGGCTTTTTGCAGCTTTTCCCGCTGGTTCTGGTGTAAAAAGGTGTAAGAGGACTTTAAAGAGGGATTTGGGGGAGCATGGCAGGCATGCATGGGACAGGGGGAGCAGGCTGTGCTGTGCCATGCTGTATTAATTCGCTAATTGCCGATTAATGTCCCTTTCACCCAGCCGTGCCACAACCATCAGATGAGATGCATTTTGGCGAGCCCATGCCAGGCCTGGCACAGCTCTGGGACAGCAGGCCACACCGGGAAAGGGGCTGGCACTCAGATGTTTGCTGGAACCAGTGGCTTCATCCAGTCTGGCTGTTCCTGCCCGCAGCCCTGCTAGGTTCATGCTTCAGAAAGCTGCTCCCCACTTCCTGGAGCAGCAATAGGATTACACGGGACTGAGTCTCCTAGCAATGAACAGAGAAATAAATCCTATAAGGCAGGACGGGATTTATTAGACTTCAATATTCTGGAAATAATGAGGACATTTCTCTTGGCTTGTAATATCACGGGACCCAACAGGATCACAACCAGGATTTATCCCTGTGCTTCTCCATGGTGCTGGGTCAGTTCTTAGCTGCAGAGAGAAGCTGTCGGGGGAGGCTGCTCGCCTTTCCAGAGTAGGATGACAGAACACCCCCTCATCTCCAGAAAAGCTGAGGCGGAGTGGGGGCCTTGGACTGCCCCAACAGTAGTGGCTCTGTTTGTCTCCCCATTCATCCCCCGGTGAGGGCTGGCACTGATCCTCATGCCCAGGCAGGGCTTGCCTGGGAGCAGGAAGGGCTGGCTGTGCCACTGCCGCCAGCTGAGCTTCAAATGCCAGTGCCAGCACCCACCACCAGCGCAAGGATGCCCCGGGATGGGGATCCTCTTTATATGGGGTGGGAGACCCACGGGCTGCCCTGCTACTCCTGATTTGCCTTGAGCACACCACACCCAGAATGCCACTGTGCTGCTGGATGGGATATTGCTGCAAGGTAGGAAGTGCCTGAAAATAGCAGCTTGGCAAAGAGGATGTGGTGCTGCCAGCATCACCTGCGGGGCACCAGTCTTGCCCCTTGGGGAACTGCTGTCCTGGCTGTGGGGAGATGCTCCTGGAGTCAGCTCCACATCCTGCTCCCTCCTCCCAGCTGCCACGCTTTGCCCCATGGCAGCTCAGTCCACGAATCCCATCGTGTTCCTTGGGACAGCCTGGTGGGGACCATGAGATGCACCCCTAGGCAGCCAGCATTCAACCTCCTCCTATGCTGAGAGCCGACATTCATTCCTACATCTCTGTCACTGAAGTAACATTAAATGCAAGACGTTACCTCCCTATTACAATTCCCATGGCTCCATAACAGCCTCCCCAAACTCCAACAGCTCAGTAAAGTTGAGCCTGCGGCTGCGGGCTGGACACAGCCGTTTTTACCATGGCTCCAGCACGCCAACGCCAAGGCAGAAGCCCTGACCATTGGGGCACACAGACACAATTGGAGCCTTGTTTGGGGCTCAGCTGCACAAGAGGCCCCTTCAGGCTGCCAGGGAAGGGGGAGCTCCTCAGGGCGAGGTGATGCTCTGGCCACAAGGGACTCCCTGTAGGGCCAAAACTACCCCAAGCAAGTGCCCAGGGTGGGTCCTGACTCAAAAAGGACATGTGAGCTTTTCCGGGAAGACAGATCAAGGTGGGAATGTCCTGAAAGAGGGACCCACACCCCCTGGCAACATTGCTCCTTCCAGAAAGCACAGAGCTGCTGGGGACACCAAGGGCTGGCAGGAACACCAAGATCTGGTGGCAGGTCCTGGGGCCACCTCCCTTCATGGGAAGGCGACTAGGCAGTGGAAATAGCAAACAGAGAGGGGGCTTGGTTGGGCTTTTTTTTTCCTTCCAAAGCAGCCAAGCTGTTTTCTGGAGACCTGTAAATCACTCCTCGTCTTCAGGAAAGAGAGGCGAGGAATACATGATCCAACCAAGCAAAAACGCAGGACACTTGGGAGTGTGGAGGAAGCCAGGAATCAGCCCAGGCTGGAGGCTGCCTCCTGGTCGTCCCGCCAAGCCTGTCTCAGCTTGCTGGGCCAGGAGCTGGCACTGCATCCCGGCATCCTCAAGCGGAGCCGGGCACGCCACGCTGCTGCCAGGTGGGGAGTCCCGCAGAGAGAGGAGGCTCTCGGCCACCAGTGTTAAACTGTGCTTTTCCAGCAGGTCAGGTTGCTTCCAAGATTTCAAAATTTTCCACGTTTGCTCGGCTGAAGGGAAGGAAAAATCCCAGAGAAGGCTGGAGGGTTTGTGGAGAGAAGAGCTGGGGCTGGCAGGCAGAATCCCATAAATTGGGGGTCATCGATCTTCCCAGTTCACCAGCATGCCAGTGGAGGCTGTGCTGGCCACATCCCACTAATACACTGTTAGAGAGCCTGTGAATCCAAAGCCATCCCCAAGCTATCTAGAGCCAGATGCTGCTGCAGGACTCACTCTGGACACGGCCTGGAGCTCTTTAACGCTTTTAAGAGCAGGGCTGAGTTTGGTATCTCTGGCCTTTGGGATCTCCAGAGGTTCCCACTGCATCTCCATTCCACTCCTGATCATAATATAATGCACAGAATTATTTTCTATTTCTTACCTACTTTTGACCCCAAGGTGCTGCCAAGCTGCTGGAGAAGAAAGAGCCCTACAATGCAGTTGGGATGCCCATGCCACAGCAGATGTTTGTGGCAGCCACCAGGAGCCAGACACCACGGGAACCCAGCCTGTGCAGGGATGACATGACCCTTCCCCACCTCTGTCCAGTGTGTGACAGGAGCACACTCATGAAGGGATATGGGGCAGAGAACACCCCAAATAATCCCGTCTATCTTCTCAGCACCAATGGAGCAAAAGGCAAATCATTTCTCTGGCTGTCTGCTCAGCACCCACAGTGGGCCAAGCCCTCCCAGCCCCACTTTGTGGCTGCCCTGGCTGAGCTGCTGCCCCAGCATCTCAGTCATAGGCAAAACAAACCCTGGCTGCCATGAAGTCCCTGTTGGGAGGGACCCTCCAAGGAGGGCAGGACCGGCCACCTCCCAGCTCAGCACACAAGGAGTGAAGGAGCTGGAGATGATCCAGCACCAGCAGCCCAAGCAGGAGAGCAGCCTGGCTACCTCAGCACCTGCACTGCACCGCTGCCAGGGTCCAGCCAGAGCCACTTTGCTGCCACCCAAAAGCACCAAGCTTAGATATCCCCTTAGCAGGGTGCTGGACAGACTCCAGTTGTTCTTGAAACCTAAATCAGAGCAGAAACTGGCTTGGAAGTGTTTGGAGATGAAAACACGTCATCACCCTGCTGTTTTGTTTCTGTCCAATTTCAGGCTCATTTAAGCAGGTCCATTACAACAGATTCTGTACAGAATGGGGCGCCAAAGGCTGCAGCTCCCCCAAGCACGTGGTGTTTTGTTCTTGTCTATTCTGCAACACGTCCACAGAGCAGGGGCTGACTCAGCAGTGGACATGTGAGCCCAAGGCTCAGAGCCACAGGCAAGGGGCCAGACGGCATCACTTGCCCTGTTGGCAGGAAGGATGGGGCTTGTGCCGCTTTCCCCTGGCACAGCACTGGCATGGGCTGCCCCACTGAGCGGGCTCAGAGCATCCTGTGGGGAATTACCAGTGAGCACCTCTACTATGAGGATGTGCATGGCCCAGACATTGGGAGCTGCTCAACTCCACCAGTGCCAGGCCAGCAGGGACAGCTGGGATGACGGTGCATTGCTGGCCTCCAGCTCCGGCCACTCGCTCCACACCCAGGCGCCTTGGCCTGCCCTCCCAGGCAGCTGTGCTTGCTGAATGTCTCTGCATGGCCATGCCTTGGGTGGGCTTCTTTACTCCTGCAGCACTGCTACAGGTCTACATTGACACTGCCACCTCCAATTCTGGATTTAATCCCACCACCAGCCCCAGTACTGCAGGGGGAAAGCAATCCAAGTACTTGCTCGGACCCCCAGGCTGCTATTATGGCAGACACCAGGCAGACACCTCTGAGCAGAGGTTTTCATCACCTCAGTCAGACACTTCTTACTGTATATGACCCTTAATTTCTTTGTCCTCTGCTTCCTGAAAAAACCACGCTACCAGCATGCAAGGGTGTTGGGATGGAATACTTTATTCATGTGAACACTCAGATCCTGGTCCTTCCTGCCTGCTGCAGCTGCTCCCATCTTCTTGACAGTGTGAACAAGGAGGATTTCTTAATCGGCTTGCTTAAACACCCCCCAGCATCATCAGACCCCACAAACAAGTACAAACAGTTTAGCTTTGTCTGGACAGGAGCAGAAGGCGGAGGGGCAGGGAGTGCTGCAGGGCTGGCAGAGCAGGGAGAAGGGCTCCAGCCCACAGCTTGCACACACAGAGCAGCCATGAAACCTTCCCGCAGTTCCACTCCCACCACCAAATATGCCAGCACCCTCCCAGCTTTGATGGCTCCTCCTGCAGCCAGAAGCACCTGGGGTTGGCAAAGGATGGATACCACCACCTCTCCTCCTTGGAAAGCTGCTGCCAGAATCACACTGGTGTCTTCTGTCACCTGCTGGGCCGTTTAACCCTCAAAGTACCCTGCCCACTGACAAATACCCTCCCCAAAATATTACAGTAAAAGGAGAAACCTGTACATTGAGACATACAGGCTGAGTCTTGGGTTTCTGCGCTGGGTGGTCCAGCAGTGGCCAGCAGCCCCCAGCCAGCACACAGGCACAGAAGGGAGCAGGACCCACCACGGCCACCCCTGGCACGTCAGGGCTTCATCCTGCTCAGCCTGATGTCACGTTCGATTTCAAACTGCCTGTGATCCACGCGCTCCAGGAACGCTTTCCTCTCGATGTACCTGCAGGGAGGCAGAGGCTGTAAGCAGCGCCTGTAGCAGCCAGTGGCAAAGTCCACCCAAAGCGATAAGCAAGGAGAGAAAGGACCAGTTGTCTCCCTCCCTCTGTCTCCATGAGCTGATCGCTGCACTGAACATCTTCTATGGACACCGAAACTGCTCTGTGGCCTATTTGCTGTCTCCTGTGGGACTCACAGAGGTCTGGGATGAGGGGTCCCCATAGATCTCAACAGGCTGCTTCTGGTTTCAGCTCTTCTCCTACAGGTGAGAAATGTCCTTCACAGACACCTTGAAGGGGACCAGAACCCTCGCACCACCCAGCAAAGCACCTCAAATCCAACCACAGCAGCACAACCCATGATACAAGCCAGTAACAGGCACAAGGAGCACTAACGATACAAAGAGCATCACAAAGAGCAAACCTGCAGCAGCTCAGGGATGCAGGCCAGGGGCTTCCCAGCCACAGACCAGCTTCTAACCACCACTGAGTATTTACTGCTGCTCCTCAGTGCAGCACCTGAGTGCTGTGAGGAAGAAAGCACGCCCGTGCCTGGAAAAGCACCTTGCCACTCATTAATGGCATGCAGCTGAATTTTAATGCACTTCTCTGCAAACCCTTGCCACAGACAGCCTGGGGCTGTGCTACTAATTAACCTACAGAGGGAGCGAAATTGCAATTCAAAACAGGAGCTGTAATTGAATCATCACAATTGTTTTGCATTTGTTCCAGGGCGGCAAACACTGGACTGCCATGACAAGGTCATTACGCTTGTGTGTGAGATGCATGGGGAGCCACTGCATGCAGCTTCTCTGTTGGTCACTGCTTTTCCTGCATCGCAGCTGGTGCCTGCTCACCAAGCAAGACTGAAGGCTGAGGGAAGATGAGCATCACAGGCTCTGTGTGTTTTCCAGGCTGGCAGTGTGCATGAAGGTGCCCAAGACCCAGCTGCATGGGAAGGTTCAAGCCCTCTCCCGCCATAAGCAGTGGTCCCTCTCAGACAGAGGGACCTTTTGGTGATGAGGTCTCTTCAAGGTCAGAGTGTATGGGGCTCTAAGCAATCTGATCTAGTTGAAGATATCCCTGCTCACTGCTGGGGGTTGGATTAGATGGCCCCTAAAGTCCCTTCCAACTTAAACCATTCCATGATTCTGTGATTCTTTATGGCACAACTATCGAACCGGAGCTGAATGTGCTCCCAGCACTAGGGTGCCTTTGCCCTTGCTGCAAGGGACAACCCTGACACTCCTGCCCACCCAGTCATCATTGGAAATTAATTAATGCAGATTCATTTCTGCAAGTGATTCCCCCAAGCGGATGAACAGCCCCATGCGTCCCTGCTGCCATCCCATCCCCATCGCAGCTCCAGCCTGTCTTGTGCTGACACAACTGGGTCAGCTCATCTCCGCCAGCTGCGAGGGGCAGGGATCAGCACGGCGCAATGCAGATGATGAGCTGGCTGTGAAGGGGTATTTTTCTGGCCCCTTCCCCTTGCCGTTGGAGGAGGGCTGTGTGCTGAGGCCCCCTCCTCACACTGGTTCAGGAAAGGTGGGCAGGGGAGTGTCGCTTTCCTTCGCCCCTGCAACTTGCAGGGAGGTGACCCGTTCCTGCAGCCAGGCTCAGAGAGGCCACGGGAAGGAAGTTGGGGGGTCACGCTGTATATTACAGTGTGTCATATTGCTGGGCGTGTGGTTTTCCTCCCCCTCTGCTGCTAAACACCAACCACAACCACAGCTGGGACGGCAAGGACAGGAGTTACTGTTGTTAATCTGGGAACAGCCCGACTGCCTGCGCAGCAACAGCCCGAGCTACTGAACCTGAAGCTCCTTTGGCCCCTCTGTGATACCCTTCTCCCAGTGGGTCAGCAAATGGGAAAGCAAGGGGTCAGTGCTTTCCTCCTCCTCCTCCTTCACGACTGCTGTGCCTCTCCTGTGGGCAGGGCTGGCTCCCGGGGGATCGATACGGATCATGAACCAGGAATGCGGTCTCACAGCCGCAGCCAGCACTGCTGCATGGAGGAGGAATTGCGACGTCACCCCATGGCTTTGTCCTTGGCCAGCCACAGCAAAGTGCTCTAGAGCCCAGAGCAGACCCTACAGGCACTATCTGTGCATACACCAGGGCCTGGCTGGCTTGTGCTGCAGACACAGAGGCTAGAGGTGCTGATGGACACGAGCAGGGCCGTTGCACGGTCAGTGCAAGCCCCTCTGTGCCCTGAACTTCCCCTGGAGCTGCAGTTCTGTCTCTGTTCTCAGCCGGCTCTGTGCAACCAACACTACGGTGACACCAAACGCGGTCCAAAGTGCACGAGCAAGGCACAAATACCCGTCTTGTGCTTATCTAAACAACCTTTGCTACCTGAATCAATACCTTCCTGTAAATTATCAACCTGCCTGGAAACAGGGCAGCTGTGATCCACAGCAGAGGAAAGTAAATCCGCTGGGAGCGAGGCTGCCTCTGCTAACAAGGGCAGCTGCAAGCTGCTCTGGGGAGGGTCTCAGTGGTGCTGCCTGTCCCCTGCCAGTTGCCATCAGTCACCAGGTGCAGGAGTGCACGGGCCGGCTGCTCCCCCTCGGGGCTGCCCTACAAAGGTGGCCCAATTAAGAGGCCACTAACACATTTCCATTTATAAAGCACATCAGAGAAATCAACTGCAAAGGGGATAGCTGCCTCCGCTCCTTACTCCAGCCCTTCCTGTCACATCCAGGACAGGCCCTCAGGACCTGATACAGACAGGCTGCACAAGCCCAGATTCTGCTCCCAAGGAAAGGCAAATCATCAGCTGGGGCTCTGGAAAATCAGAGGCAAGGGAAGACAGAGCTAAGGGGTAGCACGTGTCCCCTCTGCCTCGGGAATCCTGGGCCCAAGCTGTGGCTGGCTGGTAACTGGCACTGGCAGCAGAAAGATGCCACAGCCCCAGTGCTCCACCGGCTGCTGGCATTCTGGCCAACCATGCGAAGGGACAGGGAGGTCCGAGGCACAGGGAGCTCTGGGCTGTGAACAGCAACTTCTGCAAGGCTATCTGAGCCAAAAGTGATGTCTCCTGCCTTCCTTGAGACATGCATGGAGCACCTCCGTAAGGGCGCAGGCACGCGTGGCATCAACAAACCTCTCCAGGAGCGGGCTGTGGGTTTCCTCATCAGGCAGACATTACAATCACACAGTAGGGCACGTGGGGGTGCAGAGGTTTCTAACAGCATCAGGGATTAAAAGCAGTGCCCCACTTCCTCCTGCCTGGGTTGAAGGGTTAACAACAGCTCATTATAATTTTTATAGAGATGTGTAAATGATTGCCCACTGAAGGGTGAGCACAGCCGACATCATTAAAGCAGAAGAGGCGGCTGCAGAAGAGACAACAGGCTCCTGTGAAATGACCTGAGGCCTGCAGTAGCTGTGCCTGCGTGACCTGCCCCCCAGGCAGGCTGGCTGCTCTGTAGGGGCTGTGGGCATTTATAGGTGGCCTGTAAGCAGAAATGCAGTGGGCTGCAACTCCACTGGTGCTCCTCCCTTCTCCCTTCCTTCACCTTGAAAGTCGAAGTAATTCCCAGTGAGCAAATACTCAGTTGATCCCCTCACATTACACGCCTGACTAGCACAAACATATTCGTAAGGAGTGTCTAAAGTTATCTATCATAGCATCATGTTCCTCACTTGTTTAATGACAAAAACCCCTTGCCAAGAGCTCAGCAGTTCTTCCAGCCTGGGATGTGACAGGCAGCAAAACCCAAAACTGTTTAAGATTAAAGATGTTCTTAAAATTGCTGATCTGCCTTGCTCACCTTTTCAATGTGCTGATCCCTCCTTTGGCCTTCAAGGACCATTATGTGAGCATCTTTGGGAAGGTTTGCCAGGTGTGAAGAGCAAGCTGTCCTGCTCAGATGTGGTGGGAAAAGAAGCAGCAGTGGCCAAGAAAGGTTGGAGTACTAGGTTTGGGAACACAAGAGATGGCACAAAACACTGCTCTGCCACACCTGAATGTGGTGTAAATCATTCATCTCCTTGGATTTCGGGGATCTCGAAGGAACACCGGCCCCTCTCCAGCTCTCCTACTGAATTGCTCCACTTGTTCAAGGGCACGTGACCAGAATCAGACCATGGGAGATCTGATGGAAGAAGGGGTGTTGTGGAAGGGTGCAAGACCAAACTGAAAATATCTATTTAATAATTTGATAGTTATAAAATATACTTGAAATACAAAATGCAATCTTTTGGAACACAGAAGCTCTGAGTTTTTCCTGCTGGGCAAAAGAACAGCTTATAATAAAATATACATTTTACGATCTGTCCACTAAGCCAGCCACGTTTTCCCAGAGCTTAGCAAAGCACTTGTAGTGGAAATGCTGCTTCTGATCTCATTATCACTCCCTGCAGTGCATGTTATTAACTTTCTGTTTTATTTACAGCATTGCCATTTATTTTTATGATACTTCCATTAACTTCATTGGAGTGAACATTGCTTGATGCACACAACCAACACCCAGCACTGCTATAATTTTAATGCACCTTGCCAGCTGTTCTGGGTTTGCAAACATCTTTATGAAGGAGGAGGGAGGACATATGCAGTTGCAACATGTCATTTGAAGAACAGAAAAAAAAACATACCTCCCAATTTGAAAAAAGAAAATGGGGCAAAGGCAACTGTGTTTCCTCATGGGAGTGCTGGATTAGACTGGTTCACGCTGCATCTGTGCCACAAGTAGGAGAGCTGATAAAGCCAGACATTGGCTGGACTTGGAGAACACACAAGCTTGTTAGCAGAGAGTGATAGGTGTTTGCAGACTTACCTGTCTCCCTGTGATGCCTACAGCAGCTAATGGCTTTATGTATGCCTAGAATAAACCCTTAAGAAATCTCATGGGTTTTCTGAACTCTGTAGCAAGCAACAGACTTCCCACATGTATAGGAAGTGGTGGGAAATGCGGACTACCATTAGGTAAAGTTCCTCTTACCCGTCTTTCCCTCGATTGTGGATTGCCAGCTCCTCCACAATCCCCTCCTCCTCCTTGAAGTTCTCCCAGTCCAGTTTAGATTTCTCCAGTGTGCTCATCTTCTGCTTTTTAGCGCCAATCTTCCCCAGGAGGCTACTCATACCGCTTGGCCTCTTCACCCTGACGGAGATTAGGGAGCAAATGCTACTTAAATGCAGGGAGACGGCAATTAAAAACAGAGCTGAGAAACGTCACACGTGAGAGTGGTGGCCTTGATGGTGGTGAGCCACTGCCACTAAACAGATGGCCACCAACTCCAGGCAGCCTGCAGGCAGCAAGGTCATGCTTCCTGCAGATCCTGCTCCCCTGGAAGCAGCAGAGTTCATTACACACATATCTCAAGTGCTTGCTTTTGTGAAAGGGCTTTTTCATTTATCTTCTTAAGAGAACAGAGAGCTTTCAGGCCAAAAGAGATCATTAAATCATCTAGTCTGACCCCTTATATATACCAGGCCAAGCCATTCCACTGATCACCTCTGTGCTAAGCCTGGTTCTTTGTCTTCAGTTAAAGTGTTGTTTTCTGGAAGGGATCCAGCCTCAGTGCGTCACCAGTGCTGACAACACATCTAGGAATTAACCATTTCATTGGTATTAACACTTGATTTTCTCTAGCTTTACATTCTGGTTGCTGCTGCCTATTCTAAATCCAAGACCACTCTGGTCTCCAGGCAAGTCTTACTAGTGACATACTCATAGACCATAACGAACTTACATCTGAATTATTTTTTGTGCAAAGAGATAAAGTTTGTACTCCTCTCACTGAAATGCATTTTGTTCCAGCCCAATGTCACTTCCAAGGTTTTGTGCCCCTGCTTACTTTTCAACACTCTTTGAGGATGGGGGCACCAGAACTGCCCCACACTCCTGATCTCTTTCTGTCGAAAGATTGCCTAAATCCTGTTAGTTACACTACTGCGTGACACACTGAGTCCCAGTGCACGTGCACTGTGATCCCCCACCACCTCCCAGGACCCTGTTTGGCAGGAAGATCACTTTAGTCTTTCATTACCTTGTTCTTGGAGGAGTGAAATCCCACCCTCGTGGTGGGGCCCGCCCGAATCTCCCCTTTTATGCTGGGAAATGCACACACAGGGACTCAGGTCGGTGGGGTTGCCCTCTTAAGGAAGACAATTATCAGGGATAGGAACCCATAAAACAAACTCGATTTAACCCTTCTTAAACCCCCCTAGGAGAGAGGGGCAAACAGCATCCCATTGAACTCGGTGTTTACACACATTCCAGAGATAACTTCAGGTCTGCAGGGCCTTTGCCTCTGCAAGAAGCCAGAGAGGAAATAACTCTCGTTCCTGAGAGATGGAGGAATTTGGGGAGGGGGGCCCAAGGAAGGCAGCCAGGTGAGCGTGGCAAAGTGCTCTCCACCAGTGCTCTCCGAGGACAGTCCTGCCCAGGGGTAGCCATTCTTGGGAACATATCCAAAGTTGTCCTTATCAGATCATTAGCATGGTTTATGCTTCCGTAATTTGTAAGCCTCTAAAGGAAAATAATTCTGCAGTTTATATGGAATTAAATCAAAGAAAACGACAACTCTATAAGCCCCAGCCAGAAGACTCTCGATGCAAGAATGGCTGGCCAGAGTCACTTGTGGTAGCAGCTTCCTGACATAGATATATTTGGGCTACAAACTCTGGATTAAGGGCACCTTGGCAGGCTCAATAGCCACTGGACAAAGCTGCCTGCCCCTCCTCATACTGCCCAGCCAGAGGAGAATTGTCCTAGGACCAGGCCCTCTTAATTTCTTCTTTTCCTGCCCGTGGCTGGAGCACAGATCAACAGCCAGACCTTTTCATTCTGTGGGGACACAGAACACACTGGATCCTCTTTGACTTGCCTTTATCCCTGAGCATCTCATCAAGATGAAATTGAAGGTGGTGTCTCTTGTCCCTAGATTTCTCCTAAATGTTTTTTGGGGCAAAAAAGCCCATGGCATAAGAGCCATCTCACCTGTCCAAAGGCACCCACAGCTCATCAGCATCTGCTAACCCTTTCATGGGTGGGAGCCCACAGCCACTGTCAACTGAACTACAGACAGGTCTGATTCTGCAAAGGACACAGCATGCACCTGGAAAAACCCACTTGAAGCTGTTTCAGGATCTCTCCCATGTGTTAGAGGAATACCTGCCCTGCAGAGTGACAAGCAGGCTCAGAGACAGGCTCACACATGCTGAGACTGGTGCCTTTTCAGCTGAGCCTCAGGCTGCTGGCTGCTGTTAGGGAAGAGCCGAGTTGGGACAGGGGCCAACTGGCCAGGCTGGACTGCCAAACACATCCCTGCATGAAACACAGACTGAGATGTGCTGACAGGCCACTGCTGCCCCCAGACCACAATGGAGGATATACAGGAGGGAAGGGAACCAAAATCAAGATGGTTCATGGCAAGATGTGGAAGGGACGGTAAGAGAGATGAGGGTTGCTCATCATGCATCTTCTCTCCCATGGCAATTTGTGGCATAAATTGACAACATGTACATGCACACATCCAACTGTAATGGTGCTCAAGGCCTCTGTATCTCCTCTTGGCCATGGACCTCAGCAATAACTCTTAAGACATACAGTTCACCCCATGTTTGAAGTTACAAAGTCTTGGCTAGGACATGGACCTCCATCAAGTGCACCCAGAAAACCACAAGAATACTCTCAAGTCCGTGGTTCCTTCAAGACAAGGAGACCTGACGAAAAAGGGCGGCCTATGTTGCGTGTTGATGACTACTTAAAAAACACTGTTAAAATCCAGTGTCAGTCCCATGCTGGAAATGGGCTCTGGGCAGGACGACCTGGCCCAGACAATTCTGTGCTGCTGCAGCAGGACCAAGCCTAGGCTGGGCAATGAGATGGGGCCAGGCATAGGCTGAAGGACATGTTCAAGTCTGTTGCTGAGTCTTCATTCCACGCTGAGCCTTTCATCACCCTGAATAAATCCAACAGCAAACCTGGGGGCGGGAATTCCTATGCTTGTGCCAAAATGAAGTAAATGAGAGACATTAAAGTCCAATTAAAAACTTGCTTGGCCTTAAATGCCTCATCTGTTTAAAAAGCAAGTAAAGGGGCCTGATTAATTGCATTCAGTGCCAACAAGAGGAATTATTACCCTTTTTGTACTCATTAAGGGTATCTGCTGTGGCATCTTTAATCACTAAGGCATTTAAAAGAGAGAAAGTAATTTGCTAAGACATAATGGATCCTGGGGATGAGGACTGGGACAATCGCCTATTTAGGACACAAAGACATGCTCTGAATTTTCACAATTCAAAAAGCATGGCCAAAGTCAGCCCCTGAACCAGCAAAAAAAACAGTGCTGGGGAGCTCTGTCTTGGCACGCGTGGGGGTTTCCCTGCACCATCTAATGCCGTCAGGACAAAGACTGTGCCTGTGCATCATCTGGTATGGTCATACACAGGGACAAGCAGCAAGCCATGGGCTCCCTTGCTGTCCCACTGTAGGAGAACGTGCTCTGTATCCCTGTCCTTAACAATGAGGCTTCCGCCCATCTCAGTGTGAGCCTTCAGCCTGACCAGGACCTTGGAGAATTGCTGCTATTACCAGTGATAAAGTGTGACATGAAGGTCGGCAGCATCTGCGAAATGCATGCCTGCTCCAAAGAGGCAGACTTCATCGCAACTTTAGAAAGTAATCCTCCAATCAACTGGGAACGTGGCTACAAAGGTCTTGTAGTCCATCCCACCAGCCAAAGCAAGATGAGTTCCTCTCACACCCATGCAGAGACGGGTGCTCTGAAGGCCTCCTGACACCAAACTCACATGCACCAGAGGTTTCAGTACTTCATCAGCCTTTCACTAATCTAAGTCTTCCCGAATGATTAAATTTCTTGGTCAGCCTATGACTTGGTATCTTCTTCCTAGTAGCTACTAAGAACAGACCATTCCCTCACTTTTCACGGCAGCCTTTTATGTCTTTGAAAACTTTTCGTATCGTCTCCCCACTCAGCTTGCTTGTTCCTAGACTAAACAATCGCAGGTCCTTTAAAACTTTCTCATTCCTCATGGTTTCCAGCTCTCTGATCACTCTCACTGCTCTCTCCAGACTCCCTGCTATTGGCCCATATCTTCCTTGAAATGCAGCATCCAAAATGGGAATAGCTCCAGTGACGGATTTACCAGCACTGGGAGCAGGAGGAATGCTTCAGATGCCTCGCGACGCACGCAACTCCTTACACGGCCCCCTGTGACGCTTGTCTTTTTCACAACCATATGACAGCATTGACTCATGTCAAACCTCTGATTCACTGAGGTATCTGCTCTGCTGCTGCCAAGCCATTTCCTTCCTCTATCCATGCAGAACATTCATCCTACCCCAAGGCTACCCTTTGCATGTGCTGCCCCTCCTGTTTGCCCTCACATTTCCCTCAACACAGCAGATCTTGGCTGTCTCTGCACATCAGTCTCTCCTATGCACAACAGCCATGACGCAGCTGTTGGAGAGGAACACTGGGGAAAGTACCTCCCGTCTTTGTGAAATACCTACAGAGCCTACTCAGCATCTGAACCAGCACCATCTGGCCAATGAAGATCAAGCTGATGGCCAGAAGCAGGCAGGGACCAGCAGAGTCAGACTGCAGGAGCTGTGACAGCTCATGTTGTCCAGCTCCAGTGAACGAAGTGAGCCCAAAGGACACCTACTCACAGGCTGACCAAGGAGCCAGCAGTGGCCCCAGCTTTAGCCTGACCTCCACCCTTGGGGATCACAAGCCCTCTACTGCTCTGTTTCTGTTGGCTCTGTGGGAGTGTGCAGACTAGAGATGCTGCACAGCTTCTCCATCCACCTTGTAACATCCTTGTTGTGGGTAACAACTTCTGCAGCAGGAAGATCCTACTTCTGTCATCTGTCTATCAATACTTTTAAGAACAGCTCAATTTGTAAGAAGAAAACGCTTAACATAAAACTGGATGTTACTGATGCTTAGCTAACACCAACCCTCGTCTTGTTATGCCATGCTTTGGGGAAATAATGTGAGCAAACACTCTGAAGAGGACAGTCACTGATGTACACAAATCACAAATGAGATGCTTGCTTTTCCCCCACTAATGAAACCCACCCCGCTCCGAGTCCCTGTTAAACAATGGCTGATAACCTGTTCTGCCCAGGAGGATCGTGTGACAAAGTGGCTGCTGCAAGACTTCCACCAAAAAGCATGGTTTTTTAGATTATGACAATTATGACAAGACAACAGCGGGGCATCTTCTCTGGCATCATCACAGGCTTTTGCACCTCCCAGAGCAGAGACAATTTGATGGTGGCCAACCCATCACCTTCCAGTATGACCTTGACATTAGTTCAGTTGGTTAGAGCATGGTGCTAATTATGCCAAGGTTCAATCCCTGTACCTTCAGTTAAGAGTTGGACTCAATGATTCTTGTGGGTCCCTTCCAACCCAAAACATTCTGTGACAAAATAGCTGGTGACTCTTCATGAGGCACTGCAGAGCAATCTTTCTTTTTGCAGAAATAAATGTGGACTCGCAGAGGTGACATGATTTCATCAGCAGGAAATATTGCAAAACCAGGAAAGCCCCCATATCTCCTGCCTTTGCAAGCACATTCTCAAAGAAATCACCAATTACCATTTAAAAGGGCAGGTTATACCTACAACTTCAAAACAAGCCACTTTCAAGAAAGGTTCAGAACCTGGATGGATAGTTTTTGTTCTGTGTTAGATGATGAGACCATTGCAAGGGCAAAGGCACCTAAGGCGTCTGGCAGAAGACAACATGCAGGAGGCATCCATTCCCAGCCCTCCAGTATGGCTGAATGGCTTTGAAAATCTTCAAGCAGCTCAAACACATGCTATAACACAAACTGCTTCTCTGCTGGCTCCCTGCAATGCCAAGCAGCACGTCAGATCCCACCATCAGGACAGGATATTGATGAGCAAATGTCACTGAGTGCAGAAAGATGGCACCTCAGGCCCTGCAGACCTCAAAGTATCATGTTCATCATGAAGCCCTGGCTCTCCCACAGGCCCTCTCCTGCTCTCTTCCCTTCCTCACTGGAACATGTGATATTTACTTGCAGCACAGTGACAGCAGCTCTGTTCCTGTCAGCCCAAGTGCTTTGATGGCAGGGATGCAGGTAAGAAACTCAGCCACTCAGCAAAGAGAAGAGCACAAAGGTTTTGGACATAGTAATAGTACCTCTTCCTGCCACGATCTGCTGTAAAGCAGAATAGTTTACTTAATGGCAGGAAATGGTTCTCATACAAACTAACCACAGCTGGGCAACTGATGTAGCCAGTAAATACTTCCATTTTAATAAAGTGGAAGATTCCTGCCCAAGGCACACGGATCGCCCACCCCACCATCTTCCCTTCAAACAACAACATGCATGGGTGTGTGAGAGACACTGCACAAGGAGGATGTATGCAGAGACTTGGCTGGTAGCCCATGTGCCACCTTCTACTGTTCACTCCCAGCCTCTCCAGGCAGTCTTCCTCGTCAGAGGAGTGAAAATCTGGCAGGGAGGAAGGGTGGCACATGTCAGGAAGGGAAGCGTAGTGCCATCTTCTCCTTAGGGTCAGGGTGGCCTGGCTGGCTGGAGCAGACAGCAGCAGAACAACAGTGCCTGGTATTGCCAGAAACTTTCCCCAGAATGATACAACAGGTCTTCTTCAGATCCTCAAACCGACTGGCTCTTTTCATCCCTCACTCCACATAACTGGCCAAGGACAGAAAAATCTCCCAAGCAAAGCCCAACTGCATTTCTACCTTTTTTCTCTCTACTTGGCATCGTTTCTCCAAGAGGCTTTGGGATGGATGCAGAGAGCAGTCTGTCTTGTTCTCAGCTCTGCCTGTCACAACAGGTATTTAAAAAAAGCAAACAAGAAACGCTCCCTAATGCCAAACAAACAGTGAAATCCCAGGTGGAAAAAAAAAAAGTAAGTGAGAAGGAAATGAAGATAAAAGCAGGGTGGATGGTGCTGGAGAGCTGGCAATGATCCCATTTGGAGGGCAGTGCCCAGGGCAGGCTAGCAGGGAAAGGAGTAATGGATTCCCGCTGCCTGGCCAGGGCAGCACAGCCTGAAGAACTCATTGCCAGCTCAGCGGTGCCTGTCCATGTACTCCACTTTCTGAGCTGGTAGCAGGCATCCAGCATTTACACCCTAGAGCACACACAAACTGAGGCCAAGAACCTGCCTGAAGTGCTCTATGAGCAGCAGTGATTTTTGACACAGGGTTATAAATCTGTATCTTTGTATTTGTAAAACTTCCTGCAGTCTGAAGAGTGACATGTACCAAACCACTGTGGAAAAGCAGCCATAGCTGGGACAAAACCCATCTGGTGGTGCTGCAGTAGAGCAGGTAGCTACGTCCAAAGGCAGCAAGAGGTGAAGTGCACTGGAAAACTGCAGTTAGCAGGGCTGTGATCTGGCCAGAAGGCCAGGGCAGGCTGGCTTCTGCTGCACAGAGAGCTTTGACAACAGGGGTCAGCTCTCAGTGAAAATGCTCTGAGCACAATGACCCCTCCAGAAGGTGAGTGGTCTGACTGCAGCAGGACCAGCTTGAAGTACTTACAAGGAACAAGGAAATGTGTGTTTTAACTCGAGCCAACAGGGTGAGTTACCTTTTTTCAGGGTTTTGTTCGGGCTTGCTGATGCAGGCTAACCCTAAGTTGCTCTGTCATCACTGCTGTTGCAATCTGAAGAGCTAAACCAAGCCCCAGGTCCTTTCTGGTTTCTGATGTCACCCCGTACTCCCTGAGACCTCAGACAGTATGGTGGTGGAGACCCCTACATGAACACTGATGTTCACAGCTTCTTCCCACTTGCAGGAAGTCTTTGACACAGGCTCTGCTGAGCCAAGGAGGTAATTCAGGATCACAGATAAAGTATGCTAGTGTTCAGATCAGAAACGTGTCAGACACAGACAGAAAAGGTGTAACCTCTCCACGAGAGCAGGTGATAGCTCTCCCTCCCACAGCCAGGTTCTATGTGGAAAAGAGCTTAAGGTGGACAGTCAGACCACTCCACCTTGGCAGCCCAGCAATCAAAGACTAGCTGAGATGATACAGTTTTCAACAACGTGGAGAGCCAAGGGCAGATGCGGCAGAATAAAAGCCCACGTGATGCTGCCTTGGTGAGGGCTGCTGCAGGCAGTAGCACAACTTGCCACTGGCACAGTCGATTCTAGATGTATTTGTGTCTAAATATAGTCAGTGGGGGAACAGAGATTTGTCACAGGGGAAAAAACCATGTCACTCCCACCTCCCAGTGGCAGTGAGCAACAGCCCACCAAAGGGCAATGCTCCAGTGTCCCAGCTACTGGTTTATTGCTGGATTTGTTATTAATCCAGTACAGTGAGTTTCGGTGTGACTTTACAAGTTGTGCAATGCTGCTCTGGTAGAATGACCCTCACCTTCAGGAGGGAAATAAACATCATGGAACTGGCTTACGAACAGCAAAACTGGCATGGCAGCTGGTGAAGGGGTTTGCAAAGCATCACACCACAGGCTGCCAGTGGAGATCCCTGTCAGTGACTTTTTTTCTGGTGCACTTCATCCTCATCTCCATGTCATGGATTGTACTGGATAGGCCTTTCCAAAGTGCAGGGTTGGAAAAAGAAACCGCAGCATGCCTTGCTGTAAAACAGGATACCTTATTCTCTAGTCCACTTCCCAGACTGGGGGACAAGCCAAGTGCGAATACACATAATACTGCAAGAGTTATTCCAGGAATAAAACCAGTGTTGGGTCTCCAAGTTGGGTCAAACTTGCTGAGAAGATGAGAGATGGGATGCTCCAGCTCATGAACGGCAGAGAGCAGCAACAATAACACAGCTGCACAACTCTGCCACAGCTGGCCTTTCCTCAGGCAGGTCCCATCCCATGGCATCTAGGTCTGTGCCCACCTCACTGGAGGGCCTGGAGTCCCGCTCTGGAGCACATGCTCATCAAAAAGCACATAATTGTCGGGGAGCTGGCTGGCTCAGGCAGAGACCCTGACCTGCAGGTTCCCTTATCAGCAGGAAGGGCTCATTAGGGATCGGACCAGAGTTTCCTGCTCAGGACCGAACCCTTTGTGAAGGGACTGCTGCCATGGAGAACCCACTTCCTAAGAGTCAAAGGAAGCAAAATATTTTCCTTGGGCCTCTGAGACAGAGTTGCTATGGGATGGATGTCAACAAAATTAAGTTGCACTTATGGAGCTGGGCAGTGCTCACCATGCACGGGCTGTTACTGCAGGATAAAGGTACCCCAAGCAGCATCACCGCCTGCCCCCAGAGCCAGGGACAATTCAGAGCAGCATAAGGCCCCTCTGTACCAGTGTAACTGCAGCTGCCCTCCAGGCTGTACTGGCAGAACTATTTTAGCAAAAACAAAATCTCGCACCCTCCTAATCAGTATGACATTGTGCGGAGCCTGGGGCTCACTCTGGCTCCTCTCCAGCCCGGAGCACAGACAGAGACTGTTTCAGCAGCAGGCTCTCCTGCTTGCAGCAAGCCAGCCAATTACATTACAATATCTGTGTATGGAGCTCCACGGGAGCTTAATTGAAAGAGCTGTAGCATTCAAATGACTTCTGATACTATGAAGACGTTAACGACTCCAGCCCAGCACTAACCAGCCCTGTCTGATGCTCGGCTGACGGGCAAGGACCTGTAACTCAGGGCTTGGTCTACAGCCAAAGCTACACCCCTGCTAGCACACACAGCACTGCAGCTGCAGCCAAGTGCTGATGGCATTACCCCTTCCCAGCTGGAAGCTGCAGTCACTCCTCAGGTGAGCTCTCCTCCACCCAGGGCATCCACACAACACAAACCAGACCTGTCTCTGCCACTGAAGGACTGCATACATGCACCAGAACTCCTCAAAGTGTTCCCACATGAACCAGCTTGAATCTGCAAGGCACTGCTTGCATTAATTAATTTTTTTGAAAAATACCATGCATGCTCTTCACACATATTTTATGTTACTCTGAAGTTCTGTAAATGTTTAGGGATAATAAATGTGTCAGTTTCAGGTGGATTTTGCTACACTGGCACAGAACCAGTGTACCTGCCCCACTCCGAGGTGGTGGACTAGATTTAATTTGGTATCTTAGTGCTGCCACCGAGAGTGGCAAGAAACTCCTTTTATAAAGCTCTGACTGTCCACACTATGTATATGTATGTGGGGGAAGGTGTTCTGCTTCTCCCATTTTCATTTCTGAACCAACGCACAGAGATCAGCAGAAACGCACACATACACGTTGCCAGTGAGCTTACACCCCTGCGTGGCTGTGAGGCGTCTCACGCCCCAACAGCAGGTAAGAGCAAAAAATTAAAGTGAGAAGGTATGATGCATTTGGTACCCAGGTCCAACAGGTTGATGACCTCAAAGCTGCCAGAAGCTACTGCAGGCCAGTGTCTGGCATACAGCACATTTGCTGGGCTACAACCATGGGTCACACACTGGAGCATTTTAGAGTAACACCCTGTATTACGCCCATATTTAGCCATGAAAATAAGTGTGACTTGACTTTCAAACACTTGCAGCTCTCACTGACTTCACTGGGTTCAGTTGAGACATTTCAAACAAAACAATAATGACCACAGCTCTGGGCTGGGATCAAGCACAGACCATTTTTATCTTAAAAGGCATTTGTTTGAGAACATTCAGAGCTGCTAGAACCAACAGCACTGAAGCTATTTCACCGTGCAACCTTAAGATGTGGACAGCTTTGTCTGCAAAATGACATGGACTAATTGGTGACCAATCCTTAAAAAAAAGAACAGTTAGAAAAAAATTGCTGGCAAACAGAGGAGAAATTCTTCCTCTCTTCAGAGTCTCACTCCTTCCTCCTTTGTCTAACAGCAGATCTTTTGTTCAAGATTTCAGCTGCAAGCAGCCCCGAGGTACGTGGGGAATGTCTTGGTTATGACAGACTGGTGCGCAGACTTGGTTTTAATCAGCAGAGAAACTGCTCCAAATCAGGCCTGAGAAGTCCTGCTAATGGAATTGTTCCAGTGCTAAAGGGATTTCAAAGTGAATGAGTGCGGATGGTGGAGCAGCTGGTGCAACTCCCAGGTTGCTCTTTACAGCGCAACGTGCCGTGCAAGGAGGATCTAACACCCCAAACACCCTACCCTTGAAACAACAACCACCAGTGGCCCCCCCAGCAACGCAGAGTCCCTGGCTGTGTCTCTGTGACTCACAGACAGCCCTGGTGTTTAGTCCTGGTTAGTTTCCCACTGTATCAGATCAATGCCAGGTTTTGATCAAAATGAGAGAAAGGCAGGACAGAAGCAGGAAGGGACCCCCCCTACTCACCCAGCAATTAATCTGACAGCTTTAAGAATAGGTCTGATGAAAACAAATACACCACCTTCCACTGGCCAATGTTCACAAAGCTCAGCAGCCTAGGAGAGGGGAAAGTTCCCAGGAAATTAAGTGAGGCTAAAGGAGAGTCAGGGCTCTGTAGTACAAATGCATCACTACAACAAGCGACAAGCCCAGTGGAGTGGTTGCTTTGCAGTGCTGTGCAAGTTAATCAATAGAATGAATATATTATCAACCAGTGGAAAGCCTGGCCTGGCAGCACATGGGACTATGGGGGACAATAAACGTTTGGGCACTGCTACAAGCAATCATAAAACAAAAATGAGGGTTTGATCACATTTAATTGCTTTGGGAAAGCTAATATCACTGGGGGATCCATCACAATTATCATTCCCTGTTCCAGCCCAGATTAAAAGCTGGCCCAATGATCCAGATCAAAGAGTGTATTTCGGGGGTTAAGGAAAGGAGGGAAATACCCTAAAAACTTTAAAGATGTTTCCCATACAAAACATGAAGTCCAACCCACGAGAAAATAGGCAGTAAAAAGTCAACTGATGAAAGACTGTGCTTTTCTTCTCAGCAACAACTTTCTAATGCTGCAGAAAAACCTCAGTAACAAAACAGAGGCGACAGCACAGAGAGCCCAAAATGTATGTAAGAGGAGAAACTAAGATTATCTTGTTTTTTTTTCAGGGCTTGACTGAAGTGTTTTAAATGCCTGAGGTTGGCAAGGCCACCCCACAGTGCCTTTCAGCTTTGGCAGCAGACACTCAGAAGAGCTGCTCTTCCTCTTCCCAGGGACCCACCTCACTGGAAATAGATTTCAAGTCTCCAGAGGAAGAAAATGGAAACAGCTGACTTCTCCCAGCCACAAGCTCAGTTGTCACCTTCCAGCTGGAGGCAAGCAGAGGGATAAGCCAAGGCTTCCCTTCCGCCCACACCAAGTGGGAGGCTCCCGAATAGATTTCACTGCTAACATCCACCTACCAAAATCTGCTCAGAAAGTCAAAGCTCTCATTGAATGTGGGGACTGAAACCTGTCAAGGCTCCCACTACCTCCAGCAGCCTCATGCAGAGGGTGGGGTGGCAGGGGAGGGACAGGGTTTCATGACACATGGTCTCTGGAATTCGCTGGTGAGTGTCTCACAGCCTCTGCTTGGTACAATGCCAGAGCTGTATCTCAAATCCTGTGTGACCTACCAGCTGCTGAGGGCAAAACAGCACAGCACACATCACTCAGAGAGGTGAGGATCAGTGAGCTGCTGATGAATGAACAGACAAATGCTTCACAAAACTCACTCCATACTCTTGGTTGGATGGAGCAGGTTCAGCTCCCTGTCTCTCCTACACAGCCTGCATGACCCCAGAAAGGCCATTTAGTCCCCTTGTAGCAAGACTTTTGTCTCAGGAGGCAGAGAACTATGCAGCAGCGCTGAGCAAGGCAGGCAGGCTGCCAGCTGAGGATTCAAACTCCTTCAGGGAACTCTAACAGTTACGCAGTAAACGCATCAACCATGGGAACAGCTTCCCAAAGGATGTGGTGGATCCCAGATTGTAACTCTCTCCATTGTTAGTGGATGCCTCTTTCAGAAATGCAGGCTGTAGTTCAACCACAGATGCTCACAGGGAGCTCTCAGGAAAACTCCACAACCCCCAGAGACCAGGGCACCCGAGCAGCCACTTCGGACCCTCAAGCAACAAACCTATGAAATTCCTGCCCTTTGCACTGTACCATGGCAATTCAAGACTTTTCTTGCCAATGCTCTTTTTCCATGTCTCTGTACAACCTAGTTTTCAGCTTTTTCTGTGATCTGCTCCAGGACAGCTAAACTCCCTTTGACCCAGCCCATTGAGCAATCCTCTAAACCTTGTCACCCCCTCTAGCTAGTTTTGTTTCCTTGTTTTTTTATTTACAAATCAGATCTCCTAGTGAAAGTTTCTCTGTCTCTACAAAACTCCCGCAGAAGGACTAGTGAAAGCCTTCACAGCATGCAGTACCCAATGACCCACACGGCTGCAGTCAGGTCCTTCACCATCCTGTCTACTCTCGGTTCCTGGAGAGCATTCCTGGGCGAGAGAGAGAAGAGACTGAGTCTCACTCATAGCATAATTCTTCATTTTCTTTAACTTCACCTGTGACAACTGCATCAAGGGTCAAGGCTGTCATACTCTGCCTGGGAGCTGCCTTGGGATACCCTGACACAGGCATTGCAGTGTGCTCACTTATGCTAAGCACCCAGTGATGTCTGTATTCTGAGTCCTCTCCTGTCAAACCAGATGCCTCAAGCTGCTCAAAACATTTGGTGATTTCCAGTAGAGAATCTACTTGTGAACAATTCTGATGCATTTTGGAGGCTACTGTTAGCAAAGAAGGGGAAAAATACATTCAAAGGGAGAAGAGAGGTAGATGGTTTGATCTCTCCTGACTTCAAACCACACTACAGGGCTCTCCAGGACCAGGCTCTGCAAATAGCCAGGTACAAGGAGGTCATGCTGAACATCCCAGGAGACCAGCAAGCAGCAGGAAACTTTCTGCATGAACAAAAAAAATTCCCTTATCTGCCTCAATCACAGTAGTATTTGGACAAAGTGTTCTTGCTCATATCTGGACTGTAATCTGGTGTTTCAGCAGGGCTGCTCTCGGGTCTCCAGCAATACTCAGCTGACCTACACATATATTTTGGTGAAAAGCATTATTGTATCATATATAAAGTTCCTCCTTTTCTTATCTCTTGGCTTTCTAGTTCTCTTCAGGGTTTATAATCAGGGATTTGAGGAATTTATTTATGCCCAATAAAAAGTCACAGCCTTCTCCACAGTATCTGCTGCAGCACTTCTCCTTGTGAGACTTTTCCTTCCATTCACCAACCTAAACCATCTCCGTGAGCCTAAAGGTCCAAGCAAGGTAAAGCCTGCCAAGGGAAGAAACTCTCCCATTATTCTCATCCAAGAAAGTGGCACAAAGGAAAAAAGACCAGAAGGGATGGCTCACATCCCTGGGTCATGGCAGAGAACTGGAAAAGGCTCATCTCCAGGAGGACGGAGTGCCAGCACTTCTTTTTTTAACTTAGCCAGCAGCTGCAGAATTTAAGCTTTATTAAAAGCCTATTTTGCTTTTGCTGCTGCAAAGGAAACTGACTCCCTTCTCTCCCCTCCCAAATAAAAGGCCAAAGTCTGCAGACAGACATCCTGTAATGTCACCTTAGAAAGAGGTGGCAACTTGACTCATCTCATTGGAACACGCACAGAGCAGCTTTTCCTCAGGTTACAACAGAAATACACCGCTCCCATGGCTGACCCTTGCTTTGAGGTTTTGTTATGAGCAGTCCAACTACTCTGATTACAAGTGCCTGGAGTAAGAAAGGAAGAGATAGGCAGGAAAAACAGGCGGGCTAGATTTTGAGGCTCCACTCATTTCAGAGTCTCCCACTTGGCAGCACTGCTGCATGCAGAAGCCCTCTCTCCTATGGACATGCTGTGTGGCAGGTCAGAGAGACCCTATTTAAACAGCCTTCCTACAATACATTTCAGTGTAACACAAACAAGAAGTTGCTTTTTTTTGGTCAGGTCAGAACAACAAGAGGTGGAGACCACTGAATTAGATACAATTAACTAAATATTGTTCTCCAATGGCAATTCTAAACCTAACGCAATTTATAGACTAATCTGCTGGATCAGTAATTTAGGCTATTTGATGACTAGCATTTAGAAGTGCACATTTCTGGGAAGGCTGAAAATGTGCTTGTCATTAAAAAAATTATTGTGGGGTCTCCAGTGGATTGTTTGTCAGAGGCAGGTGTTCGGTGTTAAACACTTTTTCCCTCCTCTTCCCACATCCAGGTTTAATATCAGCAAAGAAATACTAATTGCTCCTGCAGCATTTACTCCAAAACAGCAGAGAAGTGTGAATCTTGTCCCCCTACCCATTTCTAGCCTGTTGCCACACAATAGTAAGGCTTAGGATGATGTATATCAACCAGCTGGGGTGGGGAGAAATGGGATTGGAAAGCATCCAAATAATCCATGCCCTCCCCACGCCCTGGGGAGAGTACCCCACGCGTGCCATGACAAGGAACATTCCTCCGCTGCATCTGTGCTTGTGGAGGAGGATGGTGCCAGTGGCTGGCCCAGCTGAACAAAACAGAGATTTGAAAAGGAAAAGAGCCAGTCTGCCTCTTTGCAGCTAGCTCCTCCTTTTGCCCAGCCCTTTCTGACTCTGACCCCAGGCTGCTGCTATCTTTCAGGCCTGGGTTGGGATTCCCTCTGGACTGTTAGCAGAGCTCTTTAAAACGGCAGTGGTAACCCTCACTAAGCAATGGGACTCACCATTCCTCCTCAAACACTGGGTGCATGGGCTCCAAAATCTTTTCAGAGCCTGCAGCGTCTGTAAAGCAGGCAGCGAGTGTTGCTTTAGCTGGCTCTCAGCGTGGCCCATTTCATAACACAAAAGGAAGTTTGAATCCCTCAGGGCTCAGATTTTTTCCAAACTGGGTAAACACATGCAAACACAATTTGCATGCACAGCAAATGGGACAAAGGCTCTGTGGCCAGGTAGGTGTCTAACTGGTGGTCTGGGCATGTGGTAACGTGTACAGTCCTAGAAATCTTGAGCTAAAAGAGACTTATCTCTAGATTGACTCTGTGTTGCTTCCAAGTCTTGCTTTGAGATTAAAAAGCAGCCTTTGTTGTTTGGAATATTACCATTTCATAAAAAAATCCCCACCCCTCCTTGGCCCCCCACCCCAAAGGTTTGGTTTATAACCCAAAACACTGGCACCTTAATAGCAAAAGGTCAAAGCACTCCAGTCATTAGGCAGATTATATTTAAGAGCCCTATGTGCAGCTGATCAGAGGCTTATTCCTTAAAGGATTGAAACAGCAAGCCAGTGCACCTCAGCAAGCAATTTTGTTTAACAGTCAATTAGCAGAGACGTGCTCTTCTGAGCTAAAGATCACTGCAGACAAAAAAAAAATGCACCACCAACAGCTTTCCTCCACTTCTGCTATTAAATCAAGCCAGATGATCTGCTCTTTCTTTAACTGGCAAGACAGGATTGCACCTAAAAGTCGCCCAGCAGTTTTATCCCAACCAGGACAGTAATATTCTTGATAATAAACAATTTTTTTAGACTGGAGGAGGGCTAGATAGACTCAGAAGCCAAAAGAAAAACCCCAACTATTTCAATACAAAGTCTTGTCTCTGAGCGTGTAATTAAACCAGGGCAAGATAGAATCCTCCAGCAGTGACTCCCATCGTGGCTCCAAATACCTAAACCCCACATGCACTGCCATACATCTGGGAGGTGGAAAGAGCTAACTGAAGGCAGATTTGCATAGTGTTGATGTATTAGTACTCGCCAAATAACAGCGAGGGCAGGCCACCTACATCCAGCCACATGTTGGTAACAAGCAGTACTGTGAACCAGAGCACACACCCAAATTTCACAGGCACACGGGCATCAGTGTAACCAAGAGCACATGGGAGCTCTTCTCTAGAGCTGCCAAACCCAGTGCTCAAAAGCCGTGAGTTGGCCTCCACATCCCCTCCAGTTGACGTTAGTTTAAAAGCCAGGCATTGCAGAAAAGGAAGAAAATCAGAAACAGCATTAATTTGCCTTCTAGTTTCCTACCCTAGGTTAAGCCAGCCAGAGTGGATGTCCTTTCTTTCCAGCCATTAGAAGCAGAAACTTTCTTTTCCTTCCTCCAAAGCTGAAGTTCTTACCTGATTGCTTTCCCCAGGACTTGAGCATTAGAAGGAAAACTTGCCAAGTATTTGAAGACTTGGCAGTTCATTCAAAGCTGGCATTGCCCCCCCCCCCAGTCAATCAAATGTGACACTGCCTGACTCAATTTGCAACATGAGGCTTGAGCGTGTTGGTTGAGAATAGAGCAGAGCTGTTGTCCACAACTGAGCCTGGAGAGCCTGATGGAAAGGTTTATACCACCAAATCAGTGCTTTTTACAGTGTCTCCTTTTTAAGAGTTTCAGCAGGAAGACTAAAGTGTTAAACTGCCCATGGACTCTGAATGACCACGTGAATGACCTCCTAAAATCCCCTGTGCTGGAGGAGGTGTAGTGCAATGTTACGCTGCAGAAGAACAGGGTTACTAGTGCAATTCTCCAAGAAGCAGCAAAAGCAGGGTATGAAACTGGCCCATGGGCATTGACAGAACAGAAGCCACAGAGGTTTCAGAAAAACGCTCCAGCGACACAACGTGAACGACTCACGGACACAGCAGAGAGGCAAGAGGAAAGGGTCTGAATGTCAAATTAAGGTTCCTGCTCGCTTGTGGATTATCACATACACTTCTGCAGACTGACACCTACCCTGGGGACTCTGATTTACTCTCCTACATTGAAGAACTGGGAGAACACAAAGATGCCCAAAGCTCGATAGCCAGTCTGGTGACCATGCGCAAAGAGAAAGTGAAGCTTATTTTCTGCTCTTATCATTGCCATGTTGACTCTGCATAGAGGGAACAAAAGCAAAGCAAGACTGCCTGAATGCCCTTTTTCAGCAGCAGAGTTAAACAAGGCCAATTCTGAATAGAAAAAGACTGTGGAGTGAAGCTGCCACTAGAGACGATCATTTTTCACAGTGTACCCTCGCCTGAATGCGGAACAAGAAGAATAAATTCTAACGGAAGAAAAACTGACAGCTTTTGCCATTTAAATATATGCCTAAAGGCACCACTTAGAAGCAGGATTCTTAGGCTATGAACAAAAAAACCCTTCAGTTTTCTTCTCCCTCATAGCAAAATCCTACAGGAACATTTCCCCCAGGCGGGGTGATGCTTACCTGAGCAGACCCTGCTGTGCTCAGCTCCACAGAGAACAGAGCAGATGGGAATGTCTGCACTGGTACAGTCCCAAGTAGATACTTCAGAAGGTAAATGTTTATTTTGTGTCTTTCCTCTGCTTTGAGTTGAGGCAGAATTTCCCTGCTGGCTTCCTGACCCTGCACATTTGATTGAGATAAAGGTGTGAAGCACCAAGCACTTCTTTCAAATTCAAGGAGCAGCAAGGGACTGCTGGAGCAGAAACACATGAGCAGAGGGACCAAAATTACAGGCGATACTGGTTTATACCAGGAAAGGTGAATTGAAGGTATTAACTCTCAGGGTTAAGGCACTGCAAGGAATGATGCTACACTTCAGAAGAGGACACACAACCCCTCAGCCCTCTATAGGTGTGAGTGAGTTGCCCTGCAACCTGGGGGAGAGAAGAACAGTAGGCAGAGATGAAGTCACACAGCAAACTCAAAGGCAGAGCTAAGGAGAGCCAAGGTGTACTGGCTCCTAGCTATGCTTGGCTACCAGGATCACTTCCTCTTCACCTTGCCTGTTTTTCCTCTGGACTGTGCATTACCTGCGTGTGCAGCTTGGCTGAGAAAGCCTGGCTGTGCCATGGAACTGCTGGTAACTCAGCTGCGTGTCTAATCCAGATCAGGGATTTTCATTGCTGTGCCTTGATTCCTTTGCTTTTTTAGCTTATCCAGTTGTAACAGCCTCGGGGCCTGAAGGCAAGATCAGACAAATAACAAAGGGCACTTTTAGCTGCAGGGTTTCCCCAAGACCTTCACCCTGCATGAAGTGGCAGCACCCAGAGCCACATGGAAAAGCCAAGCTGGTTTGTTGCACGCCAACAGTGGGATGCACAGATTCATTTTGCTGTCCCAAAGCAGTGTTGTGCCTGGGCTGCTTGGCACCTCTGCTACCCTCCAGACACACTGCCTTTGCTTGTGCTGAAGCTTCCCATCTCCTCCTCATCCACATCATGTTCCTCTGGTGATACAGAGCGCTGGGTCTGCTGTGCTCAGCTCTCCCCTACATCTCCACATCTATGGATCACAAAGTCAGAGCTTTCTACGTCCAGCTAAGCTACTAACAAACCCAAGACATCGGTTAAGTCTGTTACATCACACACAACCCACTCACTATCAAATCCTGTTGAAGCAACTTCATCACCAGTTTCAACCTGGTGAGGTAAAGACGAGCAAGAGGACTTTAACCATTGTTTCAGGCTGCTCCAGAGAAGGTGTATGGGAACTATTCACACGCCTCTCCTGAGCACATGCTGGTGCAAACACAGTCTGTACACGACTCATTTCTAAGATCATGCAGCTACAGCAAGAGAAGCATCTTTGTTCCTGCCACATGTGTCTGCCTTAGAGGGGACCTGAAAGCTGCTGGCTTTGTTTGACGCTGGCATCCATGCCTTTCACCCACCTTCACACAGTTTTAAATATAGACAGCTGGAAGATCTTCTCCAAATTCTTTTCCCTGGTTCTTTCTCTTAGTTTAGGACAAAGTTAATCTGGTCCTCTCTGATATTGCCAGATATTTTTAGGCAGAGTTCAAGGGTGACTATTTTTTTGATTGAAGGGCTAGAGCACCACAAGGCTAATGAAGAGGTCCTTTTCCCAAAAAGTGTTTGACAGTCAGTGAAGACAGCAAAAGGAATCTTTCAGTGCTTCTCGCATTACATCCTCCCCTTTGCTGTTCACGTTTAAAGCCTGCAAAGCCCCATGTATTTAATTCCCTGTACATTGCTTACTCTCCTGCATTGCAAGCAAGGCTATGTCATGAGAACTCCAGCACAGCACATCCTTACCCATCAATTTTGGGAAATGGGGCTGGGCTGTGGTAAGCAGCAGACCAAGAGGAACATTGTTTTATTCCCTGTAGAATCTCCACATGCTTCCCTACCCCCACACGATTCGGAGGAAGCAGCAGGGAAAAGAGGAGCATGTTAGACACTTCAGTCTTTGGTCTTTTTCATATCTGCAAGTACAAGTTTCTTATTAAGAGATAAAGAAAAACCCTTTCATCCTCTACACCCCAACCTAATCTTTAAATACCTAGTGAAATATAAGTAATTGAGAGATGCCTTTAGCAGCTATGGGCTCAGTCATCCCTTTCATGTACGTAGACAGAAGCTGACTAGGACTAAGGGTTGCTTAACTTAAAACTGACATAGTGTGATCGCTGTGCATGGCAATGAATATTAAAAGCAATGACAAGATTGACATTATCTAGCTGCACTGTAGCTTCTATTTTTTTTTTCCACTTAAATTCTCCATTCCTCAGTTCTTACTGCAAGGATCTGAGTCAGGAAAATACAGCTCAGGCTGATAACTTCCAGAAGTGTCTGCTAAAGCCCAACTTGTAGGGTGCCAAACTTAAGACACTTAAAAGGGCTCAGCTTACAAAGCAACACAATCTCCTGAAAACAAACATGAAAGAAAACACTCCTTGTGTGTCATGTGCTGTGCACACATTCAAGGTTTCAAAGAGGTACCCCTTGATTTTTTTCCTAGATGTAGGGCAATGTTGCTAAACCCTTCTTCACCTTCACAGCCCGTTCTGTTCTCTGAGAAGTGACTGCAGAGAGGCAGTAATGAACTGGAGCTCTCCCACATGCTCCAGGGACCACGATAACTACAGTTTCTGCTCCCAGTGATGACAGATGTTTCCTGAATGTGTAGAATTCATTTTTTGCCCTAAAGAAATGTCTTAAAAGCTGCTAAGTGGCATTAACTGAATGAGTGGTGGTTAAACAAGGGCATAAGATAGAACACGCAAGTTGCCAAAATGCTTTCTCTCTTTAAATAAGAGAAAGCACCAGTGCTTGCACAGACTTGCTCCAATGCTCAAATTCTCACCACGAATATGTACTTTATTTCTAGCTCCAGCTCTTTCAGTCACTGCTTACAGCTGCTTCTTAGTGGGCTGGATTAAAGAGCACGTCCTTCAACTGAGAATTACATCCTTGTGCTGAAAACTACAGGCTAAGGTGAAGTCATGATTCTTTCTTATTCCAAAAGTTGTACCTCATCTCTCCTGTTAATCAGAAGCACCATGTGACCCAACAACACGTGTTGTATTTAGTAGTGGAGGTGGGAGCTGTTTCCAAGTAACATGGCTAAAAGCTTGGGCTGCCCAAGGTCACAGAGGATATCTCTGCTGTGAAGTATACTCAGGTACTTCTGCAGCTGCTGCCCTGAAGTCCATGGAGAGCATAAAAAGCCTCTCAGGGGATCCCCTCGTATGTTAAACATGGGCCAGCTGGTTTCTCTGCAGCTGCAGAACAAATCTAAGCACAGCTCTGCCGTGGGCTGACAGCCCCACCTATCCTGCAGCAAGGATGAAGGCTGCAACACACTGCTTGAGTCTCCACACCAGAGGTGTTCTCCTCCAGCACTCCCAAGGTTTCTTCTCTCCACTGTTCTTACCCCGCAGTGATCCACAAGCGTTGCTGCCAGGCTTAGTCCCACGCTGCCATCAAGCCTCAGCGCTGTTCCAGACTCACCTATTCAGGTTGCCTCACGGCACCCATTTAATCATTACAACTCCAGAGTGACAGAGACCCAACTCTTGCTACATCTTTCCCCTCTCTCTGTCCTTCAAAGAAAAGAGACATTTGCTATCAGTCACCTAAGAACAGTGTTTTCATCAGCTAATGTTCTCCTTGAGCATCTTGTCATCATAGTTTGTGCTCTTAAATCTTTTTGAAGTTACAAGATCTTACTGAAAGATGATGGTCAAGTGCTGACACAGCAAAATCAAGCTCGGCCTGGCCACTTTTTAAGTAGTTTTATTGTACATGGAAAAAGGTACAAAAGGCCTGCACTGGGCATAAACAAGCTGACTGTACATAATGGACATTGTTAGGTGTCTGAATAGGTCACTGACTCAAAGGAAAGTTCAGCTCCACAATGCAGGTCTTGAGCTCTGAATACAAGTAGAAAGCATCCCTGTGCACTCACACCCCATGCATTCAGCGCAGCTGGATCTTTTTGTATTTCTCACTGTCCATTTCCTCCTGAATTTCCCTAGTTTCCTTCCATTCGTATTATGAGCCTTTGTTCTTTCTCTGCCCTCTTCCTCCTTCTATTTTGAAGTGTACAGATGGAGTCTAAGGGTGGGGAAACAAGCCGAGTCCCAGCACGTTAGAAAAATAACATTTGCAGCTTAGTAAAAATAGGATAAACTCATTCTAGCACTAGTCACTCTAGGAAGAGTGACCCGTCTTGCAACAGGGAGGACCCTGCCAAAGTGCAGCTACAAAGAATTTTGTATGTTAAGAAGTTAAAAATAGTGCTCTCCATGGAATTAATTTCATCCTAGTTAGTTGTTCCGTCCTTGTAAGCAAGGCTTTGCACCAGGACTCTCATTGTCCATCATGTGAACGGACATGTAATGATAGGACATGGGACAATGGCTCCAAATTGAGAAAAAGGAGGTTTAGGTTAGATAACAGAAAGAAATCCTTCACTGTGAGGGTGGCAAGGTGCTAGCACAGCATGCCTGGAGAAGCTGTGGATATCCCATTCCTGAGGTGTTCAAGGCCAGGTTTGATGGAGCTTGGAGCAACCCCATGGCAGGGGAGTTGGACTAGATGATCCTTTCCAATTCTGGGATTCTACAAATATTCTTCTTCCCATCAACACGTCTGGAAGTACCACAAGCATTTCTGCAGTAGAGTTGTCCCAACTTTGAACATGGCCTAACTGAGCCATCCTACGCAGCCAGTCTGAGCATCCATACAGTCTTCCAGCACAGAAGGAAGGTATTTGCGCACTGACAGCCTAGACTTGGGTCTGATGCTGACAAGCTTCTCCTTTGGTCTGAGACAAGTCACAGCTTGCCTACTAACAAGATGAATTCTGTAAGAGGCACCTGCTGTGAAAAACAAACCCAGGAGCTGGGTCACCGAAGCACCCTGACACTGGGGAAGCCCAGCCATGAACAGCACAAGCTGAGAGAAGTACTCGCCTCTAAGGACAGAATCAGGGAAGTGCTGAAAACACCTATGGAAGTTGTCTAGTTGTTATCAGCCTCACTTTGCTCCAGCTTCCACAACCAGGAGTGTCCCATTGAGATTCAGGACACCTTGTGATTGTAGGGTTGCTCTGGGACCAGGGTAAGTCCTGCCCCAACAGAGCAGTGGTCAGCCCTCCCGCTCACATCACAGACAAGCTTCATATCATGCAAGCTTTCTACAGCCTTTCCTTCCAAATATTCAAAGACAACCTGCATACATTATAAACAGCATAAGGACTTCTGCAGCACTTGAGACTACCAGAGCTGTCAGGTCTTTCAGTGATAATAATCACCTGTCAAAAATGCAGATCATACTAGAGAAGAAACAAGGGTTAAAAGGAAAAGTGTGAATAAGTACCTGGAGCTGTAGCCAAGGCAATCAAGAGATTGAATTCAGCTGCTTTGGTAAGTATCTTTTAATGCAACACCTTCCTCCTATAGTGCAGAGGCCTCAGAGTGACTCCACAATAGTTTTGTGCCTGCGGCTTTAAATTTGCTAATAAATAGCCTATGCACTCATGCACACAATGGATGTGGTGGAGAAAGAAAAGAGAACGAATTCAGATTACAAGAACAGCATTTGTCACTTGCTTTACTTGATGTGAGAGGCAGTTTCCAGGCTCTTGGACTCAAGAAGAGTATTTTCTGTTCCACTCCTGATGTGCCTGGCTGTCTTCTGCCAAAACCTGTTTTAAATCCATTAGTGAAACTAGGCCGAGCCTGCATAAGTTCTTAACACCCCAGTGGAAAAAGGGGACTTGAGCATATTTCTGGGAACAACAGACACCCACAGCTCCCACCACTGTCATGCAAAGCACTGCTCTCTGGCCAGCTTTCTCCTCAAAAACCACTTGCTCCCTGGAATATCACCCCAAGTTGTCACTGATTGTTTTATGGAGAACACAGGAACTTGACATAGCAGTAACTCACTAGTGGCTCTTCCTGCACTGCTGCCGTGCCTGCATCCAGGTTCACATGCACTGGGAGATCACAGTCAGACACAGGGGTCAGGTCCTGACACCCATCTGCTCCCAGGTCACGAACAGATCTGCTTCAGGTAGTAAGGATAATGGGAATGGTAAGGAAAGCTTTTTATTCCTGTATTGCCCTGTGCCTGCTCTAAAGGAACCCACTCAGCACCACATCCGTGCCCCCTCTCCTCAAGAGAGAGCAGTGACACATCCCTACAATTCCCGGCAGTGTGGAAGAACTGGGGAGATGCTCCCAGCAGGAACTAGGTTTGACAGCTTCTGAACCAATCCTGCTTCAGAAATTGAAACTGCCCAGCAGAAAGCTGATGGGTGGCTCTTTATAGATCCAAGCACAACCTGCAGAAATCCCACAGGGGAGTGAAAGACCTGATCTACAGGACCACAGGTGGGCCTGAACCTGTAAAGACAACCCATGTACTGACATTTTCATTGTAAGGCCCGCCTGTTCACTTCCATACAGCAGGTCCCACGTCAGTTTGCATGAGCTGAAATCCTTTAAGGATAGGGGTGACTGTTGCTAGTTACATGGGCTGTGCCTAGGACAGAGCCCTTCTCCAGAGATCCAGAAAGGAGATGTCAAATGCTTCTTACAGAAAGATCAGAATTATTCCAGCATATGAAAAGAAAACCCTCTTCCCCAGATTGTTAAGGCACTAGTAAACTAGATTTTTTAAAAAATACATTCTCTAAAAAACTAAGTTAAAGGACACAGCAACAGCTAATAAAATGGGCAGCAGTATTTTTTGGCAGAAGTATTTTAAGGCTAACCTCCTGTTCTATGAACAGTGGCAGCCTAAATGGGAAGGATCGCTGAGTCAGCTTTTGCTTTGCACTTCACAATGTGCTCTATGTTTTCCAGCAGCTCTAATCTACTAGAGAAAGCTGAAGTGGGGGGAAAGGGCAAACATAAGAGCTTTGAAGAAATGTGGAAAGAAATATATGGAATTCAAATCTCTGTTTAATTAAAAAGCTGGAAGAAAATGGTATCACGATGTCATAGGTCTGAGTGAGCTCTGGCTGCAAAGACCATGGGCACCAGCTGTTCCATGTAAGTGTATGTGACTCCAGCAATGCTCTGCTGGGACATGAACTACCTTTTCTTTCAACTCTGTGCAACAAAAGATGCTGCTATCCTAACAGTAACGTTAACACACATACACACAGAGCAGCTTCCAAAACAGGAGATACTCAAAGTCAGCCCTTGTCCAAAGGGCCTGTTTTATGCAGGAACTTGCCTCTACTACTGCCCAAGAGAACACATGTAAGAAAAGAAAGCATCAAATGGACCTTCCTTGGTGCACCTTTCCTGCCTCAAGAAACAATCGTGTTTGGGAAAGGTAAAGTTCTTTACTGAGAATGAAGTTCCTTCACTATTTAAATGTCATCCATGTCTTTCATGACATTGGCTCCAGCACTCAGCTGTTGCAGGGCTGTTTTAGCATGCAATGCTGGCAGTCAGGCTAGTTTCAGCTAAGTGCACTGAAATAGCTCAGCAAAAAGATCCAGTGACCGTAGATGTGAGAGGAATAGTGGGAACACAACAGCCAGTGGCCAGATCATCTGGCTGACACCGCAACAGAGCCTCAGCCTGAAAGAAGTGCCATGCACAGGACCACTCTGCTAACAGTATCTTTTGCAAGTAGCCATGAAAAGCTTTTATGTTTACATAAAGGATTTGGCAGTGAAAAATCACTTCCTCTCATTTACTCGCTCCACATCGAGTGAAACTTCTGTTAAATTAAGAGACTGGCGTTGGCATTCCCTTCCCTGTCCCCTGCAGCCTTTCATCACTGTTTGCTTTTTACATGAAGATAGCTAACCTAAATTTTTATAAGCTTGCTTTTCCTTGACCAACTAAACATGCTGAGGCTCTCAAACTCCACAGAGCAGAGTGTAGGCAATTGGCACACACACTTAACACACAAAAACGTGCTGCCATGTTGCTCTCTGATGCATCCCCTCCTACACAGCTTTACCTTGCCCACAGGAGTCCCAGTTGTGCTGAGGTGTTCTCTGCTACCCTCATCAACAACCATCCCTGTATTTTGAAATTTCTCACAGCAAGGGCTATACCCTACACTGGTACAACCTGCATAAATTAAATAACTGTTGACTACTAATTATGTTGTAGACTACATTTATTACAACCAGTTAACATAAAACCCAGTGCTGAGGCACAGAAAATATCCTTCAGTCAGCTCCCCACCTTCATAGCAGCAAAGGGACTGCAATGCCCAAAGTGTCAGACCTACACTCGCTGCTACACAACCAGCCCACTTGTCTCAAGAGGCACTGCCCAGCAAATCCCACTTTGGAGAGAGCTGATTAGACCAGGCACGGGAAGGCACAAAGCCAGGCTGGATTTGGAAGCAGCACAGCTCATCCTGCACAAAGCTATGCTTTGCTAGTAAACCCTCTGAGAACTGACAGGTATGCTCTGTGGGGAGCCAGCTCAGGGCTCCGTGGGCCTGTTACAGGTTATTCACAAGCCATGATGTGTGATGGGGAAAAGGCACCTGCACACACAGGAATGCCAGCTTGTCTGACTGTTAGCTCCACATGTGGCTCAAAGTTCTAAACAGATTTGAGCGAACGAGAACAAAGTTACTTCACAAAGTTTCTCAGCCCTCAGCGTGCCTTCTGGACAACTGTTCAACTTGACTAGCTGATGAAGAACCACACAGAAGTACTTGGTACTCTCCAAACCAAGGCTCTAGAGATGACGACGACCTAGCCCATCCAACTCACCCTGCCATGAGCATTTTCAAAGAACAGGGTCTTCACCTCTTCCTCCACAGCAATCAATCCATAGGTGCCTAGATTTCTGGGCAGCTGCTTTTTTTTCAGTTACATCACAAATCAAAATAAACAAAAAACTCTGTCAGGGGCCTCTTCCTAAGACTCAGCCTGAATCTTTCCCATTTTCAGCCCCACAGTCTGTGTACCCAAGAGGACCCTGTCCATTATTTCTCCATCTGAAGCATGTTCTCACTTTGCAAAGCCCTTTCTTTTATTTTGCACACCACTGAATTCCCCAAGGCATTCAGCATAATCTCTGAGCTAATGCTTCAAGGCTCCCAGATTGCCACAGCCACAGTCTTGTTACATTGGTATCAATATTTAAAACCAAGAGGCCTCTTCCTCCAACACAATCTGCATTTCCAGGTTTATCACAAATGGTAAAAAATTCATGCATGTACTTTCGGCTCAAAGTGCATATACAAAAACAGATTCACTTATGCATCAGCCAGACAGCTGACATCCATCCTGACATTTATCTCCATGGATGAGGAGGAGAGATGAATCACTCACAGCTATACAGCTCAAGAGTTTGCCCTTGGTCAAGCCAATAAATGACATAAATCAGCCACTGTGCATCCTCAGACTCAGAGACAGGCACCTGGAGAGAACTGGAGAGCAAGAGGGGCAGCAGCAACTTCTTCCAAATTAAAAAGGCATAAAAACAACCATGTCCGAGTGACACCTAAAGCAGAGTTCAAACAATTTGCTGTATTCTAGGAAGTTCTGGCATATTTGTAACCGCTTCAATTTGTTCAACAATTACTCGCCGCAGTTAATTAACCTCAAAGAAAGGGAGGATTCTTTATTTATTGAGGTTTTCAACTCAAAATTAGCTACGATCCTTTACCAGAAAGGCCAAACAAAGGCCACTGTTCTGGCACAGGGCTGGCTGGGGAGAAGCGTGCCATGCAGGAGCTGAGGCAGATGCTGAGGTGCTGTGTTCCAGCACTGCTGCACATGCTGCCCAAAGCTGTACATGCTGCCCAAAGCCGCTGCAGGCTGAGATGTTCATGATGGCTTAGTCTGCCACTGTGGACAAAACGATGCCACTCAAAGCCTTCCTTTTATTTCAATAACAGATCTGACTCCGAATAATCTAGCATGACTCGGGACCCTGTCCTTTTACTGGCTACAAAGTATACAAGCTGATTGTGGTTCCCATCCCAACATAAAAGCAGGGTTTAGGATTCATCCCACTGAACCTCCAGCTACTGAGCTCTTGGGACTTCCAGTGGGATGAGGGGCTCAGATTTTCTTCCAGGAGCCATCTGTCCTATAGAGCAGATAGTGGCAATAAATCTGAATATTGTGAAGGCTTTTTTCCTCCCACGTACTATATCCAGCTGTAAACTACAAAGCCAATCCACCAACAAGTGTACAGGCACCCTCAAAGCTTTCCTCATCACCCTGAGAATGGGATTGCTGGGAAGATGATCCAGCTTGCCTTGCCAAGTCTCTGTTTCAGGCTTGTGCCCTGTAGTAAAGTTACACCCAGCAGGGGCTTGGGTTCTGTTAACTGACAATCAGTGAGACTACAATACAGGAGGTGTGGAAAAGGAAAGAAAAGAACAGCAAATGGGAGAAGACAATTGCAGAGTTTCCTCTGGGAATCCTAGAGAGAGCATTATTTGGGCCTTTCCAGGACCATCCCAGGCTCCCTCAGTTTGTAAGTTTGATACAAGAAATGAATACTGCAATGGCTGATATCCAGCCAATTGCCTTCCCAGCCTTTCACACATCAAACAAAGCAGAAGCTCTGGCACAAAGATGAGCACATGTAGGGAACGTGCCAATTTCTGTCTGAGTTTTAAGCCCCAGGACACTACACTCAAAGTTTTCCACAATCTGTGGCAGAGCCTGCACAGATTTATGTTCTCAGTCCTGTCAATATGACCTCATTGCCTCCTAAAGGAAAAATGTGACCAGAAATTCCATGGCCAAAGACACCACTCATGTATTTGTTTACAGGTGTCTATGGTGCCAATGCAGTCCCTCCCAAGCTCCCCTAGAGGTGCCACTGAGTCACACACTTGTTGAAGACTAGTAGCTAAGGACAAAGCAGCACAAATACCTACTGACCTAGCACAGTGTGAGCAGGGCAGTTTGTGGAAGGAAGGTATAAAAGTTGACCAGAGGATTCCTGTTCCACGCAGAGACAGGAAAACACTCCCTGTAACAGCAGTGCTACCTACTTCCCATCCAGCCCACTTAAACGATGGGGGCAACAGAATTTTTTTCCAGAAGACATTTGTAACAAAGGAAGTAGAAGACAGACAGCTCTGTAGTGTCCTGCAACAGCTACCAACAACCTCCTACTAATATTCACCAATAAACTTTTACTCCCAAAGGCTTTGGAGAAAAGTCAGGATAAAAATTTACCCAGTTTGAGTGCAGATATTCTGCTCTCACAAGGGATTGAAACCCTGCTCTGCAATCACAGCAGTGACCAGCAGAAAGATGCTATGCACCTTGAGCATCCTGTAGGACTAGTAAAGGTGATGTCATACTATACTTTCAAAGGTTTCTTAAGAGTCCTTCTTAAAAACAACGGTCATGAAAAGTGAGGATGAAGACGGCTATCCTGTACAGTCTTCAAAGTCAGTCTAAAGCACATGACCTGTTTTCTGCCAATCTGTCCGCAGAGGCCGTGTAATTCTCAAGAAGTGTTTCTGTTTCCAAAACAAATGCTACACACTCTTCTTTGACTTGGGAAAGTAGAAAAAAATCCCTCCCAATGCAAACAGCCAAACAGTCCTGGCGAGGCTCACAAGTGCACGCGTGTGAGCGAGAAAGGAAACTGAGAGCCCTTCCAGCTTTCCAAAGGCTTGTTGCAAACAGCAGGGAGGGAGAAGGGATTTTACACATTAGGAAACTTGTCCTTAAAGAGGACACAGCACAACAAAAGGCCCTGGGTTGCACTGTCTGTTTAGCACTTCTCTAATACCAAAGGTATCACATTGAGACGGAGCCCCTGCTTGCAGGGTGCATGTTGTAGAACTGTGCTGGCTGCAGCATAGGTCAGTGTGCCGAGAGTTGCACAAACCACTGCTGAACCACCTTCGTGTTTTTCTGGCCTGACTTTGCTGTGCATCATCCAGAGCCTATGACAAAGCCAAGGACATCCCCATGTCCCAGTCTCCAGAGAGTTAGAGGTATCGTATGTACCAGCTGCTTCCTCGGCCGCCCTGCAATGGGAAATCTGCAGGTCACAGATGAAGAGGCAGGCATGCTGCATCCCAGCCACAGCGTAAGGGAACAACACGACCACACTGGAAAATGACTCTTTCAGTGTTCTCCCAAGAAAGTTTAATACTCTCATCTTTCACACACTTACACCTCTGCTGGGTTTTCACAGAGCTTCCCTGTGCAAGCCATACTGGCAGAGATGCAGGAGTCAGGAAGGTTATCCTGCCTCTAGCAGCCAGGAAGGGGGGAAAAGGGGGGTGGGGGGAGACCAAGCGGGCTGAATTCCCACAGGCTTTGCATTATGAAAGCCATGAGCTGCAATCAGCCAGCCTTTGCGGGTTCGCTTTAACCCTCTCCTTGCTGCTAAACAAGCATCTGAACTGCCCTCTGAACAGCCTAAACATACTGGTGACACACAGCACACATACACCTACTCAAGTCTCAAGGCAAAACAGGCAAGCGTCTAAAAAACTGTCATTTGTTTGCTTTCGGTATTTTCCAAAAGGTACAATTTTTCTCTGTGCTTACATTCGTGAGTGCTGCAACCAGCCCTGCTGCCCTCAAGCCTGCAGCTTAAAGGAGGAAAAAAAAAAAATTGTTGCAACCCAACCCTGCACATGGCCAGGACTTGTTACTCCAAGAAATGCCATCATTGTTCTCCAGCTAGGCAGTCCAGCGATGAACAGGCATCACTATTGTCCACTGGAGGCTCACAGCAACAGCACTGAAGTATGAGCTCCCAAAAGGGTATCAAAGCTGCTGCACAAGGTCAGATCAAACCCATATATATCCACTATTATTTGCTGATAATCATAGAATCCTAGAATGGTGTTGGTTGGAAGAGATCTTTAAAAGGATCACCTAGTTCCAACCCTCCTGGCATGGGCAGGGATGCCTTCCACTAGACCAGGTTGCTCCAAGTCTCATCCAGCCTAGCCTTCAACACTTACAGGGATGGGGCAGCCACAGCTCCCCTGAGCAAGCTGTGCCAGGGCCTCATCACCCTTACAGCCGAGAGTCAGTACCAAATGCTATAAGAGAGGGCACAAAATGCATCTTCCCCTGGGATTCCCAGAAAAGAAGAGCCGTCTCCAACTGAAACATCAAATAAATCCATTCCCTCCACTCCTGCCTCAGTGGGTACATGAGCATCTCACACACATCCTTGCACACCCAGAGGGACATCTGCTGCCAACACATTACCAGTTATCTGCCTCTGCAGAGAGTCCCTCCGTACAGCAACTGCCCCAAGGACCGCGTGCTCTCTGAAAAGCACTACAGCAAAGGCTCCGGGGCAAAGACAACTGGGCAGTAACCCAACACATTAGTGAGGCTTTGGAACTCCTTGGAAAGGGAGACAAAGCTTGGCAGACTGGATTAGAGCACCCTAGAGAGCCTGAGACAGACTGGAGCTTGTTTAAGGTGCCCTTTCAGCTCAGATTATGCACCAGTTCACCTGAGGCTCAGGGTTTCAGGCAGGAATAAGTAAAGAGAGTACAAGAAACAGGGGAACTCTGTCACCTCCACACCAGGACAGCAACAGTTGAACTCCAACCATTCTAACCATCCTCATGGCAGGGGAAATCCCCACGGCCTTGGCAGACACTCGCTCAACTTCTCTTGGGCTTTTTCTGGAAGCAAACAACAGAGCAGTGGCAGAGATTGCTGCCAACTGAGGAGGCTGGAGCTCTGAAGAGAGACCAAGCACCCTTCAAGAATTCAGAGTCACACCAACATCTCCTTTGAGGTAGGAAGGGCGAAAGCTGGTGTTTTAGTTGGTAACCAACCCTAACTGCTTGACTTTACATCTTGGTATCAATCCAGCCAGCCTGGCCGTGCCTGTTTTCTACACATAGTCCTGCACAAGGCCGACAACAACAACAGCATCCAGACCAAAGTTCTGGCTAACAAATGTGCTGGAAAATATTAATGTGCTGATTTTCCATGAATGAGGCCACTCGTATGAGATTTTCCATGAATGAAGCCACTACTATGTGAAAAGCCCAGGGCAGGAGGACTGCCTGAGAGCAAAGAGCATTGCTCTGCTCTGACTACCACTCCAGCCTTAGCTAGTTTATATTTTATGAAGAATGATTCAGCTGAACTTGCTCCTTGACATGAGAAAAAGGGAGGAACACGAGTGTGGGAAAGCAGGAGGATATAACACTAGCATCTGGTATGAGGGAGACACTCAAGGGACATGGTGCAGCTCAGTTAATATGCAAGGAAGCACTATAAAAGCAAAATGAAACAGGAGTGGAAACAAGTCTTGGTAAAGACACCCCCAAGGCATGGCACAACTGGGAACAGGAGCTCAGCATTCACCTTCAATTCTAGGCTTTATCCATAAAGCAAGGCTGCCCTTCTCACCTCTCACTCCAATCAGAGCAAGTCCAACATGGGAAGATACAAGGGTTACCCCTTGCAACTTTGCAAGGGGTATGGAATAAAAATACAGCTGGCTTCATTCCCCATTAGCAGTTAATTTCCTCAATCATTTTTACAGAGGGAGAAAGAGAGATGCTCATGATTCAAGAGATGAAAGCAAATGAAAATAAGCCTCATAAAACCTGTATTGCCCTAAGGGAAAACTGCCCCACAACTTTCATTGGGGAATTATCAAAGGCCCCAGACTGGTGGGGGGTTGTTTGTATTTTATAAGCAGATGCTTTGGAGATATAAGTTCTCAAATAGCTGAGATTCCATTCTGCTGAACTTCCAAGGAAACTAGAAAAAGAAACAGCTGATCCCAGTTAGTCTAGCCCATCGAGTTAGTTAGCTTAGCCACATCAAGACAGAGGACTGGAGTAAGGCACAGAGCCGTACAGGCCCTGCTAAACTTCTTTCCAATAAGATGCCACTGCCCCACGGAAAAGCAACCACACGCATGCTAGCACGGCCACAGGAAAGCACAGAATGGAGCTAAAAATCCTCAGTCATTCCTATTGCAAAACAGAGGCGGGGGTAGAAGGCATTGACTCGTTTGGCCTGAGAACAAGAAAGGACTGCTCCTGAGAGACTTGTTTAAAACAAGGATGTTTAGGGCACGTTTTGCTCTGAGTCTGGGAGACTGAGTATGAAACTTCCCACACTCAGAGCTCTGTTTCTTATTGAAAAAGGTTTAACATAAGCTCAACAGCAGGAACTGTTCGAAAAAGAAGTAAAGACCCAAAATGGCTGAGCTCTCTGCTCCCCAGTTAAGCTTCAGAGGTGACTGCAGCCCTGGATAAGCCTGTCTGCAGGAAGCAGTCAGGTCCCCAGCACAGGATCCGATGGCAGTGTGGCCACAGCTTGGAGAGCCTGACTTAGCCGGTTTCTCAGCTGGGCTGTGAAACCCATGCCTGTGCCCTCCCTGTGCCAAACCTGCACTGGCTGGAGACTGGCACCATCAGTGCTGTGGGCTCTGATCTCATGTGACACTGGACGCCTCATTCCACGCTGACTTCAAGAGGGGAGGCAGATGTTCAGAGGGTAAGGTGTTTGGCATGATTTAGAATCAGCAATCAGCATCTTATTTACTATGGCTGATGAAAACCCTTCAACACTGAACCAGAGATCATTTTCCCTAATGACAAACCTGCCCTTCCCCACACATACAAACACCTTTCCACACTCATCCTCACGGGGTAATTTATTTTGGTTCCCCTAGCAAATAAAACCAAGATACTCCAAAAACTCACCCACCCTCGTTATCACACTGACTCAAGGAGTGGATCCCTGTAAACCAGTAGAGAGACACTAACAATGAATAATTAAAATAAAAATAATAACAACAAAGGACCTGAAGAGAAATTATTCACTTGGAACAGCTACTGCCACATTTAATCTTTCACAACCGAAGCATATGAATAGGAAATAAGTAAAACTAGCTCTAGGGCACAGGAATATTGCCCCTAGCTGGTTTATCTTGTTCACAGAAAAATATGTCATGTGCTACTACATCCAGGCGTTTGGCTATGGTGCAAGGGGCTGGATCTCTCCGTCTGGGAGAACAGCACTCTCTGGAGCACAGTAAGGGAAGAGCAGGAGAAACATGAGAAGCCTTGAATTCACTAGAAGAACAGAGCTGTTGAAGTGTTTTAAGTGACTACTGAAAAAAACCCCACCTCTAGCTCCACCAAAGATCTTGATTACTTGCTTTATTTGCATTCTTACTCAGCTTGTACAAGAAAAATGTGCAAGAGTTTTAGCTAAATAACTGTTCACAGTTGATGCTGAGCTGAAATTGGACTGTAAATTTCTGCTTTCTGAAGCAAAAAAGCTCAGGGGATTGCTGTGAATGAAATTGCTCCCTGGAGGCATGTGAGTGCTGCAGCATTTGCTCTGGATCATCTGAGGATTCCAGAAGCTGACACCCTGTGCCTCCTCACCAGTGTCCACTTATGATCTCAAGTAACCAGATTTGGTCATGACAGCAAAGGGATCCAATTAGGTCCAGCCAACTCATACAGAAAGAGCATCTTTTGTAACAAAAAGCTTTGGATGCAAAGTAGCCCCTAGGAAGAGCCAGGCTGGAGAAGAAGGTTAGCTTAGAAATTACAGCTAACAGGTCAGGATGCTGCAAACAGGCTCCAGGTTCTCCCGTGATCCCTATCCTCCCACAAATACTGCTACTATGACTCCTCCTGCACATTTGAAGGTCGGTGAGAAGATACAGACACGTCTTGCTGCTGGAGCCCCTCTAACATTAGCACACAGCAGAGTAAATGACTTCTAAAAGCAAAGGCCTGAAGCTTTTCACACTCTTGAATGGTCAGTCCATGAGAACTGCTCTACTGTAGGCTCAGGGAGGAAGGCATCCATCATGAACAGGTTAGAGTTTATCTGGCTTTCTTTGTTCAGGGCAAGTATGTGTCTCTGGGTCAGAGCTTTCCTACAGTGCCTCTTCCTGCTGGGTCTTGTACTGAGGTCCAAACACTTGCAGACCAGGGGTGGGCAAGCACAACAGCTCCCGAACTCTGTGGGAGCAGTGCCTGCTTGCTTCAAAGGCAAATTGCACCCTGTGTTTATACCAGCCTACAAGGCATGAAAAGGCCTAGGAGGTCACACATCCACCACTGTAATTTCAGGCAGGATCAAACAGTACAGCAACAGCTGGGCTGAGTGAGCAAGTCCACGTTTAATTACAAATGGTTTCGGTAATAAGCAAAGGCAAGAACAAAGCCAGTGAAAAACCTCTCTTTTTCTTCCTGGCTCCTGTACAGGCTGTGTAGAAAGAGCTGCCTAGAGCAGAATCTCAAATATGATCCACCAAGTACATTTTTTTCATTTTCAGGACTGCTACAGCAGCACTGTTCCCTTTGCAATGCTGCTGTGCTTTGACAAGCACTAAGGACCGCCGGGCAGATCGCAGCCACTCCTGCCGAAGGGCTCCGGTCGGGGCAGGGCTTTCTCAGCCTGCAGCTCAACCCCCTGTTGTGTCTCACAAGTACATGCATACAGTCATTTTGCAATAAGCCTCTTGGAGGATTTCATTTGCTTTAACAGCCTTTGAATATGAAATGCTGGTTGCAAAATGGGATTACTAGTGTAGAGGATGATGGACCAGCTCACAGGTCCTGCCTGGCCCAGGGAGGGGGCAGAAAGCAGCTCTTGGAGCACCAGGAATGCCCACTGAGCTGACTAATCTCTCCACCAGGTCATGCATTTTGTTTACAGCCAGGAGCTACTCTTGCAGCCCCCACAAGGCCCTGGAGCAGTGGTTAAGGATAGGAAACAAGCCCTAATACACAGAGAGGCAAGAAGGCTGAGCTGGGTGGGTGGAGGCCTTTTTTTGAACGTTGGGAGCCTTCCACCCATTTATTTGGACAGCAAATGAGAAGGGATCAGTGGTTCCTCTCATCACATCTGATACCTCTGATGGCATAAGAAAGAGCCTAACATAACCCAAGAACACAACAGAAACAACTGGAACAGAGCATCATAATCCCAAATCCCTCCAACAAACCAACACTCACTGCTCACAGAACAGTGCCTAGCTGGGTGTCATGGGGGACACGATGGGAATGATGAGAAGGCTGGGAAACCATCACTTCCCTGGGAACCAAGGGTTTCTGACCTTTCTAGTAAAGCCTGCTGAGAGAACTGGGTGGGTTGTTTTGTACTCCTGACTTTAATTACAGCCAAGTGTTTAAGTTATTCTCCTCCAACCACCCCCATGTCCCTCATAAGCACAAATCTAGCTTTTTATAGCACATCCGGTATGGATGTTAAACACATTCAGGAAATGCACTTTCAGTCCCAAACATCCCCTCCCCTGGACCAGTTAGGCTACAAGGGTTTGTGACATGGAGACATGAAGCCGGATGTTTGGTTTTGTGACCGTTGCTTTCCTGGATTACTTTTGTCTGTTTAGAGAAGAGAAATTAAATAAATGCAGGGTAGGCTGGCTGCATGCAGAAATAATACATGCTGCTTGCAAGGTGAAGAAAGAAGAGCCAGATGGAGAGGCCACTCTTAGCTGCTCGAATTCCCTGCACACAGGGCAAAGATGTTTTGTTTTTTTTTAAATAGCTGACAAAGCTCGTAGGGGCTGACAATGGCTCACAGCACAGTGGGTGTCTGCAGGCACAGTGAGAATTCCAAAATCACGTTTTTCACTGCCTTGTAGTGATATTGCCCAAGACTGGGGCTGTCCTGTAATGCACAAGGGAGAAATGCACCCTCTCCCTCAAAACTTCTATTTTAAGTAGCCAAAGGGCACTTGCAAAGAACTGTCAAGCGATGCCAGGCTGTCAGTCTCCAGGGACTGCTCTGGCATGTCATTGAAGCTTGTGGCTCTTTGCTCCAGAGCAGCAAGGCCTGGATAATAGCTTGGCTCAAGCCTAAAACCTGACCTTTGTAATTTTCTTAACATAAGGGGCTTGCCTCTGGCTTTAAGGAACACTGCAAGCCCGCTAGTAATTTTCTCACCTGAAAATGCCCCTGGCTGGCTTCCCAGCTGGAAGCATCCTCTTAAGCCCAAAACAAGCATGTTTGCTGGCAGTCTCAGGGATCAGTCTTGGATACTATCCCAAGGTAGAGAACTCCCTGGAGTGCTCTCAGAGCAGAGGGCACACACTATCAAGAATCAAGAATGCTGGGCTATTCCACACATTGATCAAAATACTACTGCTGTAACCTCTGCTGTAGGATCACTGCACAAAGCCAGGATGTGCTGCAGCAGGTTGTGAAAGGGCTGCGCTGCATCAGGGTTTGCTGCTCTGAAGAAAGGCAAGACATACAAGTCCAGGGGATTTCTCCCCTCCCTTCCCCACAGCCAGGTCACCTCATGTACTGGGCAAGCAACCATCAGTAGGACACCACTCATGAGCAAGCTGAACAATGACCTAATTAAGCCGCTTCCAAAATAATCACACTAGACGAAAGTTAAAGGAGCCCTGAACTCATTATGTTTTATATTGATTTTTACTCTATTTTTTTTCCATATTTAATATGGATTCTTCAGTTATCTGCAGCATTAACTCAAACTGGGCTGTGGTTATTACTCCTGAGCTATCCAAGTTCCAGCACAAGCAGCCATGTCCCTTGGTAATAAGCAGACTGTGCAGGCCCACCGGCCACTCAGCTCCTCCCCTGGGCCTTTAAGACAGAAGGAAATGTGGATCTCAGCATAGCAGGAAGGTGAAGAGCCCATGGAGCCTTCCCAGTGGGCTGCCAAATCTGCCTGCACTTAGAGCAGCAGACCAATTACTGGGGAAACTGGAAGGCAAGTTTGAAGAGATGGGACCACCAGCACTGTGCACAGCAAGAAGCTGCCTCAGCTTCAGCTGCCACCCAAACCACCTCTGGCCACCAAAAGTGAACAAAGAATGCCAGCCCAACCCATGGCAAGTTTTCCAGCACAAAACCCCCTACACAACACTTAGATTACAATTAATGAGCTCTGCAGGGACAAACCCTTGCGCAGTGTGAACAACAGCACGAAGACTATGCTCATCTATGCCTTCATTCAGCTCAGGGAACAGCAGCTGTCAAGGGTCATGCACACGCACACTGTGTTTTCACTACCCTGAGCTAACCACGAGCTATGCAACACTTAGCTGGAAAAATGAGTGACAATCCAGCTGCAGCAACTGAATAACAGCATCTTGGAGAAAGGCAGCCTTAACTCACACTGGAGAATTACTCTACAGCAGATGGGAAGGACAATGTATTTATTTGATGGGCATTGTTTCTTTGTGACCAAATCATACGCAGCTTATGTCTTTCAAATATAAATGCAAACAACTGACTTAAATAAAAATCATCACTGGAGCACAGAAGGATCTCTTCTATTTCTAAGAAGCAGGTGATCTCCCAAGCTCATCAGGAACCAGAGTGGCATGTCAGACACACAGGGGGCCTGACCTCCTTGTATCTTTGACAAGCATTATGATAATCTCAGAATTAGGGGTTAGAGCTTGAACAGAAAGTGACAAATCCACATCAAAATGATATTAGAGAACATCAAAGAGGCTAAAACATCTCTCATTTAAATGCTCACCCAAAGTTTGTAAGAAGCTGCAGCCCAGCCTGTCACGGCTTTTTATAGTCCTGAGAAGCACCTGTCAAAGGAACTGCAGGCAATCTCAGGCATGTTCTTGGCTACCTGCAGTTTCATCAGGCTGCTCAGGACATTAAACCACTATTTCCTTACTAGGATGAATGACTTATGAGGATTGAGAAATCTGAGCCTGAACGTATGAAGTGAGTCACTGGAAGTCATGGGTTGCTTCCCCCACTTCCCTCCCAAATCATCACACTTTACAGGCCTAGTCTTGCTCCCACTGAAATCCTACAGAAAACAAACACCCACTAAATACTGCAGAGCCTGTATTATTGGTTTCAGTGTCATCTCTCTCACTGGGCAGAGAAACCACATACTCACCCCGAGACTGTCGGGAGGGAAGATGGAACTGCTGACTGCAGTTTCTCTTGCTGCTTCAGAAAAGATTTAGCTTCTTTTGAGTTTGCATCCACTTCTTTAGTCACTCTGTTGGAGGAAAAGAGACAAACCAGAGGGTAACGAAAAGCTGTACTCAACAGCAAAACCAAAGATCCATCAAGAAAACACAGAAAACGGGTACAAGAGTCCCCACACCCCCTGCACAGAGATCACCTCCATCAGTTGCAAGCTGAAGAATGTGTACCTTTATAAGATTTCATTCCAGAGACAAACCCTTTATACTCATGGCAGAAAAAAGGAAAAGAGGAGCTAATTAGAGCTGGGGAGGAGGGGATTTTTGTTTTTTCCAACAAACAGGAATTCTTATTCATTCAAGCAGGCCTGGCTCACTAGCAGCTACTAAATGCTCTCCTCAGGTCACTGGGGGCAATTCCAGGCTCTTAATTGGACTCTTGATTTCCTCATTTGTTGGTCAGTGAGGCAGCTCTTCTGCCACCCACGTTTCGAAGCCCACGGCACACAGGCTTGGCAACATCTGCAACCCAAACCAGAGCACAGAAACCAGCTCTAAGCTTGGGGGAATGGGAGAGAAAGCTCTGACAAGGCAGAACGCAGAAATTCACTCTCATTGTCTAGTTGATTTTTGTTTGAAGCCCTGAGGGTGCAAAATATTGAACTTCAAAAAATTATAAATCAACATGGCATCTACAGCCGGGAATGAACTACAAACATGAGAAAGAATCTCTAGAAACCACTCAATAATTAATTGTTAGAAAACCCCAGCTAATTTAGCCCCCTCATTTACCATGACCTGCATCCAGCAACACTTTTCACACTCTCAGTAGCTCTTAATGAAATGCCCCAACTTGCCAAGCTAACAATGTTGCTCCCTTGGACCACTTGCCCCTGAGTCTCTCCAGGGCCCTGCACAGAGGCAGCCTGACCCACAGCTCAGTCAGTTCAAACAGATGATCCTCCATCCCACTCTCCTGCAGCCTGGACCTCTGGCTGCATCTACTCCAGCAAGGGTGGGGAGGCTCGTCCCTGGTGTACAGCAGAAGCAGGTGAGAGGCTGAAAACCTCACAGATCATGGGATCTGCTCTGGTTACAAGTCCGCTAATCACTGCTTGCCTCCCACTCACCAGCCTGACCCTGCAACTTCCATGTAAGAACTGGCTGATGGACAAGAAACCCAAGGAGGTGCAGCCCCAAATGAGTTACTGCTAGGCTGGCATCAAGGACGGCAACACAGAGTTACTCATTAAACCTGGAGGCACTGATGTCCCAAAACCAGCTTTCACACAACTGGTACATCCATGTCTCTGCCCTGACAGTGAATCAGAATCTGAAACTTTCTTTCTCCTTCTCCACAGACTGCAAATACAGTGGAAAAGGCGTAAGAATAAACTCCTATGCTGTACAACTCCTGCTCAGCCTTGTTCTGCCAGCACAGGAGGAGATTAACCTCGTTTGCCCCCTGAATTGTCACATGCCTTTCAAAACAGCAGCAGTCATGTGCATAGAGACAAATCCCACACTATGAATATTTAGAAGTGCTTGCTGATCAGATTGGTAAGGGGTGGGGTGGGAAAAGCAGTTTAGGAAGAAACAAAAACCTTGCTACAGAATCCTCACAATTTAGAACTCCGCAAACACACCATCCAGTCACAGCCCTCAGCAACAGCGGTCCATCACACAGTAGTCATACACCAAAGGTTACCCTATGTCCATGGATTTTCTCTGACAGATAAACTCTGTTTTCATGAAGCAATAAGGCAGAACTCCCCCCTCAGCCATGAGGCCTGAGTTCAGATCAATACAATCACACAGTCTATTTATTTTCAAACACAGCATCTGAACAGCCAGCTCTGTCCCTTGCTGAGCTCAGAAGCAGCACCTTTCTTGTGCGCTCTGCAGTGCTGGGTCCCAGCATGGGACTCCCTCCTCCTGTCGTCCCCCTGCACTCCCATGCCATCAGGGTCCATGCAGGGCGCATGCGGGCCCCTGAGAGAAAACACCAGGCAGACCTCGAGCATGCAGGAATCCCAGAGGTGTATCATACTAACCACATGTCCTGGGAAAAAAAACCCCAAACCACAAACCTACACTTGTCTCAGTACAGCTGTGGGATGTGCTCCTGTGTTGGATCCCAGCTCTTAAACCCTGCATGTTTCTGGGCCTTGGAGAACGTAGGACCAAGAGGAGGCGGAGGTTGGGAAAGGCAGCAGAGGTCACTGAAAGCACGCCTTGCCTCTGGTTCTGCTAAGAGATGACAGCCCAGCTCAGCTCCCACAGATCTACAGGAATCTGGCAATTAAACAGCTTATGGGATCTGGACACACACAATGGCAAGCAAGTCTTCAAAGCCAGTGGCAGAACTGGAATGTCACCATAGGGCCCTTGGTCTTAACCTCCTGAGTACCTTCAGCCTTCTCCAACCTAGAGACAAAGCTGACTGATGTCTGCCCTACCAGCTGAGGAAAAGAAAGGCATGAGGCTAAGAGGCACATGAAAAATAGCTCCAGGGATTTGCACTCTGACAGAGTTCGCATGCTCTTGGTTGAACCAGTACTACAAGCCACAGCTCTTGAAACAGGAAGATGCTTAATCCCAGGAAGGCTGAGAAAGGAGAAATTTCTACTTGCTGAGGCCCCTCAGAATGATGCACAGGGAGAGTCTGGCACAGGCCTTCAGTGACAGACACTTCAGCTACCCAGAGGCAGAAGACAGGTTGCTATCAAGCGTTTACTTATGCTTTGATACTCTCATCCTCCACCACCTCAGGGTACCAGCATCAATGGCTGGGCACAGAATATCACACTTGGTTCAATCTTCCTTGCTGCCTTTGGCCTGCCAGCAGCTGCTCTAGTATATATTTTCAAACTTGTCCACTGCAGAAATTCAGCTTCAAAGCTGAATGCAACCTGTTCCACCAGGACTGCACAGCTGGGGACAGAGGAATGCAACAGAAAAGTAATTAAAAGTGACCTTTCAAGGGAATTCCATCACAAGACTCGCTGATTGCCTCATAAACTGAAACAAAAGCTGTTCTGAAGCAGGCTGCTGCTGGGCTGATGCCAGCAGCAACTCCTGTACCACTTCAACAGGAATGACGAAGAAGATTTAAAATCTTTACAAGGTATTAATTCAGGTTATGCACATTTCAACCTTTCCCAGATCCCAGGCCAGAAAGGAAAAACAAGTCCTCTGGTCTGCATTATTATGGGAGACAATAACTCTATGTAGAAACCAAAACACTTCTTGCTCTTCATGAGGAGAAATGGCAGTCATTAATCCAGCTGGAAGAAATCACCGTCATTACTAAGGAAAATTACAAGACCTTTCACTTTTAAATACTTGATAAATAACTATTTGCCTGACTGTTTACTGGGATGCTATTCACACATTGTAATCCAGGAATAAACATGAAAATAAGTATATTGTCAGGAATAAAACAAGTAGCTACTGTCTCACCCACTTGCAGCCCCTGTAATTCACACACAAAACCACTCACTCTCATCAGTTTCCCGCAGAGATTTCATTATACTGCTATGCTATTAAACTGCATAATAAGACTTTCAAAACACAGAAGAGTTATTAATTTTTTTGGACCATGCTGGAGCCTGGTAGCACAGATGATGCTACTGTACAAGGTGATGTGCAACTGTAAAATAGAAATGTCTTTCATATTTAGAAATTATTATATGGAAGCCATGCTAGAAACTAGATCACTAAGTGCCTTGAGTACTTACAGATGTCCTCCTTAGGATCCTTCATCTCTCAACCAAGTTCAAAGTGGCACCCAAGCATTTACGCATATCCATACCCACCCAGCCTGCTCTTTTGGTGCCCAGCAGTGGGTATGGTACTTCTAACTTCCACTGAAGAACTTATCACTCTTCCTTTTACATTTGCCAACTGAAATGCTGCAACCTACATGCATGGAAAATGCCCCATACACTGGGCACCAAACCACATGAAAACAACACACATGCTGCCACAGGCTGTTCCTGGTGGTGTTCCACAGAGCACTTACAGTACTGAATTGTAGTGTATTAATTTCAGAACAGGTGCTTGATCTGCTCCCAGCAGTCCCCTTAGCCACATAAGCACCTACAAGGAGGAATACAGGCTGGAATGAGCACTGTGCTCAGACAGCTCCAGCTAATCTGCAGAAGGGGCTTAAACTCAATTTTTCATGCTTCGGTTCAGTGGCAGAGTGAGCCAAATAGACCAGCTTGTTTTCTGCACTATGGTGGGGTAGAACTACCAGGGGCGAAGAGGAGGGTCCTAATCATCACACCATGGCACAGCACAACACCCACAGTCCAGGACTTGCCCCACTGCAGTGCTCAGGTGTCTCCACTCCAGCACAGCTGAATCCAGTCCTGCTTGCCAGAATCAGAACTCACTTGGGGATGCCAAGGCTGTCTTGTGTCAGCAGTGTCCAGCTCAGCACTCAGCAAGGTGCCCTGCAAACCCCTAGAGGAGTGCATCAGCAGAGCTTCATCCTTACAAAGAGGGGAAAAGGAGGCATGGCCTCAGAGGCAAGATAGAGGAAGCTGGGAAAGACAAACAGGCACATCCAGGCAGCTTGCAGGCTTCTGTCTGTAGTCTGCTGTGTAATAGCAACCTTATGCATTCCAAGTGACAAAATTCCTCCAACTTACCCCCAGGTGGCTCAACAGAGCCACCTAACATTCTCCTAACCAAAACACCTGGTGCACATCAGGCTGAGAAAGCACATGTTGCTGTTTGGGTATAAGGGGACTTGGAGCAGAGAGTTAAAATCCTTAATCACAGCAGTGAAAAGGTACCATCTCCCCCGACCTTCCTGCTGAGAAAGGGAGACCAAGAATGGAAGCTCTGGAAAATGCCAGCTCTTAACGGCTCATACTCAGGACACAGTCCTCACTTGGGAAACCTGCCCTAGTTTAGACCTGGCCCGGTTATAAAACTTTCCACACAATCTTAATGTTGTTAGCTCTGGGGAATCACAGACCAAGGAGGACAAAAATGAGGCTAATTATCCTTTTCCAATATTCCCCATCTGTGTTTAGCCTCAATAAATAGTCCTTCTGGAATGATCATTTGAGAAGAAAGTAATACTCATCTATAGGGACTTGTTAAAAAAAATAAACCCTTCTGAGCCAAGAGGAATATTTTATTTGAATATTTTTTTGGTGGACTTTTGTGCTGAAGCTGCCATGTTGTGCCTTCCACAGACAGATGGTCTGTAGGAGAGGCAGGTGCTGCAGCCTGCAAGGTTCTGAAACCACTGGAGTGCCGTTCAGCACCTTCTGGGAGGGAATTAAGTCCTCACACAAGTAAACCTCCAGAATGCATCTGCCTGCCCACTGCATGTATAAGATATGTATTTTATGTTGGATTACCCAGTGTAGAGCAGACAGAACTAAAACTAGTATGTCCCAATCACTTTGCTAATTTCAAAGTAAAACACCGGATTTTCCACCTTTCAGAAAAAGACCCAGCATTTTCCAAATCTTTCTCTTCAAACCAGGTGGGAGCTGTTCCCTGGGAAACTGAGTCTATCCCCTGGAGCAACATAGGCAAGACCAGGCTGGAGCGACTGATAATTCTGTGGGCTGCCTACATAGGCAGAAGAAGCTGGCTGGCTTCTAGACAGAAGCTGCTGGCTGGTTTTTAAAAAGAATCAAATGTGATCAGAGCTCTCCTGGAGTCAGGCAAAGGCCAAGCTGCCTGTCTGGTGCTGTTCTTCACGGCAGGTGTGTGCTGCTAACAAAGCAATCAGCCCAGGCTGCATCTCAAACCAATTCACCTGAAAACAGGCAGAAGTGAATGGTACTTTAACATCAATAATGTATAAAAAGTACTTTTTGACATCCACATTGTAACCTCATAAGCCTTGAAGGAAACAACTGATTTTCCGTCATCTCCTGTATGACAAAAACTCTGTGACAGATGTAAAGAAAACATATGGACAGTATGGACACTGATGCCTCCTGAAATGCTAACCAAGCTGTCAAGGCCCCTTCTGGGCTTCTGCTTGCTGCTTCCACAAGAGGCTCTCTCAAATCTAGAGGGAAATAGCAATCCAGTTACCGAGCTCCCACTGGGACTTGCAATAGGTAAAACGTGTCAAACATGGCTCTCTGGAGAAGTTGATCCAAAGGTAGGGCACAAGCCTTCATCTCCTTGTTGACTGGAGCTTTATTCACCCCAGTTTAAAGCATCTCCAAGTATCAGATCTCTGCTTGCTGCTTTGGATAACTATGCCCTTGGCCAGCTCCATTGTACTGCCTCAAAATCCCACCATGCATCAGCATTTCAATATTTGAGGCATCCCATGGTTTTAACTTGTACCTCCCAAAAGGATTAACTTCATATTATGGAACACACCTTTGAGCTGAGCAATCCAGGTGAACAGATGAGCTGCTGCATATGTGAGTGTGACACTCCCTGACCACAACTTACAGATATGCTGAAAGCAAGATGGATCCCTGCAACTCCTGCAAGCCCCCAATTTCCTAACACAGTGCAGCCCTGGTATCATGGATCTCTTCTCCTGCTGAAGAAGGGAGTACCATGGTACTAAGAGCCAGAGGTTCCAAATTCACTTACAGCTATGAACGCTGGACACAAAGGTTACACAGATCACAACAGGAGGCAACACACGCTACAAAGCAGAAGCATCTCCATGGGGAAAAGGCCAGACTAAGCTTGATTTGGTTTGTAATGTGTTAATGAGATAGTAAGGCAGTGAACAGCTCTGCCTTCCCTTCAGGCTAACAGAGAAATCCTTCTGCTTCACTATCTCTTAGTTACAGAAAAAAAAAAATGCATCTTGCAAGCTGCACTTTCCAGCAGGGAAAACCCCAGGCCCAAGGGCTGCAAAGCAGCCTCTTGCCTCTCACCAGACATCAAAAGCCCTTTTCTGAGCCTGGAGCTGTCAGGAATGAGCAGCAGCTTGGAAACAAGGGAAACAGGGCAAGCAGCAAAATGCTGGGACTGGATCTAAGGCCCCTGAGATGAAGGCATGAACAGAGAAACAAAAGACCCTCTTACTAACAGCAAAAGAGCCTCTGTGAGACCTGAATAGGTCACTAAGCACCTTCTGTTTTCAGATTTTTAAAACCCAGGAAACTGCCTGAGAGTCAGGTACAGAAACAATGTCTCCTATGGGGGAAGGATGCAATTTTTACTTAACTATTTCCACACTAATTACACATACCACATGGAAGAACCTGAAGATGAGAGAACGCAGTTTGTCATTCCATTCCCAAAGCCAATGCAGTGCCCAGAAACCCCAGGTCTGAAAGACCTAGAAATACCCAACCTTAATCTGGAGGTCAAGCCACCATTCTAGAGGTGCTTTGAGATTCCTCCCACCTTTGAAGATCCCAGCTGAGCCTTCTTTTTCATCACGCTGATTACCAGCAAAACCACACAAGTGAAACCAGTATACAAATTATTTCTTTAAAAGTATCAAGCCACATTAGAAGCATATGATGACTTTCAGGTGAACATCTGCTCAGTCACTCTGGGCCAATTTTCAAAAGCATGGTGACATAAAGGAAGACAACGGGTCAGCATGTTGAAGAGTGTACTGGACAAAGTCACATCCCCTCTGTGCTTCAGTTCCCCATCTGAGCAGAAGCCTCATGTGCACATCTACTAAAGAAAAAACCCTTAAGAGAAGCTGTTCATTAAGCCATTCCCCTTCTCAAAGTACATTAAGCAAACGGTAACATGATTTACTTTAGAAACAAGTGCTCTAGCTTAGAGTCCTGGCTAGATTTGATGTTTATGAAGTTGTAATTTCTGCAGCTGCCTCTGAGAAAGGCAAATGCCTCAGGAGTGAACCAGCACATAGCACAGCTCCTGCTCACACTCACTGAACTCATCTCTTGGCCACCGTTGTGCCAATCAGCACTGTACATTAGTATTCCCCAAGGAAACTCTGAAACATCAGGGATTACGCACACAGAGGAAAGGTTATCAAAACGTGTCCCAGAGACTCTGTCATTCTTAAGAATCCTTTGAAAGGTAACATATTTTCACTTACCGGCTTCCAAAAAAAAAAATCAATAGCTGTTTTTTAAATTGGAAAAAGCCAATATAAACTGTGGATAACTGAGGCATGCTCTGACCTCTAAGAATAACAACAGCATAAGGGCAAAAATAGGCTGCTGCCTACACTCCATTATGCCAAGATCAGCATTTTGGTACTTGTTTGTAGAAAAGCAACCAGTCACATTTTAGTCTGCCACTTCTAAATAGTGGTCACTGATACTCCATGTAATTCCACATGGTTTGATTTCTCTTATGGTGCCAAGACATCATCCCCAGGCTTCTACTGCTCAGACTAAATTTCTGGAAAAATCTTAAAAGCCAAGACTTTTGCACCATTCAAGCCTCCTTAAGGAAGTGGTATGCCACCAGAAAGTGGCTAGAACACATTTCTGTAGGACACCTCAGGCAAGGAGGACCAAGAATAAAACCCTACAGACATCAAGTCAGCAGCACAAAACAGAAGTCCTCAAGGAGGCTGAGCTTTGGAGTGGCTTCTCAAGGGACTACTGAAATTCATTTGTCTTACTTTTTCTAACACCTCCTTGCTACTGCAGTCAAAGCCACTACAAAAAGCATGTCAAAATATGAGCGGTTTCTTCCTCTGCCCCTATTAGTTCAGTTCACTGTCTTCCACTGCCTGAAAACACCCATCCACCTCATCTGGCATCTGGTGGAAGCTGTGTAGCACTTGCTATTCAGCTGGAAAAAAGGCAGGCCTTTCCAAACATATTCCAATTTTTTTTTTTTAAAAAAGCACATATAAAACATGCCAAGCACATGTGAACCTTGATCTGACAAGCACCACACCACCTACAACATTAGAGACGCACACACAAACTCCTCATCTTTTTCCTGATTTTAAAAGCTACAGTGCTTCACTCAGCTTTGTGCAAAACCCCATGAGCACAAAAATGACCACGATCCACACCCAGCAGGAAGCGTGAGCGTGCTGCCAACTGCTTGCTTTGATTCATCCACTGACTTTCCTGAAAAGCATCCCAAAGTAAGGAGAGAGCTAATGGTGTTATGTGTTCTCTCAGTGCTTGCTAGCCAGACACCTGTGACTGAGCCATGCTGAGATGACAGAGCAAGAACACAGATGGACAATTACACATTTTTAAAATCTCTCTCTATGCCAGTTCTGAATCTTGAGACTTGTGAGAGTAAATTCCCTGCCCTTTTTACCCATGCTCCTTGAAATACATCATGAGCCTCAGGATTTTCCCCACTTCTATTCAATGCTTACCAAGAAGCAGCAGAAGCAGCAACTGTTGCTCAGACAGCTACCTTGACTGTCTTTAAAGCAAAGCAATAAAATAAGTGGCAGTCTCCCAAACTCCTTGGCTTACCCACCCTCTGTTTGCCAACTCTGTCCCATTTGGTCAGTCTTAGCTGTCGTGTAAGGAGCAGAGAGGACATCACAGCCACTGCTAAGGAAATCAGAGGCTGAACACGGATTATGGAAAGCTCAGGCTTTTCTCAGATGTCTGATCTGCTTCTCCTGCAGCCCTTTTCACCTGCTCTCTCCTAAAAAGGGCCTTGATCAAGCAGCTGAAGCTCTGTAAGAGGACAGCAGATCCAGTTAGAAGCAGCGAGCTGTCCATTCAACAAGCACACACAGCTGAGATAGATTAAAAAAAGAAAACCAATATTGCAGTAATGAGAGGCAACATCAAGAAATGCCAAAGAAGCAGCACTGTAGAACTGCAGAGAACTGAATTATAACCTCACCTCCACTCTGAGGGCAGCACTTCTTGCTGCAAGGGGATAAATCAGTCCTTCACCAGCTCTGCACAGCTCTCCTGAGGAGCTCATCAAGGTGAAGAGTCCAGTAGCCCAGACAACACCATAGGGCTCAGACCTCAGCATCCCACTCAACTAGGCCTAAGTTAAATCTCAATGACTTCACAGGACACCAAAAAAAGAAACTCTGGCCATGGCCTGTAGCCCTGCCTGCACAATTCCCATTGTCACTGGCACTCTTGTACAGAGATCCATGCTATTGGTGGAGAAAGGGCTTTCAGTAGCACAGGCAAACCTCCTGACGTGAACATTCCCTCAGACACCTCACATCACCTTTGCTTCTTCTGCTCCAAAAGTCATGACTTTCACCATCAAAACCCATTGATTCAACTTTAGGTTCAGCTTAAAGTCCTTGAATTTCAACTTGAAAACAACTTCTCTCAATAATCTCATTTTCCTGAATCCTTGAGGTAGGCTGAAAACCTGTGAAGCAGCAACACAGAATGAGTAATGAATTTTTTTCCAGGAATATCCAGCTCAGTGTGAACCCTGCATACCCTAAGACGCAAAATCCAGGAGCCCCAGTGAATCCATGGATGTCATTGACGCTGCCATTTCTCAGTTTCTATATTCCCAAATAGGATATAACACCTCTTTAAAAGGTGCCTTGAGATGCATGAACAGAAAGTTCTGTAGGAAAGTCAAGGATTTTCCCTCTTTACATCTTTAAAGACTTCAAGGACTTCACACACATCAGAGAACTTTCTGCTCCTTTGTACATACCTCTGGACTACATGCTTGACTGAAACCTGCCTCAAAGCAATATAAAAAAGCAAACAGTATCTGTGGAATTTTGGGTCACCATCTGTCCCTTTGGGAAAGAAAAAAAGCCCACCCTAAGTTAGGTATTTTCACAGCTGTGAATTTTATCTGAGAGCTCTCTGACTGAGGGCCTGGTGCAGGGCTTGCTGCCTCACCAAACCAGCATTTCAGCACTAAGGTTCAAAGCAAATTTTCATCAGGCAAACACTGAAGAATACCTTCAGTAGCAGTCTGAATTAATCATGAAGCAGGCACTCAAGAAGCAGACAAAGATTACTGAGCTCAACCTTAAGAGATGAACTTCAGTCAAACTCAGCAAAATCTTACCCATCTGCTCAGCCTTCAAATACGAAAGTAACCAGAGTTCACTGGACAAACCTTTACCTGTTATGCAAGATGCCACAGCAAACCCCCAGCTGTAAATGCCTCAGGTTCAGGTCTCTGTGCTCTGGCAATTTCTGACATTGCAGTAAGAATGATGCCTTCTGCACTTACAAAGCTGCTCAGCAGGAGGAAGACGCAGCATGCAAGGAAATACTGGCTGGATCTTTGCACCTGCTAATCCCAGCATCTAGAAAGCAGAAGGGAGCTCACACTGCAGACAAGGGGAGATCTTGAAACCTATCCCTGAAACATCTCTACATGGATCCAGGCCCAGCATGCTGCCAGCAGCAATGCAGCTTGCATGACAATTCTGGCCCCAGATGTGGCAAGAAGCCAAGAATTACTGACATCACAGGAACACCTGCCAGGAACAGGTTTGATGTGTGCATGCACAGTGAAGAAAAACAAGAAAAAAAGCTCAAGGATTAATGAAAAATCTAACCTGCAATTCTTCCAGGCATCAGGAACAATCACCTCTGAGAAGTTCACTATTTGCCACCTATCAGTGGTGAGGAACCAGGCAGTGACCACAGTTCTAAGGTCACTACCCAGATTCCTGGGAGTCCTTCTGGATCCCGAATCAACATTCCCGGAGAAGATACTTCTTTGCAGGAAAGTAAAGGGAGCTATGACAGCCTTGAGAGATTTCAGGAAAAGAGCAGGGCTATCCCCAGTAACAGATGGAGAGTGGAGCCCTACTAAGGCTTTGCTGTGGCTGCTTCGCTCATGCACACAGGAAAGCCGAGATCACTGAAACAGCACAAGACACAGCTTTGCCAGCACAACACAACAGCACCAGGACAGCACAGCAACTCTGCAGCACCAGGAAAGTGTTCCCACCACAGGAATAACCCGAATGTGCAAAGCTCCGGCTTTAAACCACATGAGGAGAGTTATGTGCACAGAAATACAAAGCTTCTAATTTGGAGTCCTTGGAATCTGCGGTCTATGAACAAAGCAGGGTGTAGAACACAGGCTTCCCATTCCTGAATTAGCATCCAGGCCAGGCACTACTACTTGTCTCAACTTTGTTTTGCCTTCTATAAGATGAATTAAGGTACACAGAAGATGTCTGGACATAAAATCTATTCTTGATAGCATTCAATAACCTGATTCTGCTCTTCCCTCACAAGCTGTCACGCTTGACACTGCAGGACCAGACCAGCTCCATGTGAGTGAGCTCCACTCCGCTGCAGTCCCAGCTGGACACAAAGTTGAATTTCATGGAAAGAGCACAGATGAACCATTTTGATACACTGAGCACAGCAGTGGTTTAAAGAAAGCCAAGGACCAAAGCTTATTGGAGCAGAGACGAGAAAATAAGCCATTACATATCACAGTAGTTAAACCCTGGCATCAGGGACTCAATTCTCTATTAATGCAACCACACATCCTGCATTGTGAGGAAAGTTCATAAACCAGAGGCTTCAAAGGAGCTTCAATCTCCTCTGCCAGGGAGAATAGTCTTGAACTTCCATTTAGATGCTGAACTGCCTTTGCAAATTGCCCTCGTTGACCACAATCACAGTCATTTGGGTGACAGCACCTGCTGCTCCTAATCTATTTAGCACCAGAGAGGCAGGAAAAGCAGACAGAAAAGTCACAACTGGAAAACACTGCAATCAGTTAAAGACTGTTTCTAGTTCCAAGATTCAACAGCTTTAGTTTTACAAGGAAATATTAAACCACGTATTTTGTAAACTAAAAGCCACTACATTCTTCATTTGGTAATTGTTAATTTGTAACACTCTGAGCTTTAAATTCAGCATTAGGAACTGATAGGAGCACAGTCTCATCAAAAGGGACAGTAAGTACAGCAATAACCTACAGGGGAATTGACAACAAGGAAAGTCTTCCACTATTTCAGTATAGCCCTGTAGCTGGAGATCTCTTTCAAGAGACTTCTGCTACTGAAATCAGGCAAGAGAAATCGTACCATCTTCTTACAGGAGAAAATAAATTGTTCTGCAACATGAAATCAGGGCTAAACGATCTTCTGTTAAGAGCTTCAGTGAGCAGACTGAAGAAATTTGTGCCCTGAATCTATCACTGCTTAAATACTGATCTAAATTCTTCTCGAGCGTTCAAAAGAGCAACACTCAACAGTAGCCTCAAACCATTTAGAAAGGAAAGCGACAGTTCTCATTTCAGTTCTTTCAGTCCAGAAACACACACACACACACACACAACTACCATGTGTTGGCCTTCGTAATTTGCCGGCTGCTTCCCCAGGCAAGGAAGTCAGTGGTTGGTATTCAGAGCATTTGCAGACGTTAGGGCGGTGCAAAGACAACCTCCTGCTATTCCAAAGAAAAAGCAGCCCTCTGGCCCTCAGCTACTACCGTTAGGGGAAAGTACCAGCAGTTGTGAGCAGTGAGAACCCCCTGAGCCCTACCCACAGCTAACAGTGTAACCCGTTTGGAGAAGCAAGACATAGCAAACAACAGAAACGCATCAGCTTTGAATATCATAGAAATCAAGGGGGCAAAAACCATGGAAGGAATTTTCTGTTATGAGAGAGCTAAAGAACATAACTTTGTTTTAACTCTGGTACCAGCAGAAAACGGTCCTTCAGACCTCACTACAAACCTTCTGGTACTGGCTCTGTAACCTGCTGATATGATGACTGCTGTAAACAAAAGATACATGAGCCTTAGTGCTCACAGGATTAGAGTCTCACTGACACCCAGGCTGCAGCTTTCATCTATTTCATCAAAAATTGGTAGAAATTTCTAGTGATTCTTCTGCATTTTCCAAAGGGAAACAGTCAGGACTGAGCACTACAAAGGACACTAGAAAAGCAACTGGTGCAGAAAAACGTGACTTTCCCTTTGCTATAGCTATTAAGAAATTACAGATGAGATACTAATGTGAAAAGTACAAAATCAGCATCTTAGGAGCCCTGAACAACTTCTGTTTTATAAGGCAAACCACTTTTCAAAGGACAGAAAAAATTGCCCCAACTCTTACATCTAATATTATCAATAAAAGCAAGAGCTGCACTCCTCAAGCTAATCTGTCACCACAATGCAAAATCTAGAACTCCAAAATCAGACCAATGCCCGAGTAATTCTAAGTTTAGATCATAATTATCTGGGGCTTCTTTTCACAGAGACTGGTAAACAAGCAGTTTCAAAGCAGATGTTTTTACTAGCTCCCTACTTTAACGGTTCCCATACTTCAACAAAAAATTTGCACATAAAAAATTACTTTCCACAACTGAAAGCCTCATGTTTTGAAGTAATCCCGCAAGGCAAGCTTCCCAGTAAATCAACCCTGTTTTGTGCTCATGTTAGGCCACAACACTCACCTACAGCACATGGATGGATGTGTCCAAATTTGTCAAACAAGACTCCTCACTGATTTCATGCAGCACCCAACCACCAGGAATGCAGTTCTGCCCTGTGCCATCTGATGACACGTCAGAACCCAATGAGGCTTTTGTATGACAGCGCTGTGATCCTACAGCTCTCACCTGGTAGGACATCACATTATAATCAAGAAAAAACCCAGGAAAATTATGGACAAGCAAGCTGGTGGCTAAGGAGGGCAGTCAGAACACATTTTTATTTGTCCATGGGAAGGATTTAGCCTTGCCTTTGAAGTAAGGATATGACAGATGCATTTTTTGACAAAAGCTGCAGTGGTACAGTTCTTTGCCATTTCATCAGTGAACAAAGGGTACTCCTGCAGCCCAGATTGTGCAGGGAAATAGAGAAGCTTCTACCATAGCTCATGGCTCCCCTCAGCTCAGGTAGCAGTGCTAACACTAAAAGCAAGAGCAGTGGAAGACCCAGTTCTCTGTCTCCTCCAGATTTAAGGTATCGCGGGTGTTACTGCTGGGAACTGCTGCCCTCTGGTGTCATATGAAACAGGCGAAGTTCCTGTCTAACACAACTGGATTTACTGCTACATGTAAAGAAAATCTGCCTGGTAATAACCAGCAGGTCACAGGGCAGTCAGATTTCAAGGGGGTTCACACAGGCCCCTCAGTTCCGGTCTTACGTGTTTATAGAACACCTGTCCCTTCTTGCAGCACAGCCTGAAAGGCCTCTTGCAAGCCAAACTCAGCCTAAAGTTGATTTTATTCAGCCCACTCCCTTTGCTGCAGCTGTTTCAGAGCTAAAAGCACTCAGCTGTTGGTTTGTTCACCAAGACACCTCTTACTGCCTGCTCTTTATTGTGCATTGTGAACACCACCAGGGAAAGTGCCAGTCCTGCCCCCAGCACAGGACTTGGACTAGAGTAAAGGAATAAAATGTGTTATCCTCATCCCTGTGGGACCAGCGTGCTTCCCTCCTTGTCAACTTTCACCATGGCAGCGCTGCTGGGAAGCTCTGCCAACCATTACGAACACTGTACAGATGAGGAAGGCTAAGTGAATATACAGGCATGTTTTGAAGCTGAGCAAAGACTGAGGTCAGCATATAGGGACACTGCAGCTCTCAGGATTAGCAATCTTGGCCTTATTTTCCTTGAGGCCTGTATGTACTCACAATAGAAAAAAAAATAGTGTAAAGGAAAGAGAAGACCCATCATTTTTTAGATTCCAGGTCAAGCCTGCCCACAGCACAGCAGCACCTAGCTTGCACTGGGCCCACAGTCGACACATCATATCTACCAACTTACCTGATTTCCTCACCAGCAAAATCGAACGTTTTGGTGATTGTCACTTTTCCTGAATCTTTTGGCTTCTCCTGAAGCTTATTCCCACTCTTCTCTTCTTCAGCCTACAAAATATATGAAGGAGAAAGCAAAATAATGCGTTTGTGAAGCCAAGCCAAATTACCCTCCCAAGAGGCCGAGGACCCAATGCAGACCTCAGGCAGTCCATAATTACCACTCACGCTAATGACCACTACCACTAACTAACGCAACCACATATTAGCCTTACCCCTAGCACTAACCATTAACCTAACCCTAACGACCACTACCCTAATAACTACTATCCCTAATTTCCACTACACCAATAACCAGAATGCAGTATTACCACTACCGGCAGTAACCTGTAACACTAACAAACAGAATCACATATTACCCTTACCCCTCACACTAACCATTAGCCTAAACCTAACCCTAACCCTACCCCTAACCCTTACACTAACCTTACCAAACACTACCTGTAATTCCAACACAATAAGCAGTACCCATAATCACCACTACTGCTAATAACCACTAATACTAACGCAACCACATATTAACCTTACCTGTAACACTAACCATAAACCTAAACTTAACTCTAACCCTCACCCTATAAACCACTACCCCTAATTACCACTACCCCAAGAACCATTACCCATAATTACCACTATCGCTAGTAACCCATACCACTAATGAACATAACCACATATTACCCTTACACTTCTCAATATCATCTCTTTAATTTGAGAGGGAAAAATGCTTATTAAGCAACTTGTCAACTATGCCTCCTAATTTACTCAATCATGGTTCTAGTTTCTAAGAGCATACATAAAAAACCTCAGACCCTGTAACTAATTAAAACAAGCCCCCAGATTCTTGCTTCAAATCAGCCACAGAGTACAGAAATCTTCAAGTGGACAATGCCAGTCCAAGTTAGTAAGTTCACAAAGAAAACAAGAGCAACTGCATCTCGGCATGATTTCAGGCTATGGAGGAACTTTCAAAGACCACTCACATTTTAGCTACCTGCCCATAAGAGCAGAATTGCTCAGAAGAAAACATTCGCACTCTCCTTCTCTCTGATTCTGCCTGTCACCATCCCAGCTTCTCAGCCAGTAACAACGGAGGAGGGCTCAGATGAAAGGACTCTTCTTCCGAAAGCTGCAGCCAAAGATGACACAACTACACTTGCTCTGCAACCTCCCAACAACCACAGAAAGAAGCTTCACGTGGTCAGAACTGTACCTGCCAGGCACTGATTCAAGAGTTCAGACTTCTGTGACACAATGCTTTTTTGACTGTCCATTTCACTAACCCAAACTGGTAATTCTAGCAACAGAGGGTCAGGTACCTTCTTCCCTTCCACTATGTTCAGCATGAAAGGCTTTGCAAGACAAACACATCCACTTGGTTTTATTGAGAACAAAATACTTTTGAGTAGCTGAGCACACACAGAATTCTCTCTGCAGGACAAGAGCACCTTAATGGGGCTTAGAGGAAACAAGAGAAAGCCAGATTCAATCTTGTTACAAACATGCATCCCAACATGCAGCACCTTCCAGACCCCCTCACTGCACAAGGACAAATGGCAAAGTACAGGCCTCTTCTGTTTCCTCACTCACACATACAAGCAAAAGACACACAATCTCCCTTTTTTTTCTCTTCAGAGCATCAGGAACGGCACGAGCCTCTGTGAGAGCTGTACCCACAAGCATCAGACCAAAGCTCATCGTGCTGTTCCTGTGTCACAAGGAGAATCCAGGACCAGGAAGAAAAGCCAACAGAGTTCTGTGGGACACTGTGAGATGCTGACAAGCAGCTCCAAAACCAGCACAGCCAGATCACAGAGCTCCTCAGCTGGAAGGAAACCAGCATTTTTGCAGTCTGGCCCATCATGGGGCTCCAGTCCTACAAAACAGTTGAGGCAGAGGCAAACCCAGCCTTGTCCCAGCTCTGCCTGACATCTGCTGCCAGCCAGAACCAACACTGAATGGTCTAAACTTTCAGGCCCTTCCCACACTTCCACACCCCTCTTACCTTCTTGGCTGGTGTCACTTGTGTAGCAGCCCCTGCTTTGGGTTTCTGTCCCACATCACTGAGGAAACTGGCCCAAAGAGCATCCTCTTTCTTTTTTTCTTCTTCTTCTCTGCTTCTTTCCACCTGCTCTACAGTATCCACTTCCTCCTCTTTCTGCTCCTCTCCATTCTGCTGAGCCTTTTCTTCCTCTTCCTCATCTGGCCCTAGCAAGAGACCTCCTTTCTTCCTCTTCCTGAAAGCAGATGTCAAAAAAAAGAAATGTATATATATATGCTGCAACACTATTCCAGAGCTGACTGTAAGCTTGAGTGAAGCAACATGGTATTTCATATTCTCACAACATTTGATCTGGGAGGTTCCCTCTACCCTTGGAGGTGAACACTTCTAATTAAAAGATGATGTTGTTCAAAAACACAGTGAGACTGAGGCAGGCAGTGCCCCTGAAGTGAACTGGCACGTGTGTGGGCCCGCGAGTGTACCGTGTGGTGAAATGCTTGCCCAGAGAAGCTGTGACTGTCCCATCCCTGAAGTGTCCAAAGCCAGGCTGGGTGGGGCTTGGAGCATCCTGGTCTAGTGGAAGGTGTCCCTGCCCATGGCAGGGGGTTGGAATGAGCTTTAAGGTCCTTTCCAACCCAAACCATTCCCGGGTTCTGTGATTCTGATATTGCAGGAACCAGGAGGGGAGGAGGACTTGGGCTGGACAGAAACCAACCTCAAATAACATATATCTGTCTGGGTTTTTCTCCCACTGATGTGTGCTTTGCACATAAAAAGCCTTATGAAAAGGGTTGCCGGGGAGGGCTTTCAGACACAGCGTCTACGGGGCCTGAGGCTGCTGGTGGCGCCGAGCCGGAGCGAGGGGCAGCACTCGCCGCCCCTCAGCGGCACCGGGCCGGCTCGCCGCGGCCCTACCTGCCGGGGGGGTGGCTGGGGCTCCTCCT